>WMKK01000002.1:547948-993683 GCA_012295225.1 Ostreococcus mediterraneus
AGAGGAAATGAAGCGCGCCAAGGATGAGCAAGCCGCGGCGATACGCTTGGCGGACGATCGAGTCATGCATATGCAGGAAGAGCTTGAGAAGCCCGTCACCGCTTCGATTGAATTTAAGGCCCTTAAGACTGAGCTTGAGCGTGTTAAAGAAGAGCAACAGAAATCTTTGCGGCTTTTCGAAGAGCGTGATGCAAAATTGCAACAGTCAATAGAGGCTGAGAGAGCAAACATGGTGGTGTCGGCGCAGTGGGAAGAGCTCAAAACGGAGCTCGATCGCGTTAAAGGAGAACAGGCAACCATCCTAGCCCGCGCGCAGGTGCGGGAAATCGAGCTCAAGCAAGCTTTTGAAGCAGAGCGGCGCGAACTGGAGCAATCCCTTCGACTATCGTTTACGGCTGAACGTGTTGAATTTGAAGAACAGTTGTCGAAGTCGATCGCTCTCGAGCGCGGTGGGCTCGAAGAGCAAGTGCATGAAGCGGACACCCTTCTCGGCGGAGAAATTCAGCAGTTGCATGATGAGCTTGAACGGATGAAGGCTGAGCAAGCAAATACGTTGAGGCTCACAGAAGAACGCGGTTTGGCACTTAGACAATCGTTGGAGAACGATGCTACGAACTTCGTCGGTCGCCTGGGGGAACGCGAGATGTCGATAGAATGGGATGTGTATGAGCTCAAACAAGAACTAGCTCGAGTCAGAGACGAACAAGCGTCTGTGTTGCAACAATCGAGCAAGCGAGAAGACGCGCTCAGAGATTCATTCAGCTTGGAACGACAGACGTTAGAGGAAGAAGTCATTCGCATCAACGCGCGAGCTATTGAACGAATTGAAGCCATGAAACGCGAAAGTGAGGAAGTCATTCGCACAGTGGAAAAGCGCGCAGAGCAAGCGGAACGCATGCTCCAGAATGCTGAAACGTTTGCTCATGAAACGGAAAACAAGTTGAAAATGAGAGAAGAGGCTCTTCTGAAGCTCACAACAACACCAGTAGCGACATTGTCGCCATTTAGCAGCACACCAGGTAACTTACGGTACACGCCATTGGAACGTGCTCGTGCGCGTCGCCGACTCTTGCACGGTGTACCGGAGGAACATTTTAGTGTCGAGAAAATCGTTAGCGAAGCAAATAAACTGGCGCGCGAAATTCAGTATAGCATGAAGTAAATCAAAACCGTATAGCTAAATTCATGTCTTCGTTGTCGTCGCCTCCGAAACCGCCTGTAAAAATCGTCCTATTGAAATACCTTCAAAGTGTTCAAGCTTGATTCTATGTTTCCACTTGAAATTGTTGGAAATTTTGTCATCCCACGCGCGAACAAATTTAATCGGCGTAAGTTTACTGCCACACTGCGAATGACCCTTAGTCGTCACTTCAATTACTTTATTTTCTTGTCGAAAGTAAAAGTTTCCTCGAATGTCACCTAGGATGACTTCGATGAATTCTCCATCGGGAATCAAACACGGGATGACAACCTTCTTCGCAGCCGATCCCATGGAAATATCAACCATTTGACCAGGGTGGTTTGGTGGCGGTGGTTTTTGTGTTGGCACATCGAACTCTTTCTTTGAAACCGGCGTCGCGCTTGGTTTACTTTCGACGACTTTTCCGGGTGTCGATTGTTTAGAAGCGTCTCCGCCGGTGGAGGAAATTTTGATGCTTGAAAGAATTCTTGTCAATCCTCCTTGCTTAGAAGCTTTGACAGCTCTCGCGTCATCACCGTCGTCTTGTCTATCCAGTCGCGGGGTGATAGGTCGGCTGGCGATCTGAGTCATGCCCTTTGACGATGAACTCGAACTCGATGATGAACTCGAACTTGACGAGCTGCTAGATGACGAAGTAGATGAAGTGCTAGACGACGTCCCTGAATCTGAGCTGGAGGCTGAACGCGATTTACTTTGCTGTGAAGTCCCTTCGTCCATATTTTGACTATCAGAAGCAGAAGTGGCTCCTGTGCCTTCAGATGTATCGATTTTCGCGCTACCAGCAGCGCCTTCATCGTCAACGTGCCACCGCGGTGGTTCTCCATCGTATCCGATTTCTTTCATCACCGCGTCGGCCACCGCCCTCTCGACGACGCCGAATTTGTCGCTCGAGTGCTCTGCACAGTTCTTAAAGCCATGAACGAGAGATGTGGGTACGCGCTTGTGATTCTTATATCCACCACGATTCAACCTTGCAATGAGTGCGCTTACAGCAAGAAACAACACCAAGTCTTTATTCGGCGCTGGCTTCAAGTTTTCAATTTGCGCGACGATATCATCAAACGTCGATGTTTCGTTCTTACTTTGCACGAGTTTCACCTGATCGACCACGTCTTGAGTGGTTTTAGTCAACGTAGCGAACGAATCCATCTTTAATCCCTCTAACGCTCTGACGCAACCTCGATCCACCTGCAAATCTTTCACGAACACGCTATAGCGCAAACCACCACCTTTGGCTAATAAAGCGGCGATGGCTTCGTTGAGCTCCTTCTTTTCATCTCGCCTCGGTTGTAAATCCGCTTCCGCCGGCTCGGCCTCTTCAACAAACTCCCAAGGCTCGCTCTCGATCACCTGATCGATTTGTTTTGAAGCTACTTTAGCGTTATCCCCGGCAACAACTGGTGGCGGTACTTTTACCAGCTCGGGTGCGTCTTCAGGTTGCTTCTCAGACTCCGAATCGGACGACGACGAACTCGAGGATGACGAACTCGAAGACGAAGAACTCGATGAACTCGCTCGAGGCAACTCCTTCGGCATTTCCGTGGCCTTTGTCGCCACTGGTGCCTTCTTCGCCGCGGGAGGCTCCTTTTTTGCGACTGGTTCCTTTGCCGGCACCTTTTTGGCTGGCGCTTTTTTAACGGCCGGCTCCTTCGCCGACAAAGCTTTGACTTCTTCAACCTTTGCGCGCTTCGTCTGAACAGCTGTTCCAGGAAGTGCGTCTTCATCTCTCGTGCGCTTCTTACCACTCACGTCTACGTTCTGGAGCTCGGCGGCGGCTCCAAACGCTCTCGGCGTCGCCGTCGCCGCGGGTGTCGTTCCCATATTCAATCGACGTTGCGCATAATCCGGTGTGAGATGCCCAGCACCTAACAACGCCGGTGACAAACCCCCCACCATCGCGCCCGCGCCTAGACTAACACTCGGCGACAACAACGGCGAATGCGCCAACGCCTTTCTATTATACGCTCGCAACGCCGCCGGAGACGACAGCGCTTTAAAGTCCACATCCTCCGAATCCGCGTTCGCGCACGTCATCTGCGCCATGATGGTCGTAAACTCCTCGTGCGCCAACGCGGTGTCATTTATCGGCGTCCAAATCCCATCGCCACCGGGTAAAGGCGAGAAACCGTGCAACCGCTCGACGCTCGACGCGCCCAATTCAGGCTCAGCCTCCTCGTGCGCGCGCGCAATCGCCTCTCGCAGCGCCGCCACGGTCCGCGTCAGGGGAACCTCAACGATAATTGACGTTCCCACCGACGTGAGCACGCGCGCTGCGACCGCAGATCCATCGCCGCGCGACATAAAGTCTCGGCGATCGATGTGACGGCGGCTGTCGCACGATGACACCCTCGACGACGGGCACCTCGACGACGGTTTTCAACGCCGCGTCGCGTCACGGTGCGATGCGCGTGGAAACGACTCGCGTCACGCAGGCGCGGGCGTGCGACGACGCGTTCGTCGCGCGCGTGGCGCGGTGTGATGCGCCAAACGTGCGTATGGAGCTCTTGGTGTCAGCAATCGTCGGCTACGGCGTCGTTCTTCAATGGGCTACGGACTATGGACTACAGATGACTACGGATGACTACGCGCTCACGGCGCCTTGGGTTTATTTGGTAGTTGCGGTGGATACACGCTAGGCAGTAAGAGCACCGGGACGAAGGTCAAGGTGAGGAACCACGGCAAAAGGAGGAGCGCGACGCGCGGACGCTCGATGATTTTCCGCCAGTCTTTGCGAACGTTGAATCGACGCGCTTTCGACGTCATCTTCGGGCAACGAATGGCGGCGTGCGCACACACGCCATCGATGAATTCATGTGTTGATTTTGACTTCACCAGGGCGTCGCGCATGATTGGTGCGTCGCTCTTTGTCGCGAGCCGGGACAGACGCCGACACGCGACGGCGGCGGCGCCATCCGCGACACCTTTGTGTCCAGGACCTACGGGTTCGATGTCTTCGACGAAATAGCCGTCGCCGAGCCAGTCGTAACGCTTTAAATAGCGCGCTAGAGATTCTCGAGCGCACGTTCGGTGGAGCGCGTCTCGGGTAAACGCCACGCTCTCCTGCGGACGCGGACGACGTCGGTTAGTCTGCTCGTAAGGTGTGGTCAAAGGTGACGCGCGTGCGAGTCGCACGAGTCGCCGGTCGCCGGACACAATCGCACCTCATAAAACGCTTCGCGCTCTCCACCGTTCGCGTCGATGTCGACGACGCGGGATGAACGCACGTCTGGGCTAAGACGTGAGAGCTCTCGCGCGACATCGCGAACGATGAGCTCACACGCCGAGCACGCGAGGGAGTACTCGCTATGCAGTGGCGATGATGAGAAGGACGAGGAATCCGGAGTTGAGAAGCTAATGTGCGTGGCGACGGCGAGAAGGGCGACGAACCATGCTTTGAGAAGCGGTTGTTTCATCGCGCGCTGGCGAGGCGAGGACTGACACACGACGAGGACGTTCGCGAGCAAGCGTGCCACGTAGTTTGCTAATCTTCTAAGCCATGCGGTTACAACTAGATGGACACATATGCGCGCATGGGTCAATGTTCTAATTCCTATGGATCACGCGCTCACGCCTAGAGCGCGGCACACCTTTGGAGGGGCGTTGACAAAATTTTTCCCAGTCACCGCGCTGAGCACGATGGTATACACCATATGTAAAATCAACGTGTAACTAAACGAATTGATGAGAATGAAAAACATCGCCGTTGCCCAAACCCATCCCATCGTTGGCGCGAACGTCGCTCCCACGCCCGCGGCGAATTGATCAATAAGCGCGTACATTTGCGTCACGAGCAACGCCAGTACGTTTTCTCGCCACACCAAAGACGACACCGCCAACGATCCTAATATCCCACACGTTCGCGTCAGCGCGCTCACGGGAATCGTCACCCACCAACTCGAACCGCGCACCCAAAGCGACCCTAACGTATACGCTAAAACGCCGTGCAGGCAGAAATAATTCAACGCTCGCAACGGCCCGCTAATCAACGCCAACAACAACGTCGCCACGACCAACGTCCGCATCGCCGCTTTCTCGCCCCAACGCGCGGCGGCGATCACCACTGGCAGCGGAAACAACGCCCCAAAATATGCATCAAAGCGAAACAACGAACTGACGTGAAACGTCAACCCAGTCATCGCCGCGAGCATCGCCGCCTCGACGAGCACCTTCACCGGCAACCCATCGACGTTCGGCGCCGCGCGCGCCACCACCGACTCATTCACCGCCGCCGGCGACGACACCGCGATGTCATCGCCCCCAGCCCCCACATTGCGCGCGCCGAACGCCGCGTGACGCCGCGCCGAGCCGCGCGAACCGACGCCTCGACCGCGCGCGCACCCATCGACATCGATGACGATGACGCCGCCACCGACGCCACCGACGCCGCGCCGCGCGCGCCGCGCGAGACCACGCGCGCGGACGTCGACGACGGTGCCGACGCGCGTCGCCACCGACGCGTTCGCGCGCATCGTCGACTGGAGCCGCGGCGACGCGCCGCGGAGCTCCAGTGGGCGGGCGCAGAGTGGTTTACATTGGTGGCGTCGCGGGTCCGCGAATGCCGCGCGCGCGACCGCTCCATCCGTCTCTTTGCGACGCGTTTGATTAAGTACAGATGAGGTGCGTCGATGACGATGTGCGCGATGGAGGCGCGAGCGTGCGTGGTGGTTTGTTTGCGCGGCGTCCGGCGTCGCGCGACTCGCGCGACGCGGGGCTGACCGCTCGGGGATGGGGAATTCGGCGCGGCTAGGGCTTTGTGCGTCGCGCCGGGGATCGCGCGCGCGGGACACGGTCGCGTGGATGCGATCGTGCGTGAGGGTTGGCGTGGAACGATTTTAAACGTGATGATTACTGACGCCTCGTTTCTTTCGTCTCGTCTTCTCTCGCGCGCAGTAAGCTCAACACCGATACCCTCAAGGAGGGTGTGTCCTTTTTGTTGGAGAAATCCAAGGAAAAGCCGCGCAAGTTTGTGGAAACCGTGGAACTTCAAATTGGTTTGAAGAACTACGATCCGCAAAAGGATAAGCGTTTCAACGGTACGGTCAAGCTCCCGGCTATCCCGCGCCCGAAGTTGAAGCTTTGCATCTTGGGCGATGCCAAGCATTGCGAAGAAGCGGCTGGTAACGGCATCGACGCGATGGATGTCGAAGCGTTGAAGAAGTTGAACAAGAACAAGAAGTTGATTAAGAAGTTGGCGAAGAAGTACCAAGTTTTCTTGGCGTCTGAGTCTGTGATCAAGCAAATTCCTCGTCTCTTGGGTCCGGGTTTGAACAAGGCGGGTAAGTTCCCCACCTTGGCCTCGCACCACGAACCGCTCGAAAACAAGATCAACGAAGTGCGTTCCCAAGTCAAGTTCCAACTTAAGAAGGTGCTTTGCTTGGCCGTCGCCGTTGGCCACGTTGAAATGAACGAAAAGGAATTGTTCATCAACATCCAAACGAGCGTCAACTTTTTGGTGTCCTTGTTGAAGAAGAACTGGCAAAACGTCAAGTCTTTGTACGTCAAGACCACCATGGGACCGCCGTTCCGCCTCTACTAAATGTATTTAGTGGGGACACATTCGTGACACTGCATCACTCTCTGAAACTACTACTTTGGTAGTTTTAGCGTACACCAAGTCACCGCAGCCACAACTAAGCCCCACAGGGACCATGCCCTGTGAAACGGCGTAGCTACGGTAGACATTGGGAGCCGATTTACTTCGGCGGCGCTTGCTTTGTCTGTTTTAATCTCGACGGCGATGGGGAACCATCGACGTCGTACGACGCGAAGAGACTACTTACATAAAAACCCGATTTGTTATGCACAATTCATCGAACGTAACACTTTCATTCATTTGTTTCATTTCACTACAACTAGACATACAGCGCGCGCGTAAGAGGAGTTTTACAGTTTTAAAAGCCCGGAATCCCGAGCTCCTTGGCGAAGCCGCCTTTAATCGCGGCGGCGACGACGATTAATACGCCCGAGTTCCACAACGAATGAATCATCATTGGTGTCAATAAGTTGCGCGTACGGGCATACGAGAACCCCAAAACCATCCCAAGCACCACGAGTTCGACAAAGTCACGCGGTGCCAAGTGCGCGAGCCCGAACAAGACGCTACTAAACAACACCGCACCAGGCGTCGGAAGCCACTTTGTGAGCGACGCCAAAAGAAAGCCTCTAAACACGACTTCTTCGAGCAACGGCGCGAGCACGCTCGTCACCGTGAGCACAGCCACGAGAGCAGTCGGGTCGTCTGATTGTATCAACGGCAATACGCCATCAATCGTGCCTGGAGCTTGTTCGGCGATTTGATTCGCCGCCGCCGAAGGCGCGCCCGAGCGCTGCGCGTTGTCCACCGCCTCCATCGCGAACGACGTCGCCGCGAGCACCAAAAACGTTGTTCCGTACCCTAACAACCCATACTTGGCCCAGCCCTTTTCGCTCTCAAAAGGCTCGCTGAAATCAATCGTAAACCAATCGTTCTTGGCGTCTTTTACGACATCCAAATGCCTCGACACGCACGCGTACACCACGCTCAAGCTCACGACGGTTTCCACGACTTGCACCGCGAGCAAGTACTCCGCCTGTTCCACGGGCGTAAACGCGCTCGGATCGATGTGTGCGCGCGAAAGCGCCAAAGGAAACCCTATCGCCGCCACGCCGACAAAGCTCACGCACCACCCGACGAGTCCCAGCGCCACCGTCGCCCCGCTCCACGGCACGCGCCACTTTTCTCGATAATCATCCAGCCCCAACTTTAAGTCTCCATCTGCCACGCGCGCGCGCGCCTTGATGGCATCAATCGACGCCTGCGACACCGTGAGTTCATCTTCGCTCTTCGAGCGCGTGTCGCGATCGTCAGAGCCCGCGCGCGGCGCGCACACGCGCCGTTGGTTCAGTCGGCGTTGACACTGGAGCTGACACCTGTCACCCAGCGCCCGCGCGCGCCGCGACGCCGCCGCCATCGACGCCGTCGCCGCCATCGACGCGACGCCGACGCGTCGTGCGCGCACCCCCGACGCACCGCCGACGCGCGTCATCGACGACGCCATCGTCGCCGTTGACGTCATCGTCGTCCGAGGCGTCCTCTGACGTCACTCACGCGCGCGCCATGTGTGCCGCTCGCCCCGCGCCCTCGCGCGCGGTGGCGTCCACGAGCGCGGCGGCGTCGCCTCGCGCGCACCGCCATCGTCCCGCGCGTCGCCCTCTGCGCCCTCGCGCGTCGCCCGTGGACCCGTACGAAACCACGCAGCTCGTGTCCGTGGCGTGCACCGTGGGCGCGCTCGGACTCGCCGCACTCGCGCTCGGTGCCAAGCGCGAACCGGTGCCGTGCCCGTCGTGCGCCACCGCCGGGGGCGAGCGGTGCGTGTTCTGCGACGCCACGGGGCGACGGGCGACGCCGATTGAGATTACGCAGCGCGATAGGAACGACGACGGCGTGCTCGGGCTCACGCGGAGGAACCCGTACGAGTGCACGGCGTGCAAGGGGGCGGGGATGATTTTATGTCGCAATTGCAAGGGAAGCGGGTACGTGGATTAGATGAATATCGTTGATGGGCGCGGGCGATTGGTTCGGGCGTGCGATTAGGGCAATAGTGGGGTGTACATAATGATGAGCATTAATCTTTAAACGTTTACGTCAAAACGCGACTCTCAAAGCGCATGCGTTGGGTGAAGTGCGTGGGCGCGCGCGGCGATGAACCGGGGCCGAGCGCGCGTTTCGGACACACGGCAACGTGTGTGAAGTCATCGCGATTCGTCGTCGTCTTCGGTGGGCTCGCGCGTGGGGATGGGGACTCGAAAGGCGCGCTCGAGGATGTGGTTGTGTACGACGCGCGCGCCGACGCGTGGTTTAGGCCGACTATAACCACCCCTGGTCCGCGCGCGCGCGCATTTCACAGCGCATGCGCGTTTCGCGACTCATTCGTCGTTATCGCGTGCGGGCGGGACGGGCGCGAGCAGTTTGGGGACGTGTGGGTGCTCGATTGCGACGCGTGGACGTGGACGCGACGGTCATCCGCGACGATGGCTCCGCGTGATTTCGCCTCCATCGTCGCTATCGACGCCGATACCGTCGTCATGTTCGGTGGGTTTGATGGTAAAGGATGGCTCGCGGACGTTCACACCCTTCGCGATGCGTCGAGCGAGACGGGGGCGACGTGGATGTGCGAGCGCGTGGCGCCGGCGCGGGTAGAAGTCTTTGACGAGCTTGCAGCGTCGGGGGCGAGAATGGCGATGGAGACCCTCGGCGCGGTCGCGAGCGGTGGGCGCACGTCGCCGGAGGCGCGAAGTGGGCACGCCATGGTGCTGTACGGGCCGAACGTGCTGATTCATGGCGGCCAAGGGGCGAATGGGGCGGCGTTTAGCGATACCTGGTGCTTGCGACGGGACGGCGACGGTTGGCGTTGGGTCAAGCTCGTCTTGCGTGGCCACGCCCCTGCGGCGCGAGCTGGGCACGCTATGGGCGTGCTCACGATGTCGCCGAACGTGGCCAATGTTGTCATCGCCGGAGGCGTCGGCGAAGATGGTTGGTTGGCGAAGAAGCGCGTGTATTTTGATGACGCGCACTTTTTAGACGGTGAAAACGCGCGATGGGAGCGCGTGCAATTCACGGGCGAGGGCACCGGTCCGGGTCCTCGAGCGTATCAAACGCTTACAATGGTGGGAAAATCAAGGTGTTTGAATTTTGGAGGTTTTAACGGCGTCAAGGCGTGCGATGATGCCTGGTGGTTGTGCGCGGATGTCGACGCGTCGATGCCATTCGACGATTCGCCTCCACCGCAGGTGTCCTCGCGGTCGCTCATCGATGATTTACGCGCGAGATTAAAAGTCACCGAGACGATAAACGTGTTCGAGGGCAACGACGCTGCGTTTCGGCAGCACATTGCGGCGTGCGATGTAGAAGATGTACGCGTCGGCGACGTCCCAAAGCTCATGCGAGAATACGTCGCCGCCACCGCCACGCTTGGCTTACCCGTACGTGGCGATGACGACGGCGACGGAAGCACCGGTAAGAACGGACAGGGACGCTATCGTCATTGCGACCCGGCGACGATGAAACTCAAAGACGTCGGCGATGCTTTAACAGAGCTCCAAGGCGCGTTTATAGCCAACGCATAGCCAAATTGTAACACGACTGCGACTGCACATCTCACCGCACCGCGCGCACGACGACGCGACGCATGGATTCGAACGATGACGTCGCCACGCACGCAATGGACACCGCGCCTCGAGACGTCGAGCGTGCGTCGATGGGAGAAGCTTTGGATGATTCGGCGACGCGCGACATCCAAGATGTCAGAGCAGGCGCTAGCGTTCGTCGCGCGTACACCGCGCGCACGAATACTTTACTCACCCAGGCATCGAGCGATGGGGATGACAGAGTACAGAGCATGTGTGTATGGCGCACGTGTCGCGTGTTGCCGTTGAAGCCCGTGCGTGTCGAGTTGCAAGCGCGAAGAGACCTGATTAAAATGTGCGCGGGACGAGCGCCGGCGTCCGCGATGATTGATGCCTTTTCGACGCCGAGCACGAGCGTGCATTTCGAAATCATGCTGGATGTTAGAATTCGCGATGCAGGAGATCCCTTCAAGTGCGCGTGCCCGTCGTTGATTGCGCGCGAGATGTTGGAACGCGTCGCGGCGCAGCCTGGATTCGGAGCGATTCCGGCCGAAACGATGTCGCGCGAACTCGTGATCGACCAAACGAACACCACGGACGACGTTTTGGATGATAGCGAAGCGCACGCGTTTAAGCAAGCGTTTTACACGAAGTCTGCCGTTGTGGTTCCGTATACGTCGCGAGTGCTTGAAAATCAACGCATCGTAATTCTTGCGCGTTTGGCGACGCCGATGTCATTTGATGACGGCAACTCTGAAGGCGACGACGGGGCGATTCGATTCGTGTGTCTCGTACTGAGCGGCGACGCAACACCTCCTGCGAAAAATGCTTATGCGACATCGCACACAATGGTCACGCTCCTTAGTGATGAATCATTCATCGCGGATGCAATGCGAGCCGAAAACGAAGATGACATATGTTCATCGGTGGGGAGTTTTCTCGAAAGAGCGATGCGAGCATTTGACGAGATCGTGGTCGAAGAAGAGATGCCTTACTCTAAGCGAGTGTGTAGCGGAATTGTCTCGGACATACGACGTCGATTACCGTGGTACATCTCAGATTGGACGGATGGATTTGCGTCACGCCGAGTTGCCGTAAACGTACTTAGCACAACTGTGTGGTTATTCTCATCGACGTTGATACCATGCCTCGCGCTTGGGATGTCGTTGCAGCAAAGCTCAGCGCGTCAAATGACACATGTGGACTTTTTACTGTCCGAAGCGCTGTGCAATATAGTCTTTGCAATTGTTGGTGGTCAAGCGCTGCTGGTATTGAGAACATCCGGACCGACGGTTACGTTCATTAAAGTCATGAGGTCCTGGTCCACCGCGCTTAACGTCAATTTTCTCGTGTTTCTATCAATAACTGGGCTGTATGCAGGACTAATCATCATTGCATTTGCGATTCTTAACGGTGCGGAACTGATGTTGTGCGTCAATCGCTTTACAAGCGAGCAGCTGGCGTTGTTTGTTTCGCTTACGTTTGTGTACACGGGTTTCTCCGCCGTCGGCTCGATGAAGGCACAAATGGCAGACGATGCCATGTTCCTGAAATACCTCATGCTTCATATTGGCACTGTCGCGCTGGCGTTCAAGATCTTGACGTTCCGAACATCGCACTCGATTCGAAGAGGCGTACGCGTCATCGTGAGCGACGTGGCACCTATTCTGAGCATCGCGTCGCTCACGCTTCTTTCATTTGCGGTACCAAACGTTAGCGTCGAGCGTGTGCGCGATTACGTCCCAAACATCGCGCTTTTGCCTCAAATTGTCAACTTTGCTTCCCTTCAACCGTCGTATTGGGTACTTGCATTGCTACCAGCGTCTGTGTTTGCCGCACAAATCTGTCTTGAAACGAGCATTGCCGCCATGTTGACGTGCCGATCTGAAAATAAACTGTTCAAAGGCAGCGCGTACAACTGGGACATGCTAGTTGTCGGCATTCTAACCGTCGTCACGAGCTTGTTTGGATTACCTCCGTCTGTGCCTGCATTGCCGCACAGTCACATGCACGCTCGATCGCTCGCCATGACGTCGGATTCCTATCGTCACGGCGTCGTTCGAACGAGAGTCTACGGGACCGTGGAGACTCGAGTTACAAATTTCGCCGCGCACATATGCACATTGATTGTGTGTTTCTTTCGAACCGAGACCATTGGTGACATACCGATTGCAAGTCTTTCTGGCTTTTTAGTGTTTATGGGCTTGTCGTCGCTCTTTACGAATGGCCTCGTAAAACGCCTCTTGGGATCGACCGTGGCGCCCGTGAGATTTCTGCGACGCGTGCCGAAACGCGTGCTACACGCATACACCAGTATTCAAACGTTGATGTTTGGCTCAATGTTCACATGTCGACTTCTCGCATCAAAAGCCCCGGGATTCGCCATCTTTTACCCAGCCGTACTCATCGCGACGATTCCAGTGTCGCATTATTGTCTACCGATGTTGTTCGGCGACTACTACGCGAGCGTTATGAGCACGGCGTCGAACGATGAAAATTTAGTCGGCTTATTCTATTAAATTACACACGAGTACACACACGAACGAACGACGAAAGCAAGAAAAAACATACACACGAGTACACACATGAACTAACGACGAAAACAAGAAAAAACGCGACGACGATGATGTTTTCCTCAGACAAATGCCTCTGTTCTCAATCATGTGCCGTCGAAACGGCGCTCACATTCGCGAAGACCGCGAAAGCGTGAACTGTCAGATTCGTCATCTAATATTTTCGTCTTCATTGGAATCATCGATCGCGCGTGAAAAGTAAGAACAAAACGTGGAATGTCACTTGAGTAGTAGGTTGATGACGACGGTAAAAACATCCATCATCGATCGCACCACGAAAGTACGGTTACTATCCCTACTCACCCAAGGTGGCAATCAGCGTTATATCTTGACACTCTGACACTGTGAGAGGTTCTCGCGCGAACGAAAAAAAAATAAAACACAAAGGCGAACCAACGAGACTTGATGTCCTGACATTTCGTCGTCAGCGCCGCCGTCGTCGTCATCGTACGTTCAGATTCAATACCGTTCTTCACAGACGCGCTCAGAAGCAGAACTGGCGTGTTTGCAGGTAGAGTTTCATCGCGACGCCCGACGACGACGACCGACGGTTTCGCCCACACCGACTCCCCGTTCGCGAACAAACCACTCATTTCACGCCGAAACTCGCCCACGCGCGCCCACGCGCGTCGCGCATCGCCATCAAACGCCGCGATTCTTTCCGAAAACCCCCCGCCGCCGGCTGGCGAGGATCCACGCCCCCGATCGCGCTCCGCCGCGTTCAATCGCGCGCGCGAATGCCGATAGCGCCGCGCATCGCGCGAACGCACTCCACGCGCGCGCGTCCACGCGCGCGCATCGAGTCTATCGTCAATCGCGCACCGCGCTCGAACGCGTACGTCGCGGCGCGTTGTGTCGTCGGCAGCCCCGTGGTCTGTCAGGTCTCCGTCACAGCCATGCGCACCGTCGCGGCATCGCCCGCGCGATGCGCGCCGACGCGCGCGTCGCGTCCGTCGTCGACGCGTGCGTCGCACCGCGCGCCGGCGCGCGCGATGGCGATCGCGCGCGCGACGGATGGGGCGTCGGATGACGCTGAGCGCGAGCGCGCACGGTTGGAGCAGACGGATGCGTTCGGTGAACTCGTGGCGCTCGCGGCGTCGAACGGCGTGGTCGTGGAGCGAACGCCGAATCCGCGCGCGGTGCAAGCGGCGGCGGCGATGTGTGGACCGACGGCGGGGACGATTGAGGCGGCGTTCGGGGAGAGCTCGACGACCGCGCCGAGCATAAAGGGTCTTCCGCCGGGGTTGAAAAAGCCACCGTGGTTGCGCCAGCGCGCGCCGTCGGGCGAGCGGTTTGAGTATTTGAGCTCGTCACTCACGGGGCTGAAGCTGAATACGGTGTGCGAGGAAGCGATGTGCCCGAACGTTGGGGAGTGCTGGAACGGCGACACCGGGACGGCGACGGTGATGTTGTTGGGCGACACGTGTACGCGAGGATGTCGGTTCTGTGCGGTGAATACGGCGCAGACGCCGCCGCCTCCGGATGAAGACGAGCCCGAAAACACCGCGCACGCTATTGCGGAATGGGGCGTCGGGTACATTGTGTTGACTTCAGTGGATAGGGATGACATACCAGACGGAGGGAGCGAGCACTTTGCGCGCACCGTGCGGACTTTGAAAAAGATTAAGAGCTCTGTGCTCGTCGAAGCGTTGACACCGGATTTTCAAGGCGATTTGGAGGCGGTCGCCCACTTGGCGCGGTCAGGTTTAGACGTGTTCGCGCACAATGTGGAGACGGTGGAGCGGTTGCAAAAGCGCGTGCGCGACCCGCGCGCTGGTTACGAGCAGTCGCTCTCGGTACTGCGCCACGCCAAAGCCTCGAAGGAAGGTTTGGTGACGAAAACATCCATCATGCTCGGCCTTGGGGAAGAAGATGATGAAATCCGCGAATGCATGCGGGCGTGCAAGGATGCCGGTGTGGATATTTTTACCCTCGGGCAATACCTGCAGCCGACACCGCAACACCTTCCGGTGAAGGAGTTCGTCACGCCTGAGAAGTTTGATTACTGGAAAAAGGTTGGGGAGGAAGAAATAGGCTTTCGATACGTCGCCTCTGGGCCACTCGTGCGTAGTTCGTACAAGGCGGGCGAATTCTTTATCGAAAGCATGCTTCGCAAAGACGCGCTCAACCGAGCCGCGAGCACATAATAGAATATTTTTTAATCGCAAGATGCTGTATAACTCGTTGACTAATCGCTTTCGCTGTCGTCGTCGCTTCCACTATCATCATCGCTGTCACTGTCATCCCCAGAAGTTTCCTTCTTCACTTTATATCGATCGATGCCGCCATCCGCTTCGATTCGCGCTCTGGCTTGCGCCTCTCGTCTTTCACGAACTAGGCGCAACTTTTCCATTTCAGCCGCGAGTTGCTTCTTCGTCTTTGTCGCCAAAATTTCCTCCGCGGTCGGCTCTACAGGCTTCTTTTCTCGCGGCGCCATCATAGCTTGCAAATCATCGTCATCGTCAGAGTCGTCGTCGCTATCGCTATTCGGAGGCAACTCCCCAGCAGCCGGTCGACGAGGTCCTTCGTCTTCAGACTCGTCTTCAGACTCGTCGTCGTCGTCAGATCCGCTGACGTCGTCATCGGAATCATCCTCTTCATCCGACGAGCTCTCATCGCGGTCCTTGCGCCACTGTTATCGTCGTCGACACGCACACATCCACCGTCAGTCCGTCGAAACCACAACCACAACCATCGATACATCAATCGCGGTCTCTCTCGTCGCCCATAGCGCGCGCGCATCGTGCGCGTACCTTTGTGCGCTCGCCCGGAGCCTTATCGTCGTTACGGTTGCCTCCGCGTCCGCCGCGTCCGCCCTTGGCGGGCTTATACCCGCGTCCCATGTCGCGTGCACGAAAGTGCCGAGTCACGCGCCACAGCGTCGCGCGCTTTTCCCTCCGTGCGTGCGGACCACCATGCGTTCGGACGCGCGATAGCGACGCAGACGTAGATGGAGAGGGCGATGTGTGCGCGCGCGCGATGTCGCTGGGCGATGCGCGGGATGTCGTTCAAGGCGGTGATGGCGTTCGTGGTGTTGGCATGGCTCGAGACGTCCACGTTTGCGCGCGCTGCGGTGACAGACGTCGCGCAGACGCGAATCTATCCGCGCGCGGTGGAAGGCACGTTTAAGGGTGAGTGGTGGCTCGATGCGCGGTCGCATGCGAACGCGAGCGCGTTGACAAAGACGGGGTTGTTGAACGGCGCGTGTACGCTGCAAGTGCGCTCGCGCTTTGATGAGAACTCACGTGTGCAATCCGTCGTGGCGGATATGGTGTTTCGCAAGGATGCGTACGTGAGCATGCAAGATGTACATGTGCCGTTAGAGGGGGTGTACGCGGAAACGTCGGGGGCACTTTACATGCGGGGCGAAGAAAAGACGACGGAGTCATTTCTGTCGGTGACAAATTCCAGTGTCTTTGATAGTTATTTTGATGCGTCGGCGTACAGACGAACGATGCGGGCGATCGCGTTGGACATCATCGGTACTCCTCGAGAATCTATTCGAGGTGCAAAGCTAGCATCCCTCGAGTCGAAAGATTCGTATCACAGAGGCGACGGCGTGACGCGACAAGGCCGAGGCGCTCGGGCCAAGTTCATCGGAGAGGAAAGCGTCGGCACGTACCCGCGCGTGTGTTCGTTCAAGCTGCACGGTTATCTTAACCCAGGAACGTTTAGCAATGAGTCACCGACGATCATTAGAGCGCGCGAGCAGCGCATTAGAAATCGAGAGCCACAGCGCGAAGACCTTGGAGACGTGCTCGATGAGCAAATGGAGGACGCGCGTCCGTTAGATTTTGGAGACATGACAAGCGAAGCGGGTTTAGTTGGGAAATTTGTGAGCGATAACTGCGGCATCACAGTGCATTTGAAGTTGAAGAGTCAGTCGGTGAAGGTGTTTTATCGTAAAGTGCGATTTTACACATACTTTTTGGTCCTGACGCTCATCGCGCAAGGTTACATCTTGTTACGGCAAATCGATGCGAGCAGCACGCCTTCGTCGATGATGCGTATTTCAATCGCCACAGTAGGCATGCGTTCGGTGGTCGATTCTTACTTTTGCCTCACGCATCTCACCATGGGCATTCTCATCGATGACTTGTTCGCCCCGCTCGGTGTGGTGGCCAGCGGGTACTTTGTACTATTTAGTATTTTAGAGATGCGGCTACTCGTGCAGGCGTGGCGCGCGCGGCGACCACACGTCCAAGGATGGTTAGAACTTCGCACTGACATCAGCGCAGTGTATTCGAGATTCTACGCGGCGTTCATCTTTGGATTGCTGTTGATGTATTGGACGGCGAACAAGTTCATCTGGTTTTTGGTTTTCATAAACTCGTATTGGATCCCACAAATCCTGAGGAACGCATACTACAACCAACGGCAAGCTTTGAAGCCGTCGTATGTTGTCGCGACGTCGTACTTGCGACTCGCCATTCCACTGTACGTGCTCGGTTGTCCATCGAATTTCATGCATCTTAGGCCGAATTTTGCGCATTGCATTTTGCTCGTGGCGTGGACGACGGCGCAAGTCGCCGTGTTGATGTGTCAGCACTACATCGATCCACGCTACGGTATCGGAGACCTAGGCATATTCCCAGAAGTGTACGACTATCATCGGCGAGTTCCCGAGGACGTGCTCGCGCAATGCGGATTTATTGAAGGCGACGACACGGCGGGCGAACGCGACATCGAAATGGGTGATGTCACGTCGGGCGCTGACTGCGTCATTTGCATGAATCACGTCAAGATCCGGACGCCGAGCGAGCGCATGGTGACGCCTTGCAATCATTTCTTCCATCCAGAGTGTCTCACGCGATGGATAGACATTAAACAGGAATGTCCCACGTGCCGTCGAGCGTTGCCTCCTTTGTAGCGATTTAGCCATTCCATTTGTAATTGTACCTCACACTCACGCGCACGATTCGGTCGAACGACGAACGACACCGGTAGAACACGCATCGATGAACGTCATCGCTGCCATCGCTGCCGTCGCTGTCGGCGCGCTCATCGCCGCGAGCCTGCCTCGACCGTTGCAGGAGGACAAGCGCGTCTGGCATCGAAAGACTCCCTCGACCAAACCGCCGCCAAAATCCCTCACGCGACGGCGCTAGGACACGCGCGAGAGCGCAGTACAACCCAAACGCAGAACTTGCGCGACGCTGACGCACGCACGATGAAAGCTAGAGATTCTAGAGATTAGATTACAATACCGATACCGAATACACGCACCCGTCTCGGAGACACCAACCCTCACGCATCGTCCGCATCCATCGTAACGGGCGTGGGAATGACTTCATATCGCGMCCCCGCCGCACCGCGCGCGCGCGATTCGACGTCCACGCCGTTCGCATCAATCACCGGCATCCATTTATAAAACTTTGTCTTATTCTTCTCGGCGCCGTCCACCCACCTGCGAAACGACGTGGCATCGCGCACGACGCGCTCGGTCAGTCGTCGGGACGCGAACCGCGACCGCAGCGCGTCACACGCGCGTGCGCATCTCCTCGCGCGCGCTCCAAGGCGACGCGCGCGAGGAAACCAACGTTTTCATCATCACGCGCTCTCGCACACAACGCATCTCTCTTCTGTCTCTCTCTTGCGCGCGCTCGACCGCGCACGAGCGCTCCATCGCGCGAACACACACACACACACACCGTTTTTCCCACGACTTCACGCGCGCTTCCTGCGCCACGGGTTCGCGCTGATTCCGCGCCTCCAACCGCGAGCCGCGCGTGGACATGGTCCCAAAGCGTCGCGCACTGACGCCGCACTCACGCGCGCGCGGCGACTTCGACGACGACGTCGGTGGCGGCCGACGCGTCGGTGGCGATGTTCGCCATGCCGCGCGCGTCGGCGTCGCGCGGTGCGAGCACGAGCGCGTGCGGGGCGGCGCGTGCGAGCGCGCTTGCGACGCGTCGGCGGCCCATGCGCCGGCGACCGATTCGACGACGGTTCGGCGTCGCGCGCGCCGTCATCGACGATGACGTGATGGAGGACGATGCGTATGCGCGGTGTACGAGCGACGATGACGGCGTTGGCGGCGGCGACGACGCAGGTGTCGACGCGTTCGGGCGGGAAGAGCTCCCGTGGCGCGCGAGCGCGTGCGAGCGAGGCGTGGCGTTACGCGACGCCGCGGCGTTCGTCGGATGGGAAGTGTACATCGATGATGCGCCAGATAGATTGGTTGGTATTGTGACGAGCGTCGTGGCGATGTCCATGGGCGACGACGAGGGAAGTGATGAGGGAGATAGAGACAACAAGGAGGCGATTGACGGCGGAAGCGAAGCGACGGCTGCGGACGCGGCGGCGCGACTGTTGAGCGAAGGATTAGAGATTGAAAGCGCCACTGGTGAGCTGAGCGACGATGAAAAGGCGTTTTTATCGTTAATGGATCGGGCACTCATGATGGGCGACGATGCCGTGGTCGAAGTTGGCGAGATGGACACGGACAATGCGTATTTATTGCTCGTTGAAGGCTTACACGCGACGTCGCTCGGGGACAAACCGTTACACTATGTGCCTTTCGTGCCGTCGATGTTTCCGCGATGGATCCCTAACGCGCAAACGTTATTTTTAGACCCACCAGATGGATTGCTGGATTTGGCGCTGCGAGAGGTACAGCTCAGGGAGTTGCGTAACGATTTATTGCCGTATTGCAAAACATTGGGCACAGACACGTTTGGCATGCCTCAGCGTCAAACACTGCTGAATGAGAACATGAAAGATTTAGTCAAACGCGTCGATGCGCTGGGAGATTGGCGTGAAGTAGCGCTAGAGTTAGATTTGCGTCCGGACGCGGCACCGTGGTACTATTGGGACAACCTCGACAATTTAGAATCCGCGCTGCTCAATTTGGTGGATGCGTTTTGGATTGAAGAAAACGACGACGGTGAGTCGTACTGGTATAACGATATCAGCGGTGCCTTACGTATTGAGCCACCGATTGAAAATGATGGTGGTGGTTTGGAGTCACCAGTCATGCCCACGATGTCCCACCTGCTCGAAGCTCGCCGTTGGGATTTACATCACGCTGTGGTCTTGCACGGTGGATATAAAGCCGTCGCGAAAGAGCTCGGCTGGCAGCCGGTGCGCCGTATTGAAAATCGTCATCTATTGTCATTCGAAACCTTGCGCGATGAAATATTAGACGTGCTGGGAGACGAAGAAAGTATCGCCGAGGTTGGCGTGCGTCCTGGACAGTTACCCTGCGCGGCGCAACTTGAAGAACTTGACCGTGATGATTTGGTCAAGTTTATCAAAATCCACGGTGGATTTAGCGTAGTCGCAACAAAAATGGGTTTAGAGCCAAGCAAAGGAGGTCGAGGGGCGTATGATTCTATCAACGCTGCCGCTAAGGCGGTGCGTGCGTTTGCGATTGAACACAACATCGGCGCCCCGACTGTAAGCGGCGCTAAAAAGGCGTCGATCATCTTTGTACCGACTGATGCTGAACTCATCGAGCAAGGTCGTAATGATTTACGATACGCGTTACGGCAGCACTCAAAAGAGAAGATTGCCAAAGTAGGTAAAATGCGTTTGCGAACCGATCGTATGACGTACGAAGAGTCTCGAGCAGAAATGAACAAGTGGAAGTTTGAGTCTGGCAGCCGGTCGTTATTTCTCAACTGGTGTAAAGCTGGGCACAGGCCATGGAACATGCCAAAGTCGCCTCAAGAGTACTACGGTAAGCGTGGTGAATGGGTGTCGTGGGAACATTTTATGACGACATCGGCGCCCACGCGAGGGAGAGGAGGTATCGCCCAAGGCTTTACTCACAAAGTGAATTGATTTTTAGATATGATATTTCAACGGTGTTGTAACAAAAACGCTAAATACGATGTTGTGAGGTATCGAGACATTCTACGTACGTGTCAGAGCAACCGCGTCATTAGAGTTCGGTCTTCACTTCAGTGGTCTTCGCGACGTTGGCGCGTTGCACAGAGCGCAAGAGCGCCATCTTCGGGGAGATGGCGGCAACGGTGTCGTCCTTCGCCTTCTTGCCAGCCTCGTATTGCGCTTGGAGGCTCTTCAAGAGTTCATCCAAATCGTCACCAGCCTTCTTGATTTCACCTTCAAGACCTTCAATTTCCGCATCGAGCGTTTCCGGGGCCAAAGCTTGCTTTTCCGCAATCACCTTCTTTTGATCGGCGTCGCAAAGGTCGATGTTTTCCGCACCGCACGTAGGGCCCAAAGACTCCGTGGCGAACGCCTTAAGCGCTTCGAAGTCACGGCCGCCTTGGTACGCGTCACCAGTCGCCGCAGTGGCGCCAGTGAAGTACTTCAACGTCGGATAACCTTGCACGCCATACTTTTGGCACGTGGACTCTTCCTTTGTGCAGTCGACTTCGCCGATGATCACGTCTTCGCTGTCGGCGAAAGCCTCGCCAAGTTGCTTCCAAGCCGGCGCGATAGCCTTGCAGTGTCCGCACCTGTGCAAAATCAAAACAAACACGACCGTCAGTCATACTTCAGTAACTCTCACGGCACATAAACCGCGCGTCGCGTCGCACCCGCGCCGAACGCGACAAGATGAGATCTCGAGATCACGATTAGTGTTGGTATCCAACCATCCGGTCTATCGACGGAAGACGCGATCAAAACACGCGTTCACCGCGCGCTGGCGTCGAATACGCGATATATTCACACGTACCACGGGGCGTAGAACTTCACAAAGGACGACTTCCCGCTGGACGCAACCTCAGCATCGAAGGTCGCATCGGTGAGCTCCATGGCTGCGGCGTTAGAACCGCCAACCAAGGCGAGCGCGGCGATGGCGCCGAGCGTGAGCTTCGTGGACAACATTATTACTGTGCGTTTAAGTGTGTTTGTGTGCGTGCGGGACGCGGGCGTGTTCGTCGCGTGGCGAGAAGTGCCGGAAGTTTCAGCGATCGCCCGCGGCTGTGACGTGACGGATATGACAATGCATACTGTTTACGCATAGGATACCATGGAATATCAATCAAAAAAATAACGCGCGAAAACGTATTCGATTGTTACGTACGATTCCATGCCTGGCGCGACGTCGCGCGACGGGTGACGCACGTTTCCTCTCGTGTGTGCGTGTGTGTGTGTGTGTGTTTCGTTTGTTGTTACACATCTCGCGTGCGAGATTCCGCCGATTGATGATTGTTGTGATCCTACGATGCGAGCTACGGTCTACTTCTTCTTGCCACCCTTCTTTGACTTTGATTTCGCCTTTGATCCCGCCGCCGCCTTGGGCGCCGGCGCCGACGTCGGCGCCGGTGCGTTCGCCGTCGCCGCGCCCGCGCCTGCCGCACCCGCCGCGATCGTCGCCTTTGGTTTTTTCGCCTTTGGCGTCCTCTTCTTTGCCTTTTTCATCAACCCATCGATGTACGCGAGCTGAATCGTCTGTAAACTCTTCCCGAACGCCTCTCCCGCGGTCTTCGACACGAACGTCGACACCTTCTTCTTCCCATCGCTCGCGCGCACGATCACCCCCCACGACGGGTCGTTCGCCATCGCCTCAGCCGCCGTCGCGCGCTCGAGCTTGCGCACGGATTTCGGTCTCGGTCTGTCGTACACCTTGCCGTGTTTCATCGTCGTCGACACCGTGCCGCGCTCGCGCGTGCGTTCGAACATGCGCGTGAGTTCGGTGAGGAACGCATCGTTGTCCACGAGCACCATCGCGGCGCGTTGTGCGGTACGGGCGCGCGCGAGAGGGAGGCGAACGCGCGAGAAGGGTATGGCGCGCGAAGACGTTTGAAAAAAAAAGAAATCTATGGATTGAACGCCGCACGCCGCACAGCACGACGCGCGCGGGGGTTTCGCGACGTCACGCACGACGCGCGGGTGACGATGGGTGACGCGGCGCGACCTGGGACGCCCGATGGGGATTCCGCGGCGGCGGTGGCGCGGGACAAGGCGAAGGAGATTGAGCGCGAGCACCTCGCGATGGTGATGCGGCGTAAACATGACGCGTTGCGGGATGAATTGGATGGGATGAGGAAAGCGTTGGGTGATGCAAATGCGGCGAAGGATAAGGCAGCGGCGGATGCGAATGTTGCGCGCGATGCGGCGGAGGAGGCGCGACGGGTTGGGAAGGAGAAAGGGGAGGCGTTGGAGCGCGCGACGCGCGAACGGGACGAAGCGCGCGCGAGTAAGCGTGAATTACTCGAGATGCACGCTCGGAAAGAACGCGAGGGGGAAACTATGCGGGCGTCTATTGATGGCTACGTCAGTGCGCTGGAGTCGGCTGTGCAAGGCAAGAACAAGGCTGAGGCTGACGCGCGAGAAGCAACCGCGCGCGCTGGCGCGGCGCGCGCGGAGAACATCAAGCTCGAGAGCGAAGTCAAAGTCTTGGGCGAGCACAACGCGTGGTTGAAAGAACAATTGGAGGTCAAGTCGGCCGAGGCACTCGCGGCAAAAAAGTCCGCTTCGGCGGATGCTTTGAAGATGGCGCAAGATTTAGAAGCGGCTCAAAGTTTGAGCGCGAGCCAACAGCGCGAACTCGCTCGAGTGAAAGAGAGTGCTTCCATGAACGAGGCGCGCGTCACTGTGTTGGAAGAGGAGCTTAAAATTGCACAATTTGACTTGGCGCGCAATGAAGGTGACTTCGAAAAGGAAGTAGCCAAGGCACAACGTATCGCCGAAGTGAGCAAAGAACAAGTGCGCGAACGAGACGAACAAATCAAGGCGCTTGAGAACACATTGCGAACGGCGGAATCGATGCTTGCTGGCAAGAAGACTGAGTTCAGTGTCGCGCTCGCCGAAGCTACGCACGCCAAGGAAGCGGCGCTCAAGGAGCTTGCAGATGTAAAGAGCAAGGCGAGCGCCGCGGCAATTGCGCCCGCTGAGCCGACGCACCGCTTGCCAAACGCAGAGCTCCTCATGGCCATGTCCCCAGCTGCTGGTGCTGCGGCACTTCGCCGCGAAGGTATGTCGATGACTGAACTTTACACAAAGTACGTCGAAGTCGAGGACGCACTCCGCTTAGAGCAGGCGCAGCGAAGAGAGTTGCAAGAACATTTGGATGCCATTCTCGTCGACTTGGAACAAAAGGCGCCGCTCATCGCAGAACAGCGCGAAGAGTATGAACGCGCGTTGCAGTCGCATCAAGTGCTTCAAGCACGATTGCAAGAGTCTGAAGGCGCACGGTACGCCATCCAAGCCGAGCTAAACGCCGCAAACGTTGAGAGACGCAACCACAGTAGCACTATCAACGGTTTCAAGGCGCAAAGCGCGGATTTGGCTCGCCAGGTCACACTGTTGTTGAATGAAGTCAACGAGCTGAAGGGTTGTCCGCCGTTGCCACTGCCTCGTACGGATGGTCGCAATGATAGCGATGCACAAGCTGTCATCACGTCACGATTGGTTGACTTTACTGATATCCAATCGTTACAGGCGAAGAACCAAGAAATGTTATTCGTCATTCGCGAATTGTCCGAAGCGCAAGAGTCCAAGACCTCGGATGCGCGCGAAGAGTACGAACAAAAGCTTCAAGAGTTGAAGGAACAAACTTCTCGACAACTTGAAGAGCTCTCGAACAAACGCACGCAGCAAGAGAACATCGTGCAAGCGATTGTTCGTCAACGTGATATGTACAAGACGCTGTACACGTCAGCCACGGGTGGCGGTAACGGCGACGCGTCTGAACTCAGCGAGCACGAGAACAGAAATTCCGAACTCGTCGCGATTAGCGGTGGAAGTGGTGTTGCGATGATGGAAACCAATAACGAGCTCGTGGCTTTGAACAAAGAGTTGACGCACGATTTGGACAAACTGAAGCGCGAGAGCACTGAGCACATTAATGGCTTGCAGCGCCAAGTGGACGAGCACCGTGAGGCGGCAGCCACGGCTCGTGGCGAAGCTAATGCCGCGAAAGCTGCTGCGGACTTTGAACGTCAACGATTCGAACGACTCGACGCTCAATACAGTGCGTCACAACGTGAGGTGAACGCACTGACGGAGAAGACGTCAAGCTTGTCGCGGGCGAATGCAACGCACGAAGCTGCGTTGCGCACGCAAGCCGCCAACCTCGAGTCCGCTGAAGAGCGCGCACGGAACGCACAAACACAACTCGTACGACTCGAAGCAGAACGAGCATCGCTTATGAGCGAACAAACTCGTCTTTCGGAGATCGTCGTTAGTGCTGAAGGTGTTAAAGCCAAGTTGGAGGCTTCGCGCGACGCTGCGCTTTCGCTTTCGTCCACGCGTGAAGAAGAACACAAGCGCGAGCACGCACGCTTATCCGAAGAAGTGAACCGTCTCCAGCAAGATTACAGTCGAGTTCGATCTGAGTTGGATATCGAACGCGCACGCAGTCGACAACAGCTCGCCGCACACGCCGCGGCGAGTTCAGAGTACGCGCAGCGCGCGGCGTCTGACGTCGACTTGAGCGCTAAATTCAAGGAGCAGACATCCGAGGCTGAGAAGCGAGCAGACATTGCCGAAGCAAAACTTGAGATGCTAGAATCTACGCTGGCGCGAACGGAAGAAAAGTTGCGCTCGGCATCGCGCATGACTGGTTCGACCGAGCCATCCGTGATCGCCGCCGGGGCTACGGGCGCGTTGACCGCGGCGCGTGAGCAAGAGTTGCTCCAGGCGGCGCTCAAAGCGGGCGAGGCTGCGGACGCCGCGAAGGAGGCCGCAGAAGCCGAGAAGAAACATACGATACAGTATAAACATCTCGCTGAACAAAGCGATTCCGCATTGAAGGAGATGACCAAAGCGTTTGAGACGCACAAAAGAGAGACCGCGAAGGAGACGACGGCGTTGAAGAAGGAATGCGCCAAATTGAAGAAGGATGCGGCAGATTCCGCAAAGTCAGTCGAATCTAAGCTCACAAAATACTTGCAAGATGCAGAGGCGAAGGTTGCAAACTTTGAGAAACTTGAATCCGATCTTACGACCGCACGAGCTGATCTCTCGCGCGCCACCGCGGCAACGAAAGCCGCCGAGGAACGCGCGGCACAGGCGGTGAAGGATGTCGAAGATCAACACAAAAAGTGGCAGCAAGTGCAAAGCCAATACGAAAGCGAAGTTGCTGCACGTAAGGTAGACGTTGACAAGCTCGTCGCGGCGGAACGCGCCAAGGCTGTCGTTGAAAAGTCATTATCTGAAGCCAAGGAGGCCAAGGCGAAAGCGGAGCGCGCGCTCGCCGAAGCGCAAGCCAAGGTGGCGAAGGACATGGGCGAATTAGACTCTGCAAAGCGCGCAGCCGAAACTAAGGTTGCGGAGCTGACCAATCAAAACACGCTATTGCATAACATGATTGAACAGTCCAAGATCGAAGCAACGGATTCAAAGTCTGGCGAGGAGGGTGAAGTGTTGCGTTATTTGCGCGCCGAAAAGGATGCGGCGCTTGCGCAAGTGTCCACGCTCACGAACGAACGCAACGCGTTCCAACGCGAAGCTGAAAGTGCGCGGCAAGAGGCTGAAAGTGCGCGACAGCGTTTGCAAACAGCGGAGACGGACATGATGGGCGAAGAAAAACATCAATCTCTGTTACAAAAGGTGGAGCGACTCAACGCAATTGAGCAAACGAATAGCGCTCTCCGCGCCGAAATCGACGCCGCCAAGGCTGACATTGCGGCATTCAAGAAACGTGAGAGCGAGCTGACGAAATCGTGTGATTTGGCCAAAGAAGAGTTCGTCAAGGCCAAGGCTGCGGTTGACACGCATGACTCTGAAATGGCGGCGTTGCGTAAAGAAGCCAAGCGCTGGGAGGAACGTTCAGAGAAGCTCGTGAGCAAGTACGGCGAAGTCGACGCCACAGAGCTCACTCGAATGAAAACTGTACTCGAAGCGACGACATCAGAGCTTGCAACGACGAAGGAGGAACTCAAGAGCGAAACCACGCGCGCGGATAAGGCGAAGAGTCAATTGGCGATTAGCATGAAGCACATCGCCGCCTACAATCCAGAGAAAACGCCGTTGCCGCAATGGCGCAAGGCGCGCGATGAGATGGAGGCAAAACTCGCGGCTTTTGAAGCTTCGGCGGCAGAAAACTCGAAGGGTGCGAGCGATCTCGAAGGAAAGCTTGCCACCGCCAAGGCTGAGCTCGACGCTGCGAATGCGAGTGTCAAGGAAGCGACAGAGAAGGCTGAGAAGGCTGAGAAGGCGTCAGCCGAAATGAAGGTTGAAGTCGAGAAGTTGCGCGAAGCGGTGAAAAGTGCGGAAGCCGCGGCGGCAGCAGCAGCGGCGACGCGCGAGGCACCGCCCGCGACACCCGCAAAGACTGAAGACGCCGTTGTCGAAAAAGCTGAAGACGGAATGGAAGAAGACAAGGCTGATGACGCGGCTGCCGCCTCCGCGGCGACGCCGCCGTCCGATCGTTTCAAAGCTATGGCGCAAAAGAAGCAAGCCGAGCTCATGGAGATGGTTAAGAAGCTTCGAGAAACCGAAGACTCGCTCGCCGCCAAGGACGAAGCGCTCACTGCCGCGATCAATGAGAAAAATGAAGCCACGACGAAGTGCGCGACGCTTCAGAAGGAACTCGACGCCGCGCGTGAAAAGCTCAAAATTACCGAGCAACTTAGAATCGCTCTCGAAGGTAAATTGGCCAAGTTGTCCTCAGCGACACCCGCGCCATTCGTTCCAAAGTTACCACCTGGCGCTCCTCCGGCGCTAAGCGCGCCGTTGGCGCCAAAGGTCTCCTCCGAAGCGCCCACGCCAATGGCTGAGCTGGCGTCCAAGGCGAAGGATTTTGTGCCCTCGGCAAAGGCGCAAGAACCGGCGGCGAAAGCGGCTCCCAACACTGACGCGGAAGATTCCGCCAAGGCGGCACAGAAAGCAGCGCTGCAGCGCCAGATGGATGAACTCCGCCAGAAACTCGATGAGAAGCAAGCCGCGGCTTCCGCCGGGCAGAAGCGCAAGGCTGACGACGCCGACGCTGTGCCTAGCGACGCAGCTCCGACCGCGAAAGCGCAGAAGACGGAAGCGGTTAGCACGCCCGCGGCAATGCTCGCGGCGGATGAAAAGACAGATGCCGCCGCGACCGAAGAAGCCGATGACGACGAAGAAGATGGCGAAATTGAAGACGACGCGGGCGCCACCGACGACGACGCGGGCGACGACGACGACGCTGAGGAAGGCGAGCTCGAGGGCGACGATGACGCATTCGTGGACTCCATTCTAGTAGACGAGCCAAACGATGACGCACCGACGGAGAAGGCAACCCCGGGTCGCGGCGCTAGCCGAGGCAGCGGTCGAGGTGGCGGTCGAGGCGGCGGTCGAGGCGGTGGTCGAGGCCGCGGAAAACGCTCTGGTGGCCGCGGAGGCCGCGGCAAGCGTTCGGGTGGTCGAGGCAACTAATTCGCTTGCTTACCTAACATTGAAATTTTACAACATACACCAACTAGCGACACTAAGTTAACGCACTTTTGGCAAAGTCCAAATAAAATTCGGCGACACGATATCTGTCAAGCAGTGCACCATCGACATGCGCCCGGTGTGCTCGCAGAAACTAAACGACGCCAGGTTGTGCGAGTTTTGATTGCCCACGAGTACGAATTTCCCTGACGGGGTAAAGTTAAAGTTACGCGGGCATGCACCACCGCTCGCGACAATGTCCACGAGCGTGATTAATCCGTCATCCTGATTTATGGTGTACACGGCGATCGAGTCGTGTCCTCGATTTCCAACGAGGAGAAAACGACCCGACGGATGCAAGCGAATCTCGCTCGAATGCGAGTGCGCCTTCCACGCCCCTCGTGGATCAAACACCTTTTTAGCTTGCACGTCTTCCGGAAGCGAGCTAATGCACTGCATCAACGACAGACGTGGATTGTCAATATCGTCGAGACACACGCGAAACGAGCTCACGGTGGAATCCAACTCGTTGACCAAGTACGCCGCGCGAATCGTCGGATGAAACACCAAGTGTCGAGGACCTTTTCCTTTCGGAAGCACCACATCGGACACGCATTGCATGGACTCGACGTTGTAAATAAAAATCTTATCCAACCCCAAATCAACGACAAAGTGCAAGCGTCGCTCGTACGGTTCGGTGACGACGCAGTGCGTGTGCGCCCACCGTTGACGAAATCGCCAGTGCTCCTCCATCGAAGGCTTGGCGTATTCCACGTAATCCGCCTCGGGTCGCGAGATTGTCAACGTTGGCGCGTGCATAGTTGCGCCGTTTTCTTGCAACGGAATCACGCTCAATTTAGCGTCCCAATAACTCGCAGCGAGTAAATGTTTACCGTCGCGGTCGAATCCCATGTAGCACGTGCTCTTGCCCCCCGAACACGCCTCGCCGACGACTTCGAAATCCGCGCCGTCATCCCCGATAAGCCTCAGCGCCAACACCTTACCACGTTCATCAATGCGCTCGGTAGACGCGTACGCCACGTGCGGTAAATGTGGATGCTTGGCGAAAAACGCAACGTTTTCCAATCCCCCGCGTCGCGCCGCTTTCGCCCGCAACACCCTGGCGCGCCCCGTGCGCTCGCACACGCCCACCACATGCACCGCCGTCACCCCACGCTGGCCCCGATCGCCACTCGACGCGTTCCCATCCCCATGTTCATCCCCATCTCCATCGAGCGGCATCGTCTTCCCCACCGCCTTGGCGCGAACGACGCGTTCAACCGCCTCCTCGTCGACGCCTCCGTCCTCGTCTCCTCCGACCGACGCCATCATCTTCCCCTCCCCGTGCCTCGCGTGCCTCGCCGGCTGATGCGCGAGAATATCCACATTCGTATACGAACTCACATACATCACGCACTCCGTCGCCGACGCCACGCCATCCACGCCGCCGCCCTCGTCGAACGCGTCAGCGAACGCGTCAGCGAACGCGTCAGCGCCCATCGTCACCTCGTCCTCGTCCTCGTCCTCGTCCTCGTCGGCGGCGGCATCGAACGCGTTGGTATCGCTCGACGCGTTCGACGTCGTCCGTCGCGCGCGCGTCGTCCGCGCCGCGTCCGCGTCCATCGTCATCGTCGTCCAAAGTACACGCGCACGTGTCCGACGCGTCGCGTCGCCGCGTGACGCGTTGGACAATATCTTCGCGCGCCTACGATCGTCGTCGTCGCGCGCGCGTGGATCTCGATGCGCGCGAGACGACGTCGACGCGTGGTGTACGACGCGATGGCGACGATATTTTTGAGATGTTTGTATTCGCATCGCGACGACGACGACGACGACGGACGACGACGGACGACGACGACGACGATGGACGACGATGATGACGATGACGATGATGACGATGGCGCGGCGCGAACCGTCGCGTGGTGGCGCGTGCGTCGGCGTCGTCGTCGTCGCCGCGAGTGACGGGTGCGCGCGCGTGAATTGTATCGTCGTCGTCGTCGTCGAAACGATTTCACGTCGTCGTCGCGCGCGCCCCACGCGACGACGACGCGCGCGAGGTCGAGTGTCGTCGAAAGGTGCGAGTCGAATCGTCGTTTTGAGTCGTTGCGCGCGCCATACGCTCGCGCGTCATCCTCGCGCACGCGCACGCATACGCACACGCGACGCGCGCGACGCGCGATGAATGACGACGGGACGACGGTGATTTTACCATCGCGCGCGTCGACGCGACACCGCGCGTCTGCGCGCGCGACGGAGAACGATGAGAATGAATGTGATGATGCGATCGGGGGAACCAAGGTGGCGAGCGCGCGCGGCGCGGGACGCGATGGCGTCGTCGGTGCGGTGGCGAACCGCGCGGCGAGCGCGATGAAGGATGTGTCGAACGTTGGTGCGGGCGGTGGTGAGGACGATGGGCGCGCGCGCGGTGGTGCGGCGGCGCGAGAGACGGTGGGCGCGTCGACGCCTCGAGAGGGGACCGAGTCGGGCGCGCGCGCGGCGGTGGGGGATTTGAAGTCTATGCGCGCGCGGTTGGAGGCGGCGAAGAAGGAAAGCGCGCGCGTGGATGGTGGAAGTGTGAGTGTGAGTGCGAGTGCTGCTGCTGCGGCGGTCGTGGTCGAGCCTGTGATGACGATGGACGCGGCGGTTGCGTCGGCGCCCGCCGTCGGCGCGCCCGTCGTCGCTGGGGGGTCAAAGCCCAACGTCGTCGGTGGCGTCGTGAGCTTGTATCGCGATTATTACGAAAATGAAGATTTTATTGAAAAGTGCGAGCGCGCGATTAACTTTCGTCCAAAGGCGCGTCAGCATGATTTCAAGAATCGCATCGACGAGTTGACGGCGGCGGTGAAGGGCGCAAAGGATTGCTTGCGACACGTCTTTCAGAATGGTGCGTCGTTTTCGAAGGAGCTCGAGCGTTTCGAGGCGAACGAGCGCGTGTCATATGAATCTCTCGTCGCGCAAGTCGAGGCGTTGAAAGCGTCAGCCGTGGCGGCGGAGAAGGATTCGAAATCTTTGCGCGCGCAGGTGCAAAGTTTGAAGAGCTCGGGAAGCGCCAAGGAGGCGGAGTTGCTCGCCGAGCGCGAGCGCGCCGAGAGCGAGCTCAAAGAAGAAGCCAACGCCGCAAAGAATGAACTCATCGCGCTTGAAAAGGAGTTTGCGAAAAAGTCCAAGGAGCTCGAGATGGCGGCGGTCAAGTTTACCAAGCTTGAAGCGTCGTACACCGAGGCGTCGACGCGTGAAAGCGTCGCCAAGGAGGCGAATAGCAAGCTCGAGCGTGAGTTGAAGCAGCTCAAGGCGGATGGCGAGCAATGTGAACTGACATTTGCCGCCGAGCGCCGCGCGCTTGAAGGACAGTTGCGCAAGAATTCTAGTGAGCTTGAGGCGGAGCGCGCGCGCGCCACGGCGTCGCGGGCTCAACTCGAGGAGAGCTTGCGCGAGGCGAATTCAGAGCGAGAATCTCTTCGTGTGCAGCTACAGCTCGTCGAAGAGGCTGCAGCGCGTGATGCCGCACAAATTGGCAGCTCTGCCGCAGAGCTCAAGGATAAGTTGGACGCCACCGACGCCGAACTCAACCAACTTCGCAAAAAGGCGATGGCAGATGAAATCGCCTCCAAGGATGTCATCGCTCAACTCAAGGCTGAAGCCAAGGAAAACAAGAAGACTATGACCAAGCAAGAAAACTTGTTGACGAAGAAGACTGCGAAGATTGAAAAACTCGAAGCGGACATGGCGGTATTGAATTCTGAAAGTACGAATGTCAGCGCGCAAGCGAGCGACTTGGAAGCCAAGCTCGCCGAATTGCAAGCGATGCACGCCGAACTCAAGGCTGACTTTGCGGCAACCAACGCCGAACTCAAAGCTCGCAACGAAGATTTGCTTTCGCTCAAGGATGAGTACAAGAGTGTGAGTGAGAACGCGACGCAGCTCAAGGCTTCGCTTGCAAGCGAACGCACGACCAAGGAGACAGAGTTAAAACGCGCTGAGAAGGATGTCAAGCGCGCCGAATCCGACTTGGCGGACGCGAAAGCACAGTCGAAGAGCTTGATTGAGCAGCAAACGCTCATGATGGGTGAGTTGAAGCAAGTACGCGAAGAGTTGGCGTCGATGGAGGCGGACCGCCGTGATACGCTCGCAAACGGTTCGGCGACGTTGCAAGAGATGCAAAAGCAAGCGCGTCTCGATTTACAGCAAGCCGAAGACCGTCATCGTGAAGCCGTCGCGGAGGAGCGAAGCCGTGCCGAGAAGGCTACCGCCGCGGCTCAAGAAAAGGCGGAGAAGAAGATGCAAGCTGCCAAGGAGAAGGCTGATGAACGCGTCGCCGCGGCGAATGAAAAGCTCGCCGCCGCGCAAGAGGACTCTGCGAATCTTACCAAGGAGTTGAAAAAGTTGCAGAAAGAAATGGAGACCAAGTCCGCCGAGTCTGCCGCAGCGATTGCCAAGCTTGAAAAAGATCTCGAAGACGTCAACGCGCAAGTCGAAAGTCTCAAGGCGGAACTTGATGAAGAAATTGCTGGCGCCGCTGAAGAGTTGGCTGCGTATCAAAAGTCCGCCGAAGACAAGGCGGCGAGATTGGCGGACAAACACGAACGCGCACAAAAGGAACTTCAAGCGCAGTTATCCGAGCAAATGTCTGGCGCACAATCCAACGCTGAAGAGCGCATCAAGGAGTACGGCGAAAAGTTGGAGGCAGAAACGGCAAAGTTGAAGGAAGTCGAGGCAAAATTGGCCAAGGTTGAAGCCGCCAAGGAAAAGGAAGCCGCCAAGGCTGATGCGAAATTGACCAAGAGCTCGGATAAGATGGAAGCTTTGGAAGCTAGTCTCAAATCTATCAACGAAGAGCACAAGTCTGTCCTTGGCGAGCGCGATGTTTTAGTCAAGGAGAAGATTTCACTTGAGACGCGTCTCGAGGCGCTTGAAAAGTCGCGAGAAGAGCATGCCGCTGACTCTGAAGCGAGCGCGGCCAAGCACGCGAAGAAGATTGCCAAGGTTGAAGCTCGCGTAAAGGCTTTGGAAGATGAGCGTGACGTGCTGGTGAGCGAAAAGAGCTCGCTCGAATCGAAGCTCGCAGAGCTCGAACAATCCAAGGCGGCTCTCGCTAAAGAAAAGGAAAACGAACTCAAAGAGAAGCAATCCATCGCCAAGCAACTCGCTGATATTGAGGCCGCCAAGGCTGCTATGGAAGCTGAACACGAGTCGAGTATGGCTGATATCGTTGCCGCACAAGAGCGACTTAAAGCGAGTGAAGAAGCCGTGCAAGGTCACGAAGCGCGCATCGCTGGCGTCGTCGCTCAGCTCGAGAGCGAACAGAAGGAAGTTGAGCGTCTTCAGAAAGAAATCAAACAAAGCGCGGCAGTAAACAAGACTGCGCTCGATTCTCTAATGGCGTCTCAAAAGACGCTCGAACGCGAGCGCACTGAACTTCAATCTGAACTCAACGCTCTTAGAGAAGCCGAAGCGATGCGTAAGGATCAGGAAGGTAACGAACAGAACAAGGCGCTCGAGGCTCGCCTCGTTGCACAAACGCGTGAAGTTGACGCCGCGAAGCGCATCGTGCAAGAGGCTGAAGAGCTCAAGGTGCAACTTGAACTGCGCCAAGCACGCATTGAAGAGCTTGAACAGCAAGCGCTCGACGCTGAGGCGCAGCGTCGCGCGTTGCACAACCAAATTCAAGAGCTTCGCGGCAACGTGCGCGTGTTCTGCAGAGTTCGACCCACTGACAATGAGCCTGCAGTTCAATGCAATCCGGATGGCAGTTCATTGAACTTGCAGCGCGTCGAAGGCAAGGGCACGGCGGCGTTTGAGTTTGATCGAGTCTTTGATCCCACCGCCAAGCAAGAAGAAATCTTTGAAGAAGTTTCGCAACTCGTGCAGTCTGCACTCGATGGCTACAAGGTGTGCCTATTCTCTTACGGTCAGACTGGCTCAGGTAAGACGCACACGATGCTTGGCGAAGGTAATGGCGATGCGCGCGGTATCATCCCAAGAGCTGTGGCAAAGATTGTGCAAGCGTCGCAGCAGAACGCGCACAAGGGTTGGTCTTACACTATGCACGCCTCGTACGTTGAAATTTACAACGAACAAGTGCGCGATTTGTTGCGCCCTGGCAGTGACCATAGCGACAAGCATTCAATCGTACACAAGAATGGCGTCACAGAGGTGAGCAACGTGCAACGCGAAGTCGTCGATTCGGTGGAATCCGCGGCGGCTTTGGTGCGTCGTGCTTCTGCAGCTCGTGCCGTTGAAGCGACTCAAATGAACGCAGTATCGTCTCGTTCGCACACCATCTTCATGCTTTACATCACCGGCGAGCACGCCTCGAGTGGTAGTTCTCTCACTGGTTGTCTCAACTTGGTCGATTTGGCTGGCTCTGAACGCGTCGGACGCTCTGGCGCTGAAGGTGCGCGCCTCAAGGAGGCGTGTGCGATCAACAAATCGCTGTCGTCTTTAGGTGATGTCTTCGCTGCGCTCGCGGCTAAGCAATCGCACGTACCGTACCGCAACTCGAAGCTTACGTACCTGCTGCAACCGTGCTTGGGCGGCGACGGCAAGACGTTGATGTTTGTCAACATCAACCCGGAGACATCGAGTACCGAAGAAACGATGTGCTCGTTGAAATTCGCCTCGCAAGTGAACGCAGTGCAACTTGGTGATGGCAAGGGCGCGCAACGTCGCATCACGACAAAGATGAGCAGCAACCCAGATGAAGAGGAGAAGAGCGAACGAAAGGCGTCCAAGACAAAAGAAAAAGAAGGTGGCGAACGCAAGCGCAAGGCTGACAGCGTCACTGGTTCTCGAAAGAGTGCGAAATAATTACACATGTACATATGAGCTTACAAGCTATTAATCTAGCGCCCGCATGGGCCATTTAATGAAACACACAACAATAAAATACCTTCTCATACGACGACGACCGCTTTCGCGGATGCGTCATTTTCCACTTTGTCAACGTACGCATCATGTGCTAATAAACCGTCGATGCCGTCGCCTTGCACTATTTCCGTAACGCATTTCATCACGGCTGACGAACTGGATAGATTACGCTCTCGTTTCACCTTGTTCACTGCGCGCTCGAGCGATTCCGGCTCAGCCAACAGCAACGCGGGCGCGCCCGTGCACGCGTGCCCCAAGTCTCCACGAGGGAAAATGCGCCGCAACCTCACCAGCCGCCGAATCAATTCTTCCGTTTCTATAGCCAATAAGAGCGGCTCGCGATGTAAAAGCAGAGGTGAATCGATGAATGGCGCGAGCTCGTCCAGTTTCAATACCGCCGCCTCGAGACGTTCGGGCGACCTATATATGCTATCTTTCGCACTCGACGTCATCACCTTCCGACATACATTACTCCCACCCCATAAATTCCAAAATCGCACGATTAAATCGCCGCTTCGCGTCGACGTGCCCTTCAAGGTTCCTTGCACCACGTACTTGCTCCCGCCTTCAACGCGCCCATCCCGTTGATACGTCCCAGTCCCAAACGTGCGCTCTTCCGCGAGCTTCGCCCCTAACGCGTCCGCCGCACTTCGCAGCGACGTCGATGCCGTGCGCATCGCCGCGCTCTCTCTCGCGCGCTCGCCGTCGCGGTCGCGCGGCGCGAGGAACTCTTCGGCGCGCTCGCGCAGTGCGCACACTAACGCCACGCCTTCGTCCGACGCCTTCACGCGCGCGCCGACGACGCGACTCGCCACCTCTCGCGCCGACGAATCGCGTATGGCTGGCACGCGCGCTAAACACGCGTCAATCACCGCCGCATCGCGAAGCGGCGATAGGAGCTTGCGAAGCGCGAGCTCACCGTGCATTGGGGCGTCGGCGAATGAGGCGCGAGCTCATTCCTCGGCACGCATCGTGGTCGTGCATGAGTGCGGGCGCCAGTGCTCGGACGTTATACCGCGAATTATTTAGAGCGTCTCGTGCGTTTCCAACGGTGCGTAAAACGCGCGGGTGGCGCGAGAGACGGCGCATCGTGAAGAAGGGTGCCGAAAGGAGTGGATAGGGCCCTCTCCCTGGGCACGTTTCGTGATGCCTGACGACGATTGACGCGTGCGCTAACGCGTTTGACTGACAAATAGTACGTATCGTTACGCTTCACAACGTGCAGACGAATCGCACGGCGTACGTACGCGCTAAAGTGCGCGCAGAGTTTGACGCGAATCGCGCGCTGGACGGCGAGGAGGCGGCGGCTGCGTTGCGGTTGGGCGGGGCGCAACTCGATAACGTTAAAGCGCTCGCGGCGCATTTGACGAAAGTTTTTGCAGACGAACGAGTGCACGCGCGTGTGTGACATCGTAGTCGATATGGGTTCGGGAGGCGACGCAGCGGCAAGCGAAGGACGGGGTACGAAGCCGCGGTACGAAGAACTGCACGTCTTTGACTTTGATGGCACGCTCGTGAATACACCCATTCCAGAGGATGGGATGCGTCAATACTACGATGAAACAGGTGAGCAATGGCCGTTTCAAGGGTGGTGGGGACGAGCGGAATCACTCGCGCCGCCATTGACCATGGACGCAGGGCCGGCATTGGACGAGTATCGCGCAAGCGCGACGAGAAGCGACGTGGCGAGGATCATGATGACTGGACGTAGAAGTAAATTGAAAGCATCCGTGGAAGCCGTCATGCGCGAGTTCGACATTTCACACTGTCACGAACATATATTCAATGGCACCGGGCATGACACGCTGACGTACAAATTGAACGAGCTGCGTCGACTAGTTGCGGTCTATAAGCCCAAACGCGTTCGAATTTGGGAAGACCGAACATCGCATGCCGTCGCGTTCGAAGAATTTGGAAGTAGAGAGTTTAGTCATATCGAGTGGGTGACGACCTTGGTGGAACCAAGCAATGATTTCTAGCATAGACATTCTGATGTACAAATATCGTTTTTTTCTTGAACGTCTTCTACTCGTTCTCCTTCGTCTGATTCAAGTAACGCAACACCGCCTCATCAACCCATGGTTCTTTAAACCTATCCGGTGCTCGATCGCTCGGTCGCGCGGGATCAGATCCTTCTATACTAGGGGTGTAAATTCCCTTGGCCTGTTGCCGCACGCACGTGTTGATAAAATCAACTGGGCTTTCTGCAAACCGCAGTAAATATTCCCGACGCGCCTTGTGGGCATCAATATGCATCATCGCCGCCCGAATCCTCCCGTGGAGCGTATCAATGTCCCGTCCGAAGTTGTGCTTATCTAACCATGGCCCCGTTGGGTTCTGATGTTTGTTCGGCACGTCCATATCTATGTCGTAACAGTCGGGCTTGGACGGCGCCGTGCTTCCGACACGAATCTTATACTTGAGCTCTATCGGCGGTATCACGGTAATCTTTTTCGCACACACATACTCACATAAAGCTTGAAAGTTCACCCTTTTATTGGCCGGTACGGGGAAACCATCCGATGAAAGCAGCGCCAGTAAACTGTCGTCAACCCTCACCTCGCAGGAATCCTCTTGACTAATCAGTCTATTCACCGCGCAATACCCCCACAAATCCCCAATAAGCTTCCCGCGCGTGCTAAACAACGAACCTACCATGCGTGCCAAATCAGGCGCGACGCTAAAAATCTCGGGCTCATGATTGAGCCACAACTTCACGTTGGCGTCCGCCACGCCGCCGCTCCCCGCCCCAAACGTCCCTCGCAGCTCAAACCCATCCTTCGCCCCGATCGATTTGTGCAGGAGCCACGAACATCGCTGCGTGCCATCTATTGATATATCCATCTGGCGTATAAATTGCGAAAAGCGTCGTTCGCCGCGTTCGATGTCGCCATCCGCGCTTCCGCCGCGTTCGGGGTCCTCGCGCCTCGGCGACACCACGCGCCCGACCACGTGCAACGTGTACCCCTCTCCATCCTCGCGCGTGGTGTGAAACACGTATACTCGCACGGTCTTTTTCACGCGTTCATACTTTCGCACGCACTCGATGTGATCGACGTGCTCCCGGTGCGTCACCGCATCGATTTCTTGCTCGAGCTCCTTGAGCGCCAAAAACGCCGCGCTTTCTTCGTACGTTGAACGCCGCACGCGATCGTGCGCGCGGGCATCGTCAAGAACCAGCTTGCGGCGACCATTGGCGCGCTTCGCCGCCGTGTTCGCCGCGGCTGCGTCCTGCTTGTGCATCGAGAACGACGGTGGCGGCAGACACTGGCGCATCGAATTCAGAGCTCATGTTTCGCATATACGAACGTATGTCGTTACCGTCGCCACGTTCGCCCCGTGACTTGCGCGCGTGTGGCTGCATTCCAATCGACTCGATCGACTCGATCGACGCGTCGCCGTACTGACCGCGTCGTCATCGCGCTTTACGCGAAACAGCTCCGAATGTCAATCGCATGCTCGAAGTCGTTGAAGAGCGGCTCTCGCACGAACGCACGACGTGTTGCGCCTGGAATCGCCGCGGGACGCTCTTAGCGTGTGGAACGTCGTCTGGGACGATCGTACTGTGGTGTTGGGACACACGCGCAGTGACGAGGACGTGGAAAGCGTCGCGTGGGGAGAGCGAGGATGACGACGGCGAAAGCCGAGGCGGCGGGGACGCGGACTCGGATGCCGTGCTCACCATCGCCTGGTCATTGAATGGTCGGAAAATAGTCGTGTCCAAAGCGTCCGGGGTGATTGAGGTGTGGGACGTGCTCGAGGAGGACACCACGGCGGTGATTTCAAACGCTGGGTTGTGCGCGAGCGTGTGTTTTTCCAACGCTTCGTCGAGTGGTTCGACGTTAATCGTGAGTCCGAACGCGCGAGCGCCGTATGTGCGCGGAAGTGGCCTACGCGGCGCGAAGGAAACATCTTTACCTTCACCGCACGGTGGAGATGACATCGCTGCGCCCGCGGCACTGGCGTTATCTAGTAAAAATGGCAAGTACGTCTTCGTCGGCGACGCGAAGGGCGCGGTGTCCGTGGTGGACGCGCAAACCATGTCGTTGGTCCAGACCATCGCTGTTCCGAACGCATCACTAGTCAAGCGTTTGGAGCTGTGTCGAAATGGCAAGCACCTGGTCGTCGTGTCGAACGCGCCGACGATTTTTGGCATGGATGTGAACGACGCGTCTTGCACCGGAGCCGAAGTCTTGTCCCAGGGCGTCGAGTACCAAAGTCCATCCGCGAGTCGCTTACAATGGGGCGCGGCGGCCTATCCATGGGACGGTGCGTACGTGTATGGTGTCAGTAGTGGCGCGCCCCATGAAATTCACGTGTGGGACCGCGTCACGGGGGTGTTGAAGTGCGTATTGGAGGGCCCGGGCGAGTCCAAGGGCGTGACGCATTTGGCGACGCATCCCATTCGCGACGTCGCCGTTGCGCTCGGCGCGAATGGACACTTGTACGTGTGGTCGAGAAAACACGTCGAAGATTGGAGCGCATTTGATCCTTCTTTCGTCACATTGGTTGAAAACAAAGAGTACGTCGAACGTGAGGATGAATTTGATGTAAAGCCACCGGTGGAAAAGACGATGACGTCGGCGGCGGCGGCAGTGCTTGACGTCGAGCCAGACAAGTTTACAAATGCGCTCAATGAGGCGTTGCAAAAAAAGGTGAAATACTACAGCGACGATACGGATGAAGATGTTTTGCATCATTTACCACTACGCATCAAGGCTAATCCTGAGGCGCAGAGGATTGTCGAGGAACGACGGGCAAAGTGGGAGCGAAAGGCAAAGAGGAGAGAAAAGCGCGCGCGCGACGAAGCCGAGCGCGCAAACGCGTCCGCGGATAAAGATACAGCGGATGCGGCAAATATGGAAACATAGAAATATCCAATCAGAAAACCTAGTAGTAGTAGTAATGCTAAATCTATTTCGAACGATTCACGGCTCGATTGGCAAGTTCCTTCAGAGCACGGCGGCAGTGATTCGCGTACGCCGAATCGGCGGCGGGAAGCTTTTCAAGCGCAGCAATCGCCATATCAGCGTGATTTTGCGCTAATGCACGCGTGCGTTCAATGCCTTTACTTTGCTTCACCAGTTCATGAGCGCGTTGAACGTCACCAGAGCGCTTAAAACGCCGCTCAACGAGCGCCGAGAGTTCTGGAAATTCCTCAACAGCAAATAACACCGGCGCCGTCGCAATGCCCTCCTTCAAGTCACCCAGCGTGGGCTTACCGAGTAACGAATCAGAACCAATGAAATCCAATACATCATCTTGGAACTGAAACGCCAATCCAAGATTTTTACCGTACTCGTACGCCGCCTGTGCGCTCTCTTCGCCGTGCCCCCCCAATAACGCGATAGCCTTGGAGCTATTCGCAATCAAACTCGCCGTCTTATAGTACGTCTTCTTCACATAATGATCCATAGACGATAAACTCTCCGGGTTTGCCGTCATTTGCATCACTTCTCCTGCGACGAGATGCTCTAAAACGCGCGACAAAAGTTCGATGACCTCCGTGTTTCGCAACGACGCCAGCGTCACTGAGGCTCTCGCGAGCAAAAAGTCTCCAGCCAAAATCGCCAACTTATTCCCAACCTCTAAGTTTAACGCACGTAATCCGCGTCGTGTCGCTGCGTTGTCCAACACATCGTCGTGTAACAAGCTCGCAACGTGAATCATCTCTGCGATTTCTGCCAGACGTTGCTGACGTCGTCGTACGTCATCCGGCGCTTGGTGCGCCGGCGCATGATCCGTCTCCCTCCAGCCCCCTTGTGCCACTCCAGTCGACATAACTCCATTCGTCATCGCGCTCGCCATTAATAATAGCACAGTAGGACGCATGCGCTTGCCTTCTGCGCCGAGTTTGAAAAAATATTCACTCGCCGTGCTCAACGCTGGAATATCGCTGGACACAGCCTTTCGCATGCGCTCCCCAATCGCCCTCAACTCCTCATCAACAATTTTAAATGGATTCACGGGTAACGTATCATCATAAATGTCGCTCGCCGCCGCGTGCGCGCTGAATCCGTGCGCGCGGATACCCCTCGCATCGTCTCGTCCTCCGTCGCGCTCCCGAGTCGCCGCCCGATCCACTCCCCGAGTTTGCACCCCACGCGCGCGCGCGATCGCCGCGCATACGCCGCGAGAACTCATTTCCACCCGTGCATTCGTCCCCTCGACCGCGCCCACGCGCGCGCGCACGTGCCGGGCGACGCCACGAAGTACGCGTCCAAACCCTCCCATCGGTCGCCTCGACCAGTTGATTATCCGAGTCCCGCGCCGCCGCCGACGAGATGTACGCGCGTGCGTGCGTGCCAATCGACGCACGCGCACGTGCTTGTGACGTAAGCGACGTCGGACGCGGGTGTTCGGTCGACGTGCGCGCGAGGGAATGCGGAGAGACTGATGAGCATTGATATTGGTTACACGCGGCTCGGCGACCGCACGAGCACAAAGGATAGAAACTTCTTCGGTGAGACGCCGTCGATGAGACGATATCCGCGGCCGACGATTACGCCAGGGCCAAGTGGGCGTAAATAATCAACTAAGGTGTTGAATGGGTACAGGGCGAGACGAGGGCGGGGCCAGGAAACGCCACCGGCACGAGCGTCGAGTGGCGTCGAGTTTGGCATCACCGGTACGTCTCGATAGTCTAATGCGAGATCAGCTCGTTCGCCCGTGCCTGGTACGGACACGGAGTCGTCGCTAAAATCATTGCTTGCGAAATACAGTGGTAGGAGACCGTCGAGAGGGCCTTTGCGTATGGGAGCGCGGCCGAGAAAGCGTCTGGACGCGGCGGTTCGCATCGGGTCGTCGTCGCGCTCAATGTAAAATGCCTTGGCGAAGCGATTTAAGAACGACCCAGGAAGCTTGGACACTTTGCCTTCGAACACGTATACTCTGTTCGTGTAATCTCCTTCGTCGTCGTCGTCTTCATCGTCGCCTATGATTTCATTCACCACGTGAAAATCCTCCTCGCTACCATCCGCGCCGACGTACGCGCGCTCCTCGCGAGTCAACCCATAGCCCTCCCCAGCGACAACCCACGCGTTCTCAACGCCACTCGACGACAAAAACTCGAGCAATTTCATCTTCCCGCGCGGCGTGAGCTCGGCGATGCGATCGCGTACGTATATAGATACGTTTGTCCGCGCCGTCGCCAAAGCCGTCTCGTCGTACGCATTCAGAATCGCCGCCAACTGCGCCGCACGATCCTCCTCCTCGTCGTCCTCGTCCATCTCGTCCTCGTTCTCGTCCTCACTCGCCTTACCCCCGCGCGCGTTCGCGCGCACGCCGCCGCCTCTCGCCGCCGTCGACGCCGAACCCGTCACCGGTGCGCGCCAACCACCACCCCCAAACGCGCATTCGCGCCCGCGCCCGCGCGCCGCACCGCACCGCCCCACCCCGCGCGCGCGCCGCACCGCGCCAACGCGCGCGACGTGCGCGCCGCACCGCGCCGACATCGCCACCGATGCGCGCGCGCGTCGCCCCGCGTCGCCGTGTGCGCGAGGCGAGGTCCACCCACGCGTCCGAAACCGCGAGCGCCACGTCGTCGATCGATATCGCGCATCGATGCCATCAAAAATTAAAAGACTGCGAATATCGATCGACACTACGTCGTCATCGATCGAGCGCACGCACCGCGAGCTTATCCAAGGGAAACCTCGTCGACGTGGCCTCGCGCGACGTCACTTTGCGCGCTCGCCTCGCACCGAACGCCGGTGCCGCACGAGCGCGAGGAAAGTACGCACGATGTCGCACGCGTGTCGCTCGCCCGCCCTTCGCGGCGGCGCCGTGGGCGTCGTCGGCGCGCGCGCGCAGGATGGCGCGAGAAGACCCTCGGCGTTGAGGTCGCGACCGATGCCGAGCGGCGCGAGACGCGGTAAGGGTGGCGCGGCGGTGACGACGCGCGCGATGTTTGCTGGATTTGAGAAGATGCTCAAGGGTGACCCGGCGGAGAAGACGTCGAAGAAGTATGCGGCGAGGGTGGCGGCGATTAACGCGCTCGGGGACAAGATGAAGGCGCTGAGCGACGACGACTTGAGGGCGAAGACGGTGGAGTTTCAAGGGCGCATCGCGCGCGGTGCGAGCGAGGATGATTTGTTGGTGGAGGCGTTTGCAGTCGTGCGCGAGGCGGCGGATCGCGTGCTCGGGTTGCGTCCGTTTGACGTGCAATTGATTGGAGGGATGATTTTACACGAGGGGCAAATCGCGGAGATGCGCACCGGGGAAGGAAAGACGCTTGTTTCGGCGTTACCGGCGTATTTGAACGCATTGAGTGGAAAAGGCGTGCACGTCGTGACGGTGAATGACTACCTCGCTCGACGGGATCAAGAGTGGATTGGTCAGATTCACAAGTTTTTGGGGTTGAAGTGCGGGTTGATTCAAGCCGGCATGTCGGAAGCCGAAAGACGCGCCGGGTACGGGGCGGATGTGACGTATGTTACGAACTCCGAGCTCGGATTTGATTACTTGCGCGACAACTTGGCGCAAAATACCGACGAGTTGGTACAGCGCGACTTTAACTTTTGCATCATTGATGAAGTTGACTCGATTTTGATTGACGAAGCGCGTACGCCGCTCATCATTTCTGGCATGGCGGATAAACCGAGCGAGCGTTACATTCAAGCCGCTAAGATTGCCGATGCTTTTGAAAAGGATTACCATTATAAAGTTGACGAAAAGCAAAAGAGTGTGCTGCTGTCCGAGGAAGGCTACGAAGCTGCGGAGGATTTGTTGGAAGTCACCGACTTGTACGATCCGAAGACGCAGTGGGCGTTGTACCTCATCAATGCCATCAAGGCAAAGGAGTTGCAAAAGCGCGACATCAACTACATCGTGAGCGGTCAAGAAATCATCATCGTTGACGAGTTCACCGGTCGTACGATGCAAGGTAGACGCTGGTCTGATGGTTTGCACCAAGCTGTCGAAGCCAAGGAGGGCGTGACGATTCAGAACGAAACCGTCACCATCGCTTCGGTCACCTATCAAGCCTTCTTCAAATCGTACCCCAAGCTTGGCGGTATGACTGGTACGGCTGAGACCGAAATCACCGAGTTCAACAATATCTATGAACTTCAAGTGCAAGTCGTGCCGACGAACCGCACTGTGTCTCGTGAAGATTCCACCGACGTTGTGTTCCGCTCTGAAACTGGCAAGTGGAACGCCGTGCGCAAGGAAATCGCTCGCATGCACAAGAAGGGTAGACCGGTGCTTGTCGGTACGACGTCCGTCGAGCGATCGGAACAAATCGCCATGTTGTTGGATGAAGAAGGTATCGAGTACGAATTACTCAACGCCAAGCCCGAAAATGTCGAACGGGAGTCTGAAATCGTCGCGCAGTCTGGCCGCAAGGGCGCGGTGACCATCGCCACGAACATGGCGGGTCGCGGTACCGATATTCTTTTGGGAGGTAACGCCGAATTCATGGCCCGATTGCGCGTGCGTGAAGCGCTCATGCCGCGCATTATCAAGCCCGAAGATGGCGATATCGCGTTTGAGAAGAAAGGTAACCTTGCCAACGCCAGAAACAAGTGGGCGGTGAAGGATGGTTTGTACCCGTGCGACCTCTCCCCAGAGACCGCAAAGTTGCTCACCGACTCGGTGAACACGGCGTGCTCGGTGTGGGGCGAGCGATCATTGGAGAGCCTTGATGCTGAAGACCGCTTGTCTTTCGCGTGCGAAAAGGGCCCGTCTGAAGACGCTGCCATCCTCGCGTTGCGCCAGGCGTTCATCGCGATTGAGAACGACTACAAGGTGTACACGGCGGCGGAGAAGAAGGAAGTGCTCGCTCTCGGCGGTTTACACGTCGTCGGTACCGAGCGACACGAATCTCGTCGTGTCGACAACCAGCTCAGAGGTCGTTCCGGTCGCCAAGGTGACCCGGGAAGTACGCGATACTTTTTATCCTTGGAGGATAACCTCTTCCGTATTTTTGGCGGCGACCGAATTCAGGCACTCATGAGCGCGTTCCGCGTTGAAGATATGCCTATTGAGTCCGGCATGCTCACCAACTCTTTGGATGAGGCACAAAAGAAGGTTGAGCGATACTTTTACGATATTCGTAAGCAATTGTTCGACTACGACCAGGTGCTGAGCTCGCAGCGCGAGAAGATTTACTTTGAACGCCGCCGCGCGCTAAAGGCGACCAAGGAGCAGTTGCAAGAAGTGATGCTTGAATACGCCGAACTCACCGTGGATGACATCGTCAACGCTAATATCGACACGTCTCAACCCGTTGCAGAGTGGCCGCTCGATGGTCTCGCGGGCAAGATGGCGCAATATTGCTACTACCTCGCCGATATGGATGACGCCGAGCTTCGTCCAATCGCGGAGAAGAGCGGCATCGAAGGCGTGCGAAACCACCTCGTGAAGAGATGCCAAGACGCTTACAGAATGAAGGTGCAAGAAGTTGAAGCCACGGAACCAGGTTTAATGGCGGAAGCCGAACGCTTCTTCTTGTTGTCTCAAACCGATAACTTGTGGAAGGAACACTTGCAGGCGATCAAATTTGTGCAACAAGCCGTGGGCTTGCGCGGTTACGCGCAAAAGGATCCGCTCATTGAATACAAGCTTGAAGGCTACAACTTGTTCGTCGACATGATGGCACAGATCCGACGTAATGTCATTTACAGTGTGTACATGTTCCAACCCAAGCGCTTGGCGCCCAAGGAAGATGAATCCACCGACGCTGAACTCGTCGGCGCCGGCGAGCGTAAAAACTCGCGCAAAAAGTCCAATTGAACAACCAACGAAAGAAACGATTTGTAGTGCTAAAAATGAATTCAATTATTACCATCAAAACCCAACTAATCAGGCAACTAATCTGCTAATCCGCTTTGCGCCCAGCGACGGCGTCATCACTGGGCGATATCAATACCTTTAGCGTACGAGAGATATCCACGATGCACTCTCGCCGCTTCTCCACGTCGGGAGCCACAGGGCGCTCGACGTTCTTCTTCTTGTCTTCGTCGTCATCATCTACCTGTGGCAATGTCGCATTCCTCAGTTCGTTACGCACACGCGTCGTCGACAGAACAGCTTCTGTGGTTTTCGCATACACGCGCTGCAACGCTCGCGTCACAGGGCCACCTTCGACGTACAATGGCCGGCCGCCCGCTCTGGATGCTCGAGCGCACGCCCGCAACAACGGCAGCGTGTTTTGAAGCGCCATGACTGCATGTTCATCATCCATGTGCTCAGCAAAGTAGTCGAAATAACGCGACATCGTTGTGTCTGCGTCATCTTGACGTAACGCGGCAGGCCAAATCGCGCCGTGACCGGCGAGCATGCCATCCTCGGCGAATTCGGCGGCGGTTAACGCGTCTAGCGCCGTCGGTACCTGGGACACAAAATTATACACGGCGTCTGAAGAGAAACACGCGAGTAAGAGCGCGCGGCGAATAGCTTCAGCAAAGGGTAGCGTACGAGTCGCTATGAATAAATTGACCATGGCGCGGAGGCAGCCTGTGCGAACGAGGCGCTCGCCGACCTCCTGTGCCGAGAAGGCGTTCGCGTTGCCGACGTAATACGTGAGGAGCAACGCATTCAAGCCTACAGAGTCTTGCCATTCGGTATTTTCGCGTTCGCGCGCCATGACACGCAGACTGTTTTCTAGCATAATCGTGACCGCGGGCACGGCTTTGTTGACGTGCGCCCACAATTTGCTTCGAGCCGTCGCGGATATGGACGCGTGGCTGACGTCGACGCCACATCCGCCGATGGTGTCCGCACCAAGTTGCACGCACAAGTACGCGAGAAGCTCGAGCGCGATACGCTGGTCGACGACGTCGACTGCATTGTTCACAACGTCAAACTTTAGTGCCACAAGCGCTCGCGCCAAACCAGAGTCTATACCAAACGTCCCGATTGGAACTCTAGCCCAACGCTCACGCAAGACGCGAAGCGGAATCGTTCGCAACGCTCGCCTTGCTTCGCTTGTAATCTCTCCGCAGCACGCCTCGAAGAGCTTTAGCACTGAATCTCCAGCGTTTGTCATTTCCCACGACGCACGCGCACTTGTCTTCAACGCATCCGCGCCGACGCGTGAGGGTATCAACTCTCCAACAAGCGCGTGCAATTTTGCGTCTACAGCTTCGCGCTTCGACATGCGCTCGAATCGTCCACTATCGCCCACAGGAGGCACGAACCACGTCGACGTCGACTCCAACGGCTGCCAGTCATCGTCGTCACTAGAATCTATCCTCACCACTGTCGTTACTTCGGTTTCGGGCAGCGCAGCGCGAACATCGTCGACGTCGTCCAACGCCGTTGTCTCTTGCGCCTCACCCGACTCTCGATCTTCAGCGTCTGGAACGTATAACCGTAACAACTCATACGCGTCATCATCGTCCATCTTCAACACCGAATGTGGCAACTCCACGCATATGACCGTGCACAGGTTCTGATACGCCCGGCGCACGTCGTCAACCGCGTCGTCTTTGACATCCGCGGCGGCGTCCCGAGCGTCCAATGCCGAACCAACATCCTTCCCTGCCATCCCCGCCTGCGCGCCTTCCGTCACCCCGCGCACGACCATCGTCGTCAACGCGCACGCTCGCATACCATCGACATCATTCACGCGCAATGCCTTGCGCATCGTCGTCGCGAGCGCATCCAACGCCTGCGCTCGAATGATTGGATAATCAAACTGCAACTTGTCATACGCCTCCTGCGCGAGCGCCGACGTCGACGCCCCAGCGCCCGCGCGCGCGGAACTGCTCGATGGCGTGCCATCGCGCGCCAACGCGGCGTTTGCACGCAGCGCCGCCGCGATGGCGGCCACCGTTGCCTCGTCCATGCGCGCCGAGGAAGTGACGCCACACGACGACGCACCGCTGACGACACCGCTGACGACGACGGAGTCACGCCATGGCGCGGAATCAGGAAAAGGCCAATGTACGCATTCGCGCGACGCGCGCTCCCCGTTCGATTCGTCTGGTGTGCGGCGCGCACGCGCGGCGCGCCGCGCTCAAAGTGTTGAGGCGGCGGAATTATTCGCGACGTTCATCGACTAACCTACGCGTCTCTCGCGCTCGACGCACGCACGTAGGGCATGTTTAACAAGTGGACGAGCAGTAAGCAAGACGCTATTCGCGGCACGGTGTCGCGATCGCGTCCGTTTCACACGCACCAAGTGAGCGACGTGAATACGGCGGATCGGTGGCGAAGCGACGTGTTGCGCGAAATCGGGCAAAAGGTGATGGAGATCCAAAACGCCGGTCTTGGCGAGCACAAGCTTCGAGATTTGAATGATGAGATTAATAAGTTGATCAAGGAGAAGTGGTTCTGGGAGAAACGGATCATTGAGCTCGGAGGGCCGAATTATATACGTTCGGCGCCGAAGATTGAAGACGGCGACGGCGGGTTGGTACGGCCGTTGGGCGTGGATGGCGATAGGAAAGGATACAAGTATTTTGGTGCGGCGAAAAATTTGCCTGGGGTAAAGGAGTTGTTTGAGGCGCCGGATAAGAAGGCGGTGAGGCGGACACGGCATCAATTGAATTTGCACATCGATAGCGGGTATTACGGCTACCGCGACGAAGAGGATGGAGTGTTGGTAAAAATAGAAGCCGAAGCCGAGGAGAAGATGCGCGAAGTGGAGATGGCGCGCTGGGACGCCGAACAAAAGTTGCGCGAGATTGAATCAGGTGGTGCGAGTTCGCGAAAGCGAGGGTCGAAAGGTGGAGAGCAGTCGTTTGTCGCGCACGTCGCTTTACCCGACGACACGGATATCGAAAAGCTCGTCGTGGAGAAAAAGAAGCGCGAGCTACTTTCGAAGTACAAGTCCTATGAACTCATCGCGCAGGAGGCACAGTCAAAAAAGATGATGCATAAAAAGTGAGTGTTGGTTTGCTGTTTAGCTGTACAAGGTGTAATTCTATTTCTCGCGATGCAAGTCGCCCTACATGATACCCGCGAGACAACCAATCATTAGTTGATAACCCTCAGGAATCTCTTCACCATTGCGCGCTGACGTACTAATCGTGACCAACTCATTGATGTCGATGTGTTTCGCAAGGAAGAGCAAGAGATGGAAGTCGAGTAATCGCTCGCCGTATGGCTTGTCCTTTCGAAGCACATCCTTCAAATCCTCCACTGTCTGAATAGGATGTAAACGATTCTCCACAGGAAATCCGGTCGAGATCGCGCCTTCGTGATCTAAAATTGGTACCGTGACGAGGAAGAAATCGTTGTCGACTTCAGTGACGTCTTTACGTTCAACCATGACCTCGTTCGTGAGTTTTGACACACCCTTTGTCGGCTCACCATCATCGCCAATCGCGCATTCGCCCGTGAACCAGCCACGCTCGTAAATTTTAATGGCCAAGTCACTCAATTGGAACGCCTCGAATGATACCTGCCAGTTATCGTCTTCGTCCTCAAACGTCGTCATCACCGCGGTGACGAAATTCTTGCCAAATTTGGACTGCAGACGCGCGATGCGCGCGACTTCGATGGCACTCAGCGTAAAGTCACGTTCATCTTTGGGCGTGCTAAAAATACACCCAACCAGAGTAAGCCCGAGTGAGCGCGCCAATGCGTCCGCGCTGTGGTCGTCCAGCGTATCTTCTAAAACTTCCACATCCTCTTCCGTGCCTTCTTGTTCTGGTTCGTAAATAACCTCCACGCTGGTCTTGTTCTCTTCGTCGCGCGTTCCATACAGCCATCCGAACCGCACTTGTTTGAATCCCAACGTGTAATTCACATAACTTTGGAACGCATTAGCAGCGTTTGCATCGAAAGATACACTCGCACAGTGCGGATTTTCTTGTCGCTCGACTCTCGTCTGCGAAGCGATCATGTCATCGACAGTCATCTTCTTCCCAGAAAAACCTTTCGAGTGCTGCACCGCTGCCGCCGTCGGCGTCGGGTCGCGCGCGACGGAATACAACACGTGCACAATGGCGCCATTTGAATCGAGCCCGCACGACGCGATCGTGGCTTTATCGTTGGACATGTCCTTGAAAGATTTCGGATCTTTCGTCGTGAGCACATCAAGCGATGCGCTCAGAGTCTGGTCGTGCGCGGGCACGCCGTAGGCTTGTGCGATGAGCTCTTTGAGCGCACCGATTGTGATTGATCCGTCGGGCACGTCTAGGCGTTCGGTGCCGTCGCGCGTGCGCACGCGAAGTATCATGCTCGTGTTGTCGCGCGGGTGCGTTGGTGTGGTGCGGCGATGAGACGCGCGGCTGTTTTCATTCCCAGTTCGCGAGGGCGGTGAACGCGAATTTACATGCGTTAAAAAGTTATAACTTCTTATAAATCTTATTATTGCGCCCGTTGAAATGGATACATGCGTGCGTCGTGTCGATCAATCGCGTATCGCCGCGTCTCGCGAGCGCGCAGCCGAAGCCGACGATGAAACGCCGACTACTCTTGTAGAACATGCCATTCCGGAGTCTTGCGCTTATCCTCGACGTACTGTTTTATATCTTTAACGCCCTTGTGCATGGCGACAGCGGTGTGAATTGACTCCAACGCGTCTCTCGGAGGTGTGTTGAGAAGCATGAGCGTCGCGCACCAATGCGGAAACTGTGTAATCCATCGCACGACGTTGTGCTTCTCGAGCGTATCGCGCTCATCAAGCTCGCGCTCTTGGCCCTCGTGCTCTCGCCCAATCGTGGCATCGAACCACACCAACCGAAGCATGTGCGCAGGAACGTTACACGATTTCTCCAACGCGCGCTTGACATCTCCCGCCGTGTCGCTCCCGTCGCTCTTCACCATGATTTCGTACGTCGTCGACAAATGCGCCAACGAAGGCACGTTACATTGCGTGTGATTCAACCGCAAACGCAACGGCACCATCATGACGTCATCCGTGCGCGACGCACCACCATCCATCGTCGTCGTCGTCGTCGTCGTCGCCGACACCTCGACGCCATCGGCGTGCGCAACCGCCAACGCGCGCGCCTTCTCGGTCACCGCCACGACTTCGTCCTCGCCATCCTTCGCCGTCGTCGTCGTCGTCGCGTCCGTCGTCGCGCTCATCACGAATCACCGCGTGACGCGCGTAAATATTCCTCGTCGATCGACGATCGCCCCGATCGTCGTCGTCGTCGTCGTCGTCGTCGCGGTATGTCGCGCCAACGTCGCGCGCGCGTGCGTTTTTTCGCCGCAAAATAAGTGAGCGTTACCGTACAAACGTGCCACGTGGCACAATACAATACCTGTGTCGCTGACCGTTCAGTCTTCCGCGAGTTCCGCACGCCATACGTCGCCGCACGCGCGCGACGGCGGGCATTCGCATCGCACGCGCGCGCACGAACGCCGTACACGCGCGGTTTCGCCGATAGCGCTCGCGGCACGGCACGTGGCGCGCGCGCTCGCAGTGCGCGTGGTGTGGTGCGACTGGTGGTGGTGATTGATTCTTTGTTTAGCGCTCGCTCGGGGGCGGATGAATCCGTTTTTAGCGGTGGAGGAGCGCGGGGAAGGGGCGAGGGATGATGGCGCGAGCGATGCGGCGCCGCCGTCGCCGGCGGCGGTGACGTATGCGGGTGAAGGCGATGGGAAGAGTCCGGTGAGCTTGAGCGCCGAGTACGTCGAGGCGGGCGAGGACGCTGAGGACGCTGAGGACGCGCGCGGGCGAAGACATGTCGCCAAGACGAAGACGAAGGAACCGAGCGCGGAGGAACGAATGAATGAGACCGCTGTGGCGGTGATACGTGCGACGACGAGTAGTGGGCAGGCGACGAGTAGCGGTGAATTTGGCGCGCACGACGACGCGTTGTTTAGCGAGCGCTTGGCGGCGGCGACGGCGAAAATCGCCACGCTCGGGGCGCAATTAAAGGAGAAGACGGCGGCGGCGCGGCAAGGGAAGATGGAACGAAAACCTATTGGGGGTAAAGAGCTGTTGCGCCGGTTGCAAGAGAGCGCAGCGAGTCAGGATGTGCGCAAGGTGGGTGGTTTAGTCACGGTGCAGAGTTTGCGTCATGCCATGCCCGCGGACGCGGCGCCGACAGAGACAAAAGTGAACAAGACTCTCGGCTACAAGATAAGTGCTGCCGCCAGGCGAACGTCACAGAAGCTGCTGCAAAACGTCGGTGCGGCTGAGAAGGCGCAAGACACGGATTTCGACAATCTATGGACGGCGATTAGAAAACAAGAGCAATTGTTGGAGGAGATTTGCAAGACGGGCGCCGAATACAAACATGCGCAGCGCACCGTATTTGAACGAGGTAACAAGCTTGCGTTGCTTATTCGCGCGCTCGTAGAGTCGGGTGATAAGAATAACACGTGGGAAGGCGCACCCGCGGTTGCACGAACGGCGGCGATGAAGGAGGCGATGAAAATGTGTGACATTTCTGAAGCGCTCGCGCAGCGTTGCACGCCCCTCACCGAGGAAGTGTTCGACTGGAACATCCTCGAACCCGCATCGCTACGCTCTAGAGAGCTTCCAGCGTACAAGGCTTGCGTGGCAAAGCGATTAGATTACATGCGTGACATGGATGCATTCGAGCGTCAGCTGGCAAGCATGCGCAAACGTCCAGCCAACGCCAAGAATGCCGACGAGCTCTCTCTCAAAGAGGAGCAAACGCGTCGAGCCAAGCAACGATTCCAAGATTTCAGCACAAAACTCGTCGACGAACTCGCTGTCGTCGACGGCATGCGGTACGAAATGGCCTACTCCCTCGTTCGTGGCTTCGCCAACGTTCAATGTTTCAATCTCGAGCGGCAACTCGACGTCGCTCGCGTGCTCCGCGGCCAATAGAAAGCTTTTAACACCAGCAACGAAAACAAAACGCACGCACGCTCAATATCATCAAATATATGTATATTACGATTACGTACACGGTACACGCTCAGCTAGTTTACTTCCGTCTTCCCAGCCTCGGGCTTGGGCACTTTCACGTCAAAGCCCAACTTATCCACCAACGCGAACGCGCGTCCGAGCACATCCAGCTCCGCGTCTACGAGTTCATGAATCTCCTCCACCACGCGGTTCATCTGCCTATCTCGCGCGCGCGGGTCGAGAACGTCTCCGTCGTCCTCGTCGCCCTCGCCTGCGTCGCTCGGAAACCCGGCTTCGGCGAATTCGAGCATCGTCGAGCTCGGTTCGGCGCCAGGGTCGGCGACGACGTCATCGGCTGCGGCGCGAGCGACGATGGCGGCGGGGATTCGCGCGGTGCGCGGCGCGCGCGCCAGCGGGTGGTTTCGCGGGACGTAAATGCGCGTCACCGCGGACGTGGTGAGGGTGTAGGCGGACATCAAGCGGCGGTCGTGCGAGGCGCACACTGCGGCGCGTGGACAAACAAGTGAAAAAAAAATGGACACATCGAAGACGTCGAGTCGCTACAGAAAGTTCATAATACATGCGTGCGTGGATGCGCGCAACAACTAGTGCGTGCAGGCGCGTTAACGCGTGACTGGTGAGTACGAGTGCGATCCGACGTAACCGCCCGCCATGCTACGCCGAACGTTGATTTCAAAGTTGCGAGGCGTTCGCGCCAAATCCTCCGCCGCCTCCTTATTCAACGGGTCGTCTGGATTGGGATCGGTGAACAGTAACAGTAAACCGAAAATGACGCTCGAAATGCTCAACACCGGGTTCCAATCTTCGCGCAAGATGTTCAAACACACGTTGCCTTCGAGATCGATGTTTGGATGGTACACTTTGTGCGCGCATCGCACCTTTGGTGGTTCGTGCGGGTACAGAGGCGGCACGGTGAATGAAAAATTAAACGTGCCACCGCGATAGTATCCCTCATCGGGGCGGATAGTAATCGTAAAGTTCAACAAATCATCTCGCCCATTCGGGAACGCGATGGCCATCGTGCGCGGGAGTGCGAGCTCGGAGATGTCTGCACGAGGACGAAGACGCGGTTAGTCTAGTCCAGCGCGGTCGCGCGGGAACGCGCGCGTCAATCGCACGAGTACGCACCTTTGGCCACGCGAACCTCCCCACTGGACTGTCGCGACGTGGATCCGCCATTTGCTTGGCGCTCTGCCGCCTCTTTCTCCTGCTTCGCCTGCGTTATGCGACGCCGAGGGACACCGTCAACGCGTCAGTGTCATTTAAAACGAGCGCACGTAATCTCTCGCCCGACGCGTCAAAGCGCGCATCGAGTCCACGGCGTACCTTTGCGGCGAATAAATTAATCATGCCTGATGCGTGCGCGCGGGTCTTTGCTACTTCGTTCGCGTCTACGTGCGTTGACTTGTGGCGACGTTGGAGTTTAGTTTTATTGTCAGACTTTTGTGCTTGGTCTTGCGCGGATACCATGTCAGGCGGTGCCGCTGACAATCGTGCGGTGGCAAAAATATTTACAATATCTACGACATTTTTTCTATCACGTGACTATCAGGCGTCATCGGCGTCGTACTTCAAATCGACAAACCAATTTTTCCACCGCGCGTTTACGACGCGTTTTGCGTCGTCGCTCAGTTTGCTAAAGCTATTCTTCTTGAAATTTTCTAAAGATTGCGAGTACGTTCGTAACGCCGGCGCAGCCGTGGTCTCGAAATCGCTCCAACCAAAATGATCGTACAGTGCGCTTATTGCCTTGACGGGATCGGCATCTAATGCATCGAATCGCATCTCGTAGAGCGTATGTTTTGGCAGCGTCTTCGCGTCTCTGACGTACGCGTCGTGCAAAATCTCTCCTTGTTTGAGAATAAATTCTTGCACATCCGCGACAGTACACCGTTGAAAGTAGCACTGCCAGTAATATGTGTCCGCCATGTTTACTGCGCTCTTGAATACGTCGTAGGGATGACGGGAGATGAATATAAATTGCGCATTTGGAAACATTTTAGCCAATACTCGAATCCGCGCCGCGTGCACGGGTGATTTGAGCAATAGCCGCTTTCCTTCGCCATGCTTGTACTGCAACTTTCTCACAAACCACATGAACGACGAACGCCATCGCTCAATTTCTTCGCGCTCACAGGGATACTCTTCATGCGTCTCGTCGAGCTCGTAGAACTTTCGAAAATGTGCTTCGTCTCTCATGAACAGCAACGGAGCGTACGGGGACGCGCACGAAGACATCTGATTGGTCGCCACCTCGTCTTCCTGCGGAGTGTCGTGCGCGAGTCTCATATTATCCATCGGTCGCGTACTATCCATTAACATCCCAAGCGCCGGCGCACACCGACGCGTCGACAAAAACCCGCTCGGAAAGCCGACATCAAACGTCGTCGCGACGCCAAACCGGTTGACATCTTGCGACAACACATTATGCAAATGCGTCGTCCCCGTGCGCGGATGCCCGACAATAAACACCGGGTCATCTCGTATCACCGTCTGTCGCACCGCTCGACCATAAAACACGTAATCCGCCATCGCCCCGATTGAATTTATCACCGACATCATCGTTAAAAACATCAGCCGCGGCGCAAACGTCAGCACATCAATCGACCTCCAGTGCCGGCGAATGATCCCGAACCACTGCGGCGCGGTCACGCCCGACAGCGGATGATTCTTGACGCTCATCCGGCCGCGCGTGACGTCGACATCGATCACCACCGTCATCGCCGCGTCGGCGTATCACGCGAGCTTGGACGGTATCGGTGCACTTTTTCCGTCGCTCCGTCGCTCGGCGACAGGTTTTTAATCACCTTATCCATGCCGCCGTGCCGCACACGACGACGCTCGACGCCTTTCGCGCGCGATGTTCGCCAGCGCCAATACCACGCGGTCGCTCTCCTCCACCGCTACGGGCGTGCGCGACGCGCGCGCCGCGCGAGGACGCACGCGCCGATCGGGGATCGCTTCGGTGCGCGCCGCGGCGAACAACGAAGCGAGATACGGCGCGTGCTGGCCCGGTCGCGCGGAAGTTCCCGCTAACGTCCCGGCGCTTGGGAATGGGAACGTGAAGAAGATTTCTTTGCTCGGGTCCACGGGGTCGATTGGCACGCAAACGCTCGATATTTGCGAGGAACATCCGGATAAGTTTGAAGTTGTGGCGTTGAGCGCCGGGCGCAACGTCGCGCTCGTGGCGGAACAGTGCAGAAAGTTTTCGCCCAAGCTCGTGAGCGTGCAGAACGGTGAAGATGTCGCTGCGTTGAAGGCGGCGTTGCAAGGGATGGAACAAATGCCGGAAATTATGTATGGTGCTGATGGCATGGTTGAGGTTGCTCGACACAAGGATTGCGACTCGGTTATCACGGGTATCGTCGGCTGTGCTGGTTTGCCGCCGACTGTTGCGGCGATCGAGGCGGGGAAGAATATTTGCTTGGCGAACAAGGAAACACTCATCGCTGGTGGCCCGGCGATCGTGCCTTTGGCGGTGAAGCACGGGGTTAAGATTTTACCCGCGGATTCCGAGCACAGCGCTATTTTCCAATGCATCCAAGGCTTGCCTGAGGGCGCGTTGAGACGTATTATTCTCACCGCTTCTGGCGGTGCGTTCCGCGACATGCCACTTGAAGAGATGCGTCGTCTCGCTGAAGTCGACCCGGCGGCGTTGCACAAGAAGGCGACGACGCACCCGAACTGGGACATGGGAGCTAAGATTACGTGCGATAGCGCGACATTGATGAACAAGGCGCTCGAAGTCATCGAGGCGCACTATTTGTACGGCACGTCCTATGACAACATCGACGTGTGCGTGCACCCGCAGTCTATCATTCACTCCATGGTTGAAACCGCGGACAGCTCTGTGTTGGCCCAACTTGGCTGGCCGGATATGCGCCTTCCCATCTTGTACACGATGTCGTGGCCGAACCGCGTCGAGTGCTCCGAAGTCACCTGGCCGCGTCTTGACTTTGTCAAGATGGGCGACTTGACGTTCCGTGCGCCTGATACCGAAAAGTACCCGTCCCTCACCATGGGCTACGCTGCCGGCCGCATGGGTGGCACCATGACTGGTGTCTTCTCCGCCGCCAACGAGCAAGCCGTGGCTGACTTCTTAGCCAAGAAGATTGGTTATTTCGACATTTACCGCGTCATCGAGCTCGCCATGGAGGCGCACAAGAACGAACTCGTGTTGGACCCGACGCTCGATGACATCGTGCACTACGACTTGTGGGCTCGCGAGCACGTGAGAAAGACCGTGGCTAGCGGTGTCTTGACGCAAAAGTGTCCGGCGTAAAGTACATGTTTTAACACAACAACAACATAGTAGCACCTCGAGCGTCACATCACACCTCGCCACGCATCAGTCGACGACATGATCGCCTCGCACGCGACGATGGCGTTCAACGCGCGCACGACGCCGTCATCTCGCCGACCATGGTCGCGCACGTCGACACCATCACTCGCGCCGCGCGTCGGACGTCGCGTCGCCTCGAAAAGCGACGACGAGCTCTACGTTGAACTCGAGAAAATCAACGCCGCGAACAACAAAAAGAACGCGGAAGATTGGATCTCGAGCTGGTCAAAGAAACGAGACGAACCCGTAGATGAAGAGGCGCTGGCTCGAGAGGCTGAAGAGCGCGCGCGCGCAGAGGAGGCGCGGTTAGAAGAGGCGCGCGTGTACAGATACATCTTCGCGCACGACTTGCTCGGGGACGCCAAGGAATCGTTCGCGAAGATGTACTTGAGCGACGCGTTAGGCACGATTGGGATTACATTAGAATCGCCCGATTTAGTCGATGGCGATTCGTTGTACACGGTGACAAAAGCAGTGAAGAAGTTAGGCGAGGTGGTCGAGAGCGGGGCCAAGGAACGTCCGGTGCGACTGATTGGTACGTTGTTCGTTTGAGTCGAAAGTGATCGAATAACAAAGAGTGTGAATGCGTCATGACTGATATGTTTGCGGCTTATTGTATTCGTTCCCCAGGTGCGAGCACTGGTGCGTTGGTGGCGGCACTGTACGCCGAGCAAAATAGAAACATTGACAAGGTGTTTTTGCTCGCGCCGACGTTTTGCCTCAAGAGTCTGTTGGCTACGTTTGAGCAGACATATGGCATGCAGTTTAGTGACGTTTTTCGTGCAGACGCAGCGACGCTCCCTGATTACCCCACGGTGACGTGCCCGGCGTACGTCATTCACGGTCACGACGACGCTTTGTGTCCATTGGATAATTCGGCGCGTTGGATGCAAATGGCGTCGCACTTGATGCGACAAGAAGGTGATGCGGATGAGTTCGTCGCTGAACGTAGATTGTTAGAAGTCAACGGTATGGGTCACAGTGTGGAGGCTGCGTTGCCCACGTCCATGGGGCGCTTCACTGAATTCTTCAATCTTCCAAGAATCGATCTCTTTATGAGTTAGCGCGAGAAACGAAGAATTGTGTTGTCAATATTCATTTGCCTAAATTTAGCAACTTTGCGACATTGTATCACGCGCAATCCTGAGTGCGATCACAACGCACGCGGGATACGGAATGTCGTAGAGGACATCTCGTAGTATCGTTCACAGTCGCGAGACGAGTCGGCTTGACGCGCATGGCGGTGGATATGAACGCTCGCGTCAACGACGACGTCGCGCGTCTCGCTCTCCACAGAGAGAGAGAGAGACACTTTCGACAGGTGCTAAAAGAGAAAGTAGGCGAGTGCGCCGTAAATGAGCGTGATTTCGCAGCGTGGGAACGCCGCGTGGCGGACACGCAAGTGCAAATAGAAGAAAATATTGTCCATTGTGATGAAATGTTGCGAGAGGCGGATGCCAAGCGCTCGCGCGCGCAGCGGACCGCCATGGATGATTTAAACACGCAGCGCATGAAAAGTCGAGACATCAGCGCGTTGCTTGAAAGAATCACGGACATTCGAGCAAAGTGCAAAACAGCGGAACGGAAAATCAAAGCGAATGAGCGATATTTTCAGTACTTGTACCGCGCGAGTCAAAGCATAGGGGCGAAGGAATTCGGCGCTCGGGCGCCAACCACTGAGGACGTCTACGAGCTCATGGAGGAAACACTCGACCGTCATCGCACGCTTCTCGCGGCGAATACGCAGTTACAAGAACTCATAGTTTCCACTGTCGGAGCTCGGGATGAAGTCACGCAAGTGCACTCCAAATGCGTCGCAGCGTCGCGCGAGACGATTTTAGCTCTCCACACTCGGCTCGGCGAAATGAAACGCAAGCTCGAGACGCTCACACGTGAAACGACATCGAGCGCTACGACGGTGGAGCACTTTGAGAAGAAATCACTCTCTCGGCATGCATCGGTGAGCCTGGTAAAGCTATCTACGGAGAACTTGTACGCGGCGTGCGTGAAGCGGTCCAACGTGAGCCGATGTCCCACGAACGAAGCGCGAGGAGCACCAGACACGATTGCGCGTCTTAACGTCATACGGCATTACATGGGAGACATTCGAGGCATCGTAGACACACAACCTTGACTAAATATTATCCATTCGCCACATCACAATACTAGTTACACAAAACTTGTTGAAGACTAAAATCCACGGCGTTTCGCCTGTCTTCGCTGCGAACGCTCGCGACGTCGCTTTTCCTCCTTAGTTTCCTCTTGCGCACTCGCCTCGCTCGCCTGCTTCTTCATCGACATGTACGGTAAAATAAGCTTAGTGATAATCAAATATCCCCCGACCGCCGGGATGATAAGCATCGACATCCAAAACCAATCCGAATACGTCGTCGCCGTCAGCGCAAACGCGCCCACGTAAATCAAATCCTGATAGTACTCCGTCAACCCACCACGCAGCGACCCGCCACCGTCGATTAATTCACCATCTGCGTCGTAAGTCGGTGCCGCGAACGACCGTAATGACGTCAACGACGTCCGGCACGCGAGCAGGGTGCACGCAAAGAATACAACGTTCCACTTCTTGACCGTTTTATATCGAACACACAAGCGCACGACGACGTGAAACACCGTGGTATAGTTGAGCACGCTCGCGAGCAGCTTTAGCTGCGCCTTGTTCGCCTCGTGCTGCTTTTTCGCACCGGATTTCGCCATGACGACGACGGTCGGCGACGGCGCGCTCGGGAGTGGCGTTGGTGGTTTTCCTCAACTCTGGGACACTTCGCGACTCGCGTCGGCCGGCACACACGGAGTGACGCCGCGCGCGCACGCGATGTTGTCTTCCGCGTCCATAACGCCGCGCGCGATTGGCGGGCGCGCGCACGCGCGTGCGACGCCGGTATCGTCTCGTGTGAAGTTTGGATTAGTGACATCCACGCCGCAGTCTCGTCGCCGTGGCGTCGCGCGCGCGGCGCTCGGCGAGGACCGCACGCATGGGAAGAAACCGGCGTCATGTGTGATCGTCGGCGGTGGGCCGACTGGGTTGGCGTGCGCCATCGCGCTCGCGCGGCGCGGGTGGACGAACGTGCAAGTTTGGGAGCGTTTACTCCGTCCGCCGGCGTCGGATTCCAAAGAGTGGGGTGATCCGTCGAGATCGTACAACGTCGGACTTTCTGGACGAGGGCAAAGCGTGCTTAGAGATATTGGGGCGTTGGAYACGGTGCTCGATAAGTGTGCGGTGGTGAAAGGGCGCATGGATTGGGGCCCGGATGGCGAGCCCAAGGAGCGGTTGGCGAACAAAACGTACGATACGCAAGTTATTCAGCGTGATCGCTTAGTGGCTTGCTTGTTGGAAGAAGTTGAAGATAAGTACTCTGACGCCATCAAGGTAAAATACAACGCATGCTGCACTGGGTGTGAATTCGCAGAGGATGGCAGTAACGTGACGTTGGAGCTCGGTGAATGCGGCGAAGAGTGCGACGTTTTCGATCCGGACGCCGTCGGCGGCAAGTTTACCGTCCCAGTGGTTTTTGGTGCCGAAGGGAATAGCATGAGATCGGCTGTTGTGCGTGAAATGGATGAGAACCCCAAGTGCCAAGTCAAGGTTGTGCGGTACTCGAGCAACAACGCCCGTGTGTACAAGACGATTCCAATTTACTTGCCTGATAATATGCGCAAGGATTTGAATTACAGCGCCCGGACGAAGGGAGGTGTCGCCCTCGAGTGTTTACCCACAAAGGAAGGGTTGTTGATTGGTATCATGCTGGTCAAGCCTGACGACGAGGCAACATGTGAGACGCTTACCAATCCGACGTCGTTGAAGGCGTTCTTTAAAGAAGAATTTCCGATGTTCAACGGCTTCATCAAAGAAAAAGATATTGAAGCCATGGCAAACAGTAAGTTCTTCGGCTTGCCAAACTTTGGTTACGTTGCAAACGGGCTTAACATGGGTGGCATGGCGGCTTTGCTTGGTGACACCATTCACACGGTGAAGCCGTACTTTGGTTTGGGCGTGAATTCTGCATGGGAGGACGTGCGCATACTAATCGATGCACTCGATGATGCTGATGGCGATACCGCAGTTGCACTTCCCAAGTACTCGAAGAACCGCGCAAAAGACGCTGAGGCTTTAGTGACTCTGTCTAGGAGCTTTGACGGTGGATTTTTGACGTTTGTGTTGCCGCTCATCGTCGATTCCATCTTTAACAAAATCGCACCGTGGTTGTTCATGCCGAATACTATTCAAATGTTGCAAAAGGAAGATTGGTCATTCAAAGATATCCAACGCCGCAAGTGGCTTGATCGATTCATGCAAGGTGCGGTGATATCTTCCGCGCTCGCAGCGTTTACTGCTGGCGTCGTGAATGTCGCCAGACAGTTTGTCATTCCTTTCACCATGAAATTACTCGCGCGCGGTGGAGTTTAATATTTCCGCATAGTCTGCACGAATCGGTGCTTTGTATTCAAAAATCAAAGAATTTGCGATCTAAACTATCGAATTCGAATTCAAACAATCCACGCGCCGCCACCAGCAGAATTCATCGGGAGCGTGAAAGACGGAGAAGCAAAGTAACTTGCTAAGCGCGGCAATCCCTTGAACTCGTCATAGAAGGCGCGCAGTTTTGGAAACGCCGCCAAAGGCGATGGCGCACCGCGCTTTTTGGCGATTTCTTCGTGTTGGTCCAACATTTCAAACGCGTGAAAGTCGGCGCTAGTCGGCGACGCGTCCCGAACGAGAAATTTCGTCCCGCGCGTCGCCATCCACGCCTCCAACTTTGTGTAGTGTGCGGGCACCTTCGTCGACAAATGTGCCGGACACGTCTCCTCGAATTCCTCCGCGGTGCGCGTAAACTTATGAAACGGGTACACCACCTGCATCAACGCGTTGCGCAAGTCGTACACCTCATCCAACACTTGCGCGTTGGCGTACTTCTCACCGTCATCCTTAAACCCATCAATCCCGAGCTTATCCCCCAGGTACTCCAACACCGAATTCGAATGCGTGATCACCACCTCCCCATCGACGACGTACGGCAAATTAATCATCGGGTTCACCTTCAACAACTCGGGCTTGCGCACACCAAACCATTCATTCGGATCCGTGTATTGCACGTCGGTGTACTCCACCCCGGCGTACGCAAACATCATGCGCCCGGCGGCGCCGAGCCCGCGAATGCCCCAGTATCCAAATTCCATCCTCTCGCGCTGTGCCGTCGACGTGCGCGCGTCGGTGAGTGCGGTGGCGCGCTCGCGCCGCAGTCGCAGAGGGACTCGTGATTGGTCATTCTTGAGTTAAAAATGTGTGTGTGTCTGTGTGGTCGTTCGAGCCGCCATCTTGTCCCGGGACGTGCGCGGCGTCACACCACGCCGACGACGACGACGACGATGACGATGACGATGACGACTGTAAAGGTACGCGCGCGCGATGCGCCGACGCGTACGCACGGCGCGGCGCGGCGCGCGACGGCGCGGGAGCTGCGCGCCGCGACGCGCGAGGTCTCGCGGGATAGCGTGGATATCGTTCGCGCGGGAACACGCGCGGTGGCGCGCGGTGGTGCGGGCGCGACGCACGGTGATGGCGCCATGGGTGCGGATATGGTGGTGTTGGTGCGTTCGCGTGCGTGTTCGCGTGACTGACGGGTTCCGTGCGTGGTTTTGCGAGGATAGGTTGCGGCGTCGTCGCGCCCGGGCGCGAGCGCGCGCGGCGCGAGCGTTCGCACCGCGGCGGGTAAGGATAAGGTGTACATCGGGAAGGGACGGTACGTTGAAGATGACCCGAAAAAGTATGCCGGGAGAGATAACTGGTTCACCGGTGGCTGGCCGGGTGGTGAGAAGGAGTTGAAGGAGATTTTCATTCAAGAGGAGCTCAAAAACGCGAAGGCGGCGGACGTGAAGAAGGCGGCGCCCAAGCCGGTGGGTGATTTACCAGAAGACGTTCGTGGTGATGACGATGTGTATATTGGTAAGGGTCGCTTTGTGAAGGGTGACGCATCCAAGTTTGCTGGTCGGGATAACCTGTTCACTGGCGGCTGGGCTGGTGGCGAAGTCAACTTGAAGGTTGGCGACAAGCTCAAATTGCAAAAGGGTGATTTGGTGAAAATCAAAGCTACGAGCGGATTCCTTGGTTTCGGCGGCTCGCCTGAGCGCGCTGGAACCGTGCGCAAGGTGAACGTGAAAAAGAACGGCGATTGCACCGTTGAAGTTGCGATTTTGCCGTTTGACAAGGTTGAAACTTTTGATAGCTCGTTGCTCGTGCCGACGACGTTGGAAGAGTTGTAAGAGCGTGAGAGGAATGCGTGCGAAGGAATCGTCGTGCTTATTAATACTGCTTTAGTGCTTCTTTTAATACTCCATAAAATGTGCCATTGAATGCTTGACGCGCTCGCGTCCATAACGTCGCACCCTCAGAGCTCGGCGGCGGCTTCATGTCCACGAGCGCACAACCAGAGCCAACGTCGACGAATTCCACGAGTACGCACGCTGCAAACTGTTTGTGTTGCATCGGAGGGCCCGACTTGTCTTTCGAGCGCGCCATCGTCGCTATTCTTGCGCTCGAGCATTTGCACTTTGACTATAGCTCGGCAGCAAAGTTCGTGCGTCTCTGCCGTGCGGCGCCGTTAATGGTACTCAGTAAAGGCAAGGCGAAACTCGCGGCCAAAGTGCGCGGTAAATCTCTCGACGCGCTCACGGAAGAGCAGGTTCAACTCGTGCAGAATGTGGTGTTAGAGGTGTATGCGGATACGCTGGCTTTGGAACGGCAACAACGGGAAGCTTTCAAGCGCTAGTTGAACCGACACAGCGGGCTTCGCGCAATGGCGTTGTTCGACACAGTCGTATCATGTGTGCAATCGCGTGCGAGTGATATCGCAACGAAAACGGATGTGGCCATCGAGTATTATCAAGATGACGGTAAAACGTCGTCGTCGACGACATACGGAGAACTTTTCGACATTTCCACACGCATGGCCAGTGTTTTTAGACGCGAAATACAAAGTAACGCGAATTGTGATGGTTTCAGATGTTGTGGAATCATGCTTGAGGATGGCGTTGAATTGTTCGCGTGTCAATTGGCAGCGGTGCTCGCTGGTTTGGCGGTACTGCCATTGAGCCCACACGACCCGTCAAGTCGGTTGGCGAGCGTATTCGCGGATGCGGACATTGCACTCGTTATCGTGCGAGACGCGCGAGAACTGCAACTGGTATCTTCCGTGAGTGATGTGCCCGTGCTCGAAGTTTCGTCGGTCATGACGAACGATGCGCCGACATATGCGCCTGTTATGCCAAAGCGAGAAGACGTTTCTCACTTGTTTTTCACCAGCGGCTCGACGGGTAGACCGAAGGGTTGTGTCAGCACGCATGCGGCACTCATGTCATATTGCGAAGCGAAAAATGTCGCGCATGAAATTCATCGCGGTGATGTGGTGTTCTGTGCGAGCTCACACATGTTTGATCCGCACTTTACTGATTTTTGCAGCGCAATGGTGGCGGGCGCCACCATCGTCGCCGCACCGCGACATTCAACATTCACAAAACTAGGAAGCCTCTTGAGCGCATCAGGCGCTACGCATTGTCTCACAACGCCAGTCTTATTGCAGAGCGTCGACAACATTGAGACTCTCGAATTGAACAAACTGAGACTCGTCGCGCTCGGAGGCGAGTCAATGTCAAAGGCGCTCGCCGAGACATGGATTTCACGCGGTGTTCGAGTTGCAAACACGTACGGTGTCACCGAGTGCTGTGCGTATCAAACATTTCGCGAGATACGTGATCCCATGAGTGACGATTTACGCGCTCTCGGTGATCCCCTTCCGGGAAATGTTCTGGTATTCGCCGCCGAGCCAGGCGACGACCCTCTCGTTCTAGCGCAGGACGGCCAACTTGCAGAGCTTTGGATAGGCGGTGCTCAGCTCGGAAAAGGGTATTTGAATCGTAGTGAACTCACGTCAGAACGATTCCGCGATGGATTCTATCGCACGGGCGATATCGTGCGTATGTGCGTGCGTGGACCGATACTCCTCGGACGTCGGGACGACCAAGTTAAAATTAGCGGTCAACGTGTCGAGCTAGGAGAGATAGAGAGCGCTATTCGCAAGACATGCGGCTCGTGTATTCGTGAAGTAAAGTGCGTTTTGAATCAATCAAAGCAACTCGTTGCGTGGTGCACCGGGTCGTTTACATCGGCAGAGGGAGTCGTTTCAGAAGCGCTGCGATTTCTCGTCGCGAAGGAAGTGCCTCAATACATGGTGCCGTCCACATTCGCTTTCATTGATCATATGCCAATGACATCAACAGGAAAAGTATCTCGGGCCGAATTATCCAAGCGCATGGTAGACGTCGTCGTCGGACAGAGCACGATATCACACGGTGCTTTTGGTGTTGATTTAGCAAACATTTGGTCAGAAGAGCTTGGCGTGGCGGTGGAATTTGGAGACTGCGATTTTGTCGCTTTGGGCGGAGACTCGCTAACTGCGTTACGAGTTGTGCGAAGAGTTCGCACTCTGATGTGTGGCGAGGACGAGAGCGCTGGTGGAAACTTCGGCGAAGCGTTGGGTGTATTTGCGCCGTTTGAGCTTCTTACGCGGCCGTCTCTGAATGACTACGCGAGATTCATTCGTGTCAATGCAGGATCGTGGCCAAGTAAATATGATGACAGCGAGGACGACGACGATGACATGCATGCCTTGCCTGCCGAGATGAGTGACTTTGGCTCGAGTGTTCTATTCCGCGTCGCTGCTGCTGGTCACGCTTGCATTGCGCGCGCTCTCATTGGCGCCGGCATTGCCATTGAAGCGAAATCTGGATCTTCGCCGCTCCACGTCGCATGCGCCAACGCGCATCTTGAGTGCGTACGAGTGTTCCTTGAGCATGGGTCATCGGCAAACGCGAGTGGCGCACATCGAAGGACACCTTTGCTCTTCGCGGCGTCCTCCCCCGCGTGTACGTCGGACATTATCAAAACACTTGTCGCACACGGAGCAAAGATTGATGCTATCGACGATGACAAGCAGTCGGTTTTGCACATTGCAGCTCGTGCTGGCGCGTCGTCATCAGTCATAGAAACCATCATAGAGTGCGCGAACACGTCGAGTGGCAAGAAAAAGTTTGCCAGTACATTCGGCGTAAACGCGCTCGATCGATGGAAACGCACGGCGTTACACTGGGCATCCGTATCTGGACATCGAAACGTGTGCAAATGTTTACTCGAAAATGGCATCGATATGAGTTTAAGAGACCAGTTCGGGGAGACCGCGCTCGACATTGCTGAGCGTCGAGCGCTGTGTTCGGCGCAAGAAAGACCCGTCGGCGGACGTCCGTCGACGTGGGGCGACATCGCAAACTTGCTTGGAGGTAGTGGATCGACGAAACACCTCAAAGCTACGCTGTCAACGCGATGAGGCTCGCGTTTGAAGTAGTTGCGAAGCTCGCGCTTGTTCTACGCGAGCTGTAGCTAGAGAGAATAGCACACTAGAAATTAGTTTTACAAGAGGACGGTTCGCCGCCGACGTTTCACCACAGCATCTCTTCGCCATCGTCATCATCACCGTTCGCACCAGCATTCCCGGGGTCAACACCGATCGCTTTCGCCGCGGCTTCACCATGCTCATCCACCGCCACGCCCGTCATCGCATAGTACCCAACATTTCGTCGCTTCACCGCCGCCCGGCGCTCGGCCGTGAGCTCGTCCTTGAACACGTCACCCGCCGCTCGCATCGCGCGCTGCCTCGCCCGCACCGCCTGCTTCGACGCGCGCTTCGCATCGAGCGCGTGCTTATTATTCTTCGTCACCGGTCTCGCACCCTTGGCGCGCTTCGTCTTCGTCGTCCCAGCGTGCGCTTTCGCCACGCCGCCGCCACTGGGACTCGCGAGCGCATCGAGCGCGCGCGAGAGCTGGTTCTTCAGCAGCCGTCGCGACATGTCGCGCGCGGGGCGCGTGGACACAAACAATGTGCGCGCGATATGCCGCGCGATGCCGACGAGCGGGGCGCGTCGACGTGTGAGCTCGCGCGATTGATGCGCGTGGGGGCTGTTTTCTGCGGTGTCAAAAGCATTCAAAACGCACCCGCCTGACGGCACTCTCGCGCCGCCGCGATGTCCTCGCACGACAGCGACAGCGACAGCGACGCGCGCGATGACGACGCGCTGGCGGGGAAAGACCTCTACGCCGTGCTCGGGCTGGAGCGGACGCCTGCACCGAGCGCGAAGGATATCAAACGCGCGTATCATAAGATGGCGCTGCGGTTGCATCCGGATAAAAATGTCGGCGACGACGAGGCGGCGGGGAAGTTTCAGACGCTCCAGCGCGTGTATGGGATATTATCTGACGATGCCAAGCGTAAGATGTACGATGAGACCGGACGGGTGGATGATGCGGAGTTTGGAGGGGAGGAGTTTGAGACGCTGTACAGGTACTACCGAAGCGTGTATAAAAAAGTAGAGACGGATGATATTGTGGACTTTGAAAAGACCTACCGCGGGAGTGATGAGGAGCGAAAAGATGTTTTGGAGTACTATACAACATTCGAGGGGGATATGACCAAGGTTTTTGCTTGGGTGATGTGTAGCGAGGAAGCTGATGATTCGCACCGTTTCGCCGACGTCGTGGACGCGGCGATACGAGCCAAGGATGTGCGCGAATACGACGTGTACACGAAATGGGCGAAAGAAGTACGAAAGAAAAAAGCGCCGAAAGACCCTCTTGGCGCGCGCAAGGTGAAGCGCGTGAAGGCGGCCAAGGATGGGGAGAATGATTTAATGGCGCTTATTCAGCGCAACCAAGCCATGCGAGGCGACCAGGCGGAGAACATGTTTGCCGCGCTCGAGGCCAAATATGCGCCGAAAAAGAAGGCAAAAAAAGTAGAGGCACGCTAGCATTGTACTTGTGATTGTATCGTTACCGTCATTATCACAGTAAAAACCCTTTGCGAAATCCCATTTCTTTCGAACCCGCGCCGCGTCGCATCGGTTCATCGTCTTCGACAACATCCCCAAACGCGTGTTTAAATACTCTACCATGCGCATCGCCGCTATATAGTGACTTTCTATCCGGAGTAAAAGCTAACGCCGTGACATCGGCCTCGTGTACTTTGCTCTTGGACATGCGTGCACCATCGCTGACTCGCCACACGCCAATGTCCCCGTCGCCGTAAATGACTGACGCCGAAGCTTTGTCCACGTACGCGCTTCCAGTGACTACGAATGGCGCATTCCCCGCCGCACTCATGGACGTGATGAATCCATCGTGTCCAGCGATGGACCTCATCCACTGTAGGCTAAAAGCGCTCCCTTCGCCGGTCGCGTGATACACGCGAACGTTACTATCGGCGCCTCCGCAATACAACGTTTCGCCGTCATCCGTCGCGGATAGCGCTCGAACACCGCACGTTGACTTTGTCGTGAACACTGGCTTGGGCGAATCCATCCGCACAGTCAAATCCCAAGCTGCGATATAATTATCACTACCAGCACTGATGAGCACATCGCGCACTCGCGCGAGTGACGTGACAATATCGGTATGAAATTCTAAACGCCGCACCGCCCCGCGCGCGCGCGCTCTCTTTGACATGACGTCGAGTTCAATCGACGCGTACAACTCATTCCACCTATCGACATCGTCTACGCTATCGATATCATTCAACGACACTGAGGCTGCGTTAAATTGTTTTTGACACTCCGACATCACCTCTTCGCGCAAGTTTGTCGTTTCGCCGTCCCGGCGAGTCAAATTCCAAGCGTACACGCGACTGTCCCGGAGCGCGGGCGACGTGAGATACACTTCACTCAAGTCATCACTCACGAGCATTGCCCGACACTGTGGCGTCGTGTTCACGTATTTAGTCAGCTTGGACGCGTCGACGTATTTGAATACATCCGCAAAGTCTTCATGCGGGGGGGATGAAGACACAATTAATCCATTCGCCAACGCGACCTTCATCCATCCGGCGTTGTCGTACCCGACGAACAAGATCTCACCATCGAGCGAAATTTGCAGCGCACGCACCGGCGTACGCGCGTTGACGAACTCCGTCATCGATCCTCCACAAATATCTGGCGTAAATTTCACCGTCGTCGCGTGCGTCGGCGTGGTGTCGTCGATGTCCCGCAGGCGTTCGGTTTCGCCATCCTCGCGACCGACGTACGCGATTCCATCTTTTGCGACAACTATCGCGCGCACGCCCACGCGCACGTCCTCGCGCACCACCGACCCATCGCGAATTTCGCGTTGAACACTCTTCGTCACCCCTTCACACACGCATCGCGCGTTCGACACGCCTCTATTCGTCGTCGGCGGCGTCGTCGTCGCCTCGGCGTCCTCGCTCGCCGGCGCCACCGCGTCGAGCACCACCCGCGACGACGCGCCACCGTCGCCCGACGCGCCCGCCGTCGCCGCCAACGTCCGCGGTGCACTCGCGTCGCCGCCGCTCGTCACCCGCCGACGCCGCGCGTTCGCGCGCGCGCGCACCGCACGCGCCTGCGCCGAGACCGCCTTGGCGCGCACCACCTCCTCCACCTCTGCCTCGCGTTGTGCGTCAGCCGTGCGCACCGTCACCGCCATCGCGCGCCGTCGTGCGCGCGCGACGCGGCTCGGCGTATTGTTTATGCGCGCGTGCGCGCGTCACACTCGCGTTCGCGGGCGAGCGCGACGCCGAGACGCGCGCGAGACGTGGTTGTTTTTCGAGCGTTTTTTTAAGCGTTATCACAGAATCAACGCCATCCGGCGCGTTGACGTCGCGTTGACGTCGCGCGGCGCGATCGACGACGCGCACGCGCGGCCTCGAACGCGCATGGTGTAATAGACCCATTTCATTAAGGAACCTTAAACTTTTGCGACGCTGGCGCGCGCGTACGCGTCGTTGAGCTCCGTGTTTGCGCTGAGCCGTTGGTCTGCGCTCGCGGTCGCGCGACGCGCCGCACACGACGACGCCGCGCGTCGACGCCGTCGCGACCATCGCGCGAGCGCGACGTGGGACGAGTGCGGGGCGCGCGTCGCGTCATCGCACAGGCGCGAAAGGCGCGGCGACGACGACGCGCGCGCGTAGAGTTTGGTCGATTGGTCGCTGACGGTTGGGCCGCGGTCTCGCGATGGCGCGTACGGCGCCGCGTACGCATCGGGCGTGGGCTTCGATCGCGCTCGCGTGTGTGCTCGCGTGCGTTTACGCACGTGGATGCGCTGGGTACGGATCGGTGACGATGGCGCCGCCGCAGGTGGGTGATGATGACGACGACGTTGTCGACCGCGTCGCGCGCGCGACACGCGCGGAACGAGCTCCACGACGTCAATGACGACGCGCATGACTGACGACGACAACGCTGATGCGCGTGACTTAGATTTCATGGCTTGAACCGCCGCAAGGGCACATCGCCGGGGGCACCACGCTCGCGATTTACGGCGGTGGGTTCGCAAAATCGCCGTCGTTGACGGCGCGCTTTGTGCGCGGGACAGAGGTTACGGACGCGCGCGCGACGTTTCATTCGTCTTCGATGATCACTGTGGAGACCCCCGCAAGGAATGAAGCGGGATGGACGCAAGTCATCGTCTCAAACGATGGTGAATCGTTTAGTGGGACGCCGAATGTGTTTACAAAGGGGTCGGGGACGTTTCTGGCGTACGTCTACGACGACTCGTTGGCTGGATTTTACGACGGCGTTCGACAAGGAATTAATACCAACGCGTACCACGAAACTTGGACGGCGTCAAATACAACTGGGCCGTACATTGGCGGTACCGCGGTTGTGATTTCGGCCACTGGATTGAATTTAGGCGCGAGCACGCTGGGCTCGAGTGAGGTGTACAGAGGGCCGACGGATGGCTCGGGGACGCCAAATCCACATTTTCCGGACCCGTCCGCGCCCATGAATAGCCCCCGGATTCGCGGTACTTTCTACCCTGGAAAGTATTTAAGGTGCCGCATGACGTGCTCGATCGATGTTGACGGCACTGGGGCGACGTCATACGTCAAGGATACGCCCGCGATTTGGCTCAGTTACGTCGCCGTGCGGTGCGAGACGCCGCCCATGCCGGTGCCCGACGGAGACCCGATACCGAGCGTAGCGTGCAAGTACCAAATATCGAACGATGGCGCGACGTATGATACAACGTACGCCACGTTCACGTATAGCGATCCGATTCCGACGGTGTCGAGCATAAGCACGTCTCAAAATTCCGTCTGGGGCGCGAGAGGTCCGTTTGACGGCAACACCGAAGTCGTCGTCAAAGGCACCAACTTTCTGCCTAGTAAATATCTCAAGTGTAAATTTGGTGGTATTCCAGAGAGTGGTAAGAACTTATGGGAGAGCGACGATGTGTCACATGTCGTCGGCGAACCCGGTGGACGCGTGCGGTGGATTTCATCGACAGAAATTCGTTGCATTACGCCGGCGTTTGGACCGGCGGCGCAGCTTCGGCAATATCCATCCGACACGACGTTGATTGATTCTTCGGATATCATCGGCAGTGGTGCGGTGTTAGACGTGACTATGACAGGGGATGCCATTACGTCGGTGTCCATCGTGAACGCTGGCGCTGGCTACGCATCAGCGCCAGTGTTAACGTTTACGGGTGGCGGAGGAGGAGGCGCCGCAGCGACGGCGACGGTGACGAATGGAAAGATTTCCGCCGTCTCATTGACGAGTGGAGGATACTCGTACAATCAAGGCTCCGGCGCGGCAGCGACCGCGACCGTAAGTAACGGTGTATTGGTGAGTATTGCTGTCGCGAGCGGAGGCACTGGGTATCGAGTGCCGCCCGAAGTGACGCTGTCGTGTTCCGGGACGTGCCTGACGACGGGTGGCGCGCACGGAAGCGCCGTCGCCGTTCTCGGGCCCGCGGATAACTGTTTCGCCGAATACGGGTGTTTCGTCAAAAAAGTTATCGAAGTGCGCATCGTGACCGCGGGTTCGTACGTGAGCGCGCCTGTGATTACGTTTACACCGCAAAAGCCCGTCATTCAAGTCCGCGCGTCTGAGCTCAACGTCGCCGCCGCCGATCCCGCCGCCATCGGCGCGTACACGATGCAAGGTAAAGGTATTAATGAGCTCGATCCGGAATTAGATCACGGTTCATGGGCCACAGGCGCGTATGATATTTCCACCGCGTCATACGACGTCGTCGCCGTGGGTGAAGTCATAGGAACGATTACGGGACGGCGCCTCGCCGCGGCGGAGCTCAATCCGTCCTATCGCGGACTCTACTCGCCTTCGAGCGACGCGGCGTCTGACGGCTCGATTAAACCAGCGCATCAAGATTTAGTACAAGTGAGCAACAATTACAATAAGTTTGGCGTGCCAGTCACGGGCAACGTGGCGGCGACACCCACGCACGTGGGCTATCGAGACAACACCGCGACGGCGAAAGGGTACTGGATGTGGAGTCGCGATGTCGGCACGCCGAGCGACTGCGCGGTGTCCAACAATCCGCCGCTCAATTACTACACCAACATGCTCGATGGGCACAACTTGGATAAGGGCACCGGGTGGTTGAGCTCATCCGCGGCGGATCCGTTTTTGGGCGTTCCTGGCAACGCCGACCCGGGAAATCCATCAAAGTCGTGCTTGTACTTTTTATACGGCGACATTTACGTGTCGCCTTCGGGGAGCGACGTCACCGGTCACGGCACGGCAGCGAGACCATATGCGACGATTCAGAAGTGCATAGACGCGTCATTGAGTAATGCGCGGGACTACTACCCAACACAAGACCATTCTCTCACCGTGGCGGATCGAATATCATCCGCCGTGTTGCGATACTCGCCGTCCTCGTCGAGTCGGCGCATGTCATCCACCAGGAACGCCGGCTACGGCTACACGGTCAATCGCGATCGCTGCATCTTAAAAGACGGCACGTACTGGGGCAGAGGGAATCGAGAGTTCCACGCGCATCATCGCGTCGTGCACATCGTCGCTGAAAACAGCGAAAAGGTCACCATTGATTGCGAAGGCGCGTCGCTCGGGAAAAACGTCTTCGCCGGCGCCAGGGACCCGACGCGACTCGCGCCCACGGGTTCGGTGAGCATGTTTGGCATCGCAACCAAGCGATGTAACTTCCCAGGCGCGTCTCACGCCGCAGATAAACCATACTATTACGCATCATAACATTATGATCGACACTAAACTTCGATAGACTCCTTGTAAACGTAGCGTAGCCTGACGTCCAACTTTTTACTTCTACAACGTGTGCTGGGATACCGGTACAATTACAAAAACAAATCAAATACGTCTCACGCACCGCCGCCACCACCGCGCCCACCTTTAGACGACATCTCCTCAAACAATTGTCGCTTCACCTCCTCCGCGCGCGCGCGCACCGCCTCCTGACTCTCACGAAACACCTTGGCTGCGTCGCCCTTGGCAGCCTCACGCATCATCGCATCGCTCTTCACCGCGAAGCGCTGAAACGTGCGCGAATTCGCCAGCGTGTTCACCATGAGTTCGTTAAACACGTAGGAGAACAGGCGATTGACGAAGCTCATCGTCGTCGATCGCCCGCGTTAATCGTCGAACGCCGCGCTGTGACGTCACGGTGGAAGAAAAGTTTCGAAGAACTTTTCAGGGGGTCATTTGACCGATTATAACTCAAGAAGGACCCCCCCAGCGAAAAACACAATCGAATCGTTTCCGACGGCATTGCGCGTCGCGTCGCGATTTCGAGCGCGTCGACCGCGTCGACCGCGACATACGGACGCGTGCACGGTGCGTGACGCGCGCACACAGGGGCGAGTTCGACCAAAGTCCCGTGTATACGGCGTAGGGTGCGGCACGACTTTGCGCCATGGCGGGACCATTCACGCTGCCCGGGAGCGCGGAAGACGCCGCCGCCAAGGCGAAACGGACCGCCACCGTGCGCGTCAAGGAGTGGGTCGAGGCGCGATTGCCGCTGGAACACGTACAGACTCGGGAGTGCGTTGTGGATGTGAGTGAGGTGCAGTGTGGGGATCCGAATTGCGCGCCGATTGATACGGTGGTTCGGATAATCTACGGCGCCGGCTGCGGGACGGTGTTTGGGATTCCGTGCGAGGTGCACGAGGTTGAGGAGGGGGATATCGATTCGCAGATGCCTCCGGATGAAATTATTCAACAGTGGGCGGCGGGTGAGCAAGTGGTGTGGCCACCAGAGCCAGAGACGCCAGAACCGGGACCGGTGCCGACGGATGCGCTGCGATTCGACGTCGGCACCAAGGTGGCGTGCCGCATAGGGCCGGGGCCGGAAGGTTGGGCCACTGGTACGGTTGTCGCGCACTGGTATCGCGCCGCGTCTTGGCCGACTGGCCAGTACGCACCGTACCAAATCCAGCTCGATAGGACGGATATGGGTAGTGGTTTGATTTTTGCCCCGTACGACGAAGACACGTGCATCAAAGCCGCGTGACGAACAAAGCAAGACTTTACTACGAATTCGTCCAATGGCGCATTGAATCATTTAATGAGTTGAACATATAAACACATACGAAAAGACATTGAGTGAGAAATTATGCATTGCTTCAACGCGCTGTTACGAGCGAGAGTTGATGACGGCGCGCGTCTCTCGCTCTACGATATACGACGTCGTCCCACACATCCATCCAAATGACGTCATTTTGCGCCGCACGAATGCAGTACCGCGCCATCTTTCTTCACACGGCGCGCCCGCAACCTCGCATTGCACTCTCTCGCCCGTCGTCGTCGCGTCCTTCATCACTTCGTATCGCGCGGTCCATCGTCGTCGCGCAGCCGCCCGCGTTCCGAGTCCACATGGTGAGCCACATTCGGCACCGTTCGCGTGGCGCTGCCGAAAGCGACGACATCGACGTCGACGCCGCTGTCATTGATTCGCCGACTGTGGACGACGCCACGTACGTTCCAGTCACCAAGGAAACCTCGCGCGGCGCCCCCACTGGCACCGTTTCAGATTCCAGCGCGGTTGACGAAATGTCCAAAGTTTTGCGCGCGACGCTGAGTCCTCGCGCAGCCGCCATCATCGCGCGCGGATTTGTTGATTTAGGCATCAAGACGCCGAATGATTTGCGCCGCGTAGTGTTTAAGCGCTCAACTGGGTTGATTGCGGTTGAGGTCTTTGCAACATTGTTCAACGCTTTGATGACGGTGTCGCTGATGGTTTTAAGCGTGAATCTGAACTACAATCCGTACGAGGCCGTCTTTCCTACGTTCATGGCGTACGTTGCGTTCGCGATGATTTTAATCGCTGGCGCCATTTTCGCCGTGGAAGCGGTGGCACATTTCATTCTGTTGTCTGCGTACATTTACTCTTTGGTGACGTTTGAGACTGCCGATTTGCGCAACTTTATCACGGCAACGCAGCAGTTGGGTGATACCGAACACATCATCGGTGCGTTGACGCCTTTCTCGATGCGTCGCGCGACGGCTTCGATGAAAGTGTTGACGCTTCTGAATCAGATTCGCGATGCTTTGCATGAAGAGGCAGAGCTCATCTCGAACTCTCGCGGCACAATTCACAACTTGGCTGCGTATTTCGAGTACGCAAACGCTAAAGAGAAGTTTGGATTTGATCCGCAGTCGTTTTCGATCAGCGATAAAGAAGCGATGAAAATCGCAGCCTTGTTCAGTGAGTACGACAGCGATGGAACGGGCGAGCTCGATGGCGATAAACTCAAATCTCTACTTTCAAGTATGGGACATGACGTCACCGAGATGGATTGCAACATCGCGCTTCGTATGCTCGATAAAGAAGAAGACGGTGTCGTTTCGCTGAATGATTTCGTCGACTGGTACGTCAAAGGTATCAGCGTTCCGGCATACGTCATTGAGCAGGAAAAATCATCAAAAGAAAACCCAAAGCAACAATCATTGAACACGCCCGTCGAAGCCGCGACGCCGAGCGACATTGACGATGCCGCACCGATTGATCCGGGCGCCTCATTCGACGAAGACGCGTGAAACACCCGCGCATTCGCGACGACACCACATTACCACTTTCATTTTACCGCGCGTACGAAGCGCATTGTGCAATACGACATCGTTTACCTCTCATCGTCCCGTCGACATCGAACACCGCTTTTAAACTTGCAACTGCCACACGCCACCGCAACGCCAGAGAGCGCCGCGCGCGCATCGATCGCCCGTCGTCGCGGCGAGCGCGTGCATTCACACGAACGGCGCGCGTTGGAGATTCCAACGCGCGCACGAACCCGTGAGCGCCCGGGCGCGCGCGCGCGGTGTAGTTGACGACGTCGAGGATGAATTTTTTGCGCCGTTTCACGGCAACCTCCGAAACCGAAGCCTCGACGCGCGATGACGGCGCGATGACGGCACGGGACGACATGGAACTGGGCACGTCGAGTCATGTCGTCGAACGCGTGTCCATGCCGTGCGTCTTGGAAGCGTCTTTCGATGGCACGCGCGATGGAGACTTGGTGTTTCTGTGGACGCTCGCGCGAGGCGCAGCGCGCGGAAGCGCCGAACGCGGCGCCGTGAATGCGTTTTTTGATGCGTTTGGTGAAATGTACGCAAATTGGGTGCCGTTGATTGGCGACATTACCAGCGTGGAGGACGCAGGGTGCAGACGTGCGCACCCGAGAGAGGTTGTTGAGCGAGCGGTGAGCGACGCGGCGTCTCTCGCCGACCGTCTCGACGGCGCGTTGTCCACGTCTATGGATATCAAGGAGCGTGAGGAGCGGCGCACCAACGTCGGCATCGAAGCGATGCGTGCACTTGAAGTCATGTCGCGGTCTGCGCATAATCGCGTGGTGATGGTACAATATGGTGTGTTCAAAGCGCTGACGAGCGCGTGTAAGGCGTGCTTGCAACGACTCTTGACAATCGGAGCTTCGGCGAGCGGCGCGGATGGTGCATCTGGAGACGAAGCGCGCGCGCAATTAGATGCCATGCAGCGTGTCATCGCTCACGCTGTGAGTATTCTCGGAACGTACTTGAAGGAAGACAAATCTTGGGCGCTGCAGGAATTGACAGAGTCGAGCGCCCAGCTTTGCTTAATTGATGTTTTGCGCATCGAGCGAGCAGCCTCGGCAAAATTTAACGGGTCCATGCGCGATACAGCGTCAAGCATAGAAGACGCGGCGACAGCTGCGATTGGGTACGCCATAGATGGCGATGTTGCCATGCAGAAGAGTTTAGCCGCCGCGGGAGCACTCGATATTTTCTTTGAAGGCGTATATTCACGCGATAGCGCTAGTGATGTCGACGCCAAATTCATCGCGTCGTCTATTGCCGCGCTTGATCTTGTGCGCCGCGTCATGAGCGGCAGTAAGGTGAATATTGAGCGAGCGCAAGCAGTCGGTATGTTCAATCGATTGTCTGCATTGGTACGTCGCGTCAGTTCTTTGTGCAACGGATCCGTAGATGAACCGAGCGTTTCTGGCGATGAAATTGACGGCGTCCCCTGGGATAGCGAGCGGGTGCGTAGTGTTTTTTTGAGCGAAGCTCCCGTGCCCATGGATGCGACATTATCAGAGTTATATAGCTTACTCTTGAAGCTTGTTGAACGTGACGAAGGTATTCAGTCACCAGAGGGATGGGCAAGTAAAGGCGCAAAGGAGTTGCTCGCGCAATGCGTCGTAGATGCGCTCACGGAATCGTGTTCGAGCGCGAATCTTCCATTTGCCAGCGCGCGGAAGTGCTTGGAATTGCGGTCTTTTGTCGCGCGTTTCGTGAGCGACGTAATCGCGCGCGATCCGACGATGATACCGATTGTTCGAAAATCCCGCACATGGGAGGTTCTTTTAGATTGCGACACGTTCGGCCCTATACAGTCCGCATCAGAGGATGACGCGGAAGTGAAGTCTGACGATGGAAACGCTCGCCTGCGACAGCGCGTCCAAACACAAGTGGTGGCGTTACTTCTCAAGGCTGGACGAATTGCAAGTGAAGCAACAGATAGCATTAGCGAATGCAACGCGCTTGTTGGTGCAATCACCACGCGAGCGATACAACCAAGTGCGGTGCTTCGATGTTGTCCCGCGCTCGAGTTGTTCTTGAAGCTTTCTTCGCACGGAGCGAGTAAAGCGCTCTCAGAAATAGAAGCACCAGGGCGACTCGCTGGGGCATTAAGTGCGCAGTTGAAGTGTTGGGGGAGTGATAATATATCATTTTGTGAAAACCGTTCACAACTAGCGCTGCCAACGCCACATGCTGCGGCATTAGGTGCAACGTTAAGCGCTCTGCGCTCCTGTCTTGAGGGACCAGATGTTCTCGCGTTATCGACACTCAACAACGACGGCGTTGTTGATTTAATTTTCAGCGAGCTTTTGTGGGCGACATCGACGCGCGATTTTGCTATCCAGGCCGTTATCTCTCTCATCGGGCAGCGCATAAATGCATCGTCTCCAGATGCGGGTGCCCACCGTGATGCGTGGTCAACCTTAGCAAGAAGATACGTACAAGCTCTTCCTCGCGCGCGTGGCGTCAGTTTCGATCTTTTGCAAGCGATGCTGCGTGGTTTACGAAATATGCTCAACAACCCGAACGGCTCGGGTTCTAGCTTGCGAGATTTATTATCTTCAGAGGGCGGCGGCGCTGAATTCGTGCAAATTGTAGCTCTGTGCGATGGCGACGCGGGAGAGAATGTGGCGTTGGAAGTAATTTCTACCATGCAAGCGGTGATATCGAATTCACACGCTGCAGCTGCAACTTTTGAAAAAGCCATAGGATATGACACATTTATGGAGGCAATCCAATGCGCACGGGGCGTAAACACGATGTCAGAAGCACTTTTCGGGGCATTCATGAGTTTAATCATAGACGACACGTACGACCGCGAAAACGTCGCCTCGTCGAATGTCGCATTGAGAAACTCTGGCGCGTTGAGAACGTTATTGCAACTCTTCAACACGCTAGAAGTGATCGAGGAACTTAGGATTTTGCTGTTCACTTCTATCAAACACCTACTCTCGACGTCCGTCACATCCAAAGCTACGGCAAATTCGGCAGGTGCTCTGGACTTTTTCTTGGGTTGGTACACGGATGCAGAGGCGCATCGCGAACCGTTGCTTGAAGTCATTCGACTTTGCAGTTCGTTTTCTATGTCCACGAAACAAGTACGATACATCTTCCAGCTCCTCAAAAGCGATGAAGTTTCATCGAGGGATCACTTGAACCTCATACAGTTGCTACAGCATTCAGCGAAACGTGAAGGACCGTCTACGTTTTTTGACTTCACTGGACCCGGATGCGGGATACATGTCAACAAGCAATTAACGCTGCCTGTGCGTAATGGATACACAATATGCATGTGGTTTCGGATAGAAAAATTTCCAGAGGCGGGCAATCCCGTGTCGTTGTTCTCGCTGCTGGTCGGCAATGGTAACGGTATATTAGGTGAGCTGAACACAGATAAGCTAACACTTGGCATCCGCGGCGCGGCGGGGACGACAGATACAGCGTCTTTGGCAGCGACGATCGAAGAGAATAAGTGGACTTTTTTGTCGCTTGTTCACCTTCCTGGTCGTCTTTCGCAGCCCGTGGTAAAATTATTCATGGGTTCAACGTTGATGGATCAAGCAAAGCTCCGATATCCAGTGAAGTCTGCCGAGTCCATTTCATATTGCCGCATCGCAACCGTCACGTTTGACACGAGTGTGCAAAATCCGCTGTTGAAGGTGTGCCCGTTTTTCGGGCAACTTGGTTCAACGTATATTCTAGATGATGCACTTTCGCCCCCTGCCATATCGATGATTTACGCGTTGGGGCCAGAGTATGTTGGACGTTTCAAATCAACTGAATCGCATACGGAAAAAGTACTCGCGGCTGTCAGCATGAATGCTATCGAAGGTCGTGAGACGAGAGAGTACTTGGCTGAACATATTGTACTTGTCATGAATGCGGTCACTCTCGCGGGTAGAGCCACCCAGTACGGAGAAACAGATGGCAACCAAACCGATCACGATTACAGTCTGATCGGCGGCGCAAAAGTCTGTGTCACCAAGTCTGTCAAGGATGTGATTCACTGCCTTGGAGGCGTGCAGGTTATACTTCCCATTTTATCAAACGTCATGCGTGATGTCGATGTGGATCAGCATCGCGCGATCGTATGTGAAGGCGTCTATCTATTGGTAGCGTTGCTAGATGGAAGTCGACTCAATCAGGTGACATTGACCGCGTGCGATGGATACGCTCTCATCGCCAACTTGCTACGTTCAAACGGGCAGAAGTCACTTGGACCTGCATTGATAACGGCTTTGGATAAACTTCGACGTACGGGAGGACTAGAGCATGAAACTTCTTCGGCGCGCGTTGTGTTGGATTTACGTCTGTGGGCGCTCGCCGACGCCGAAACTCAACAACAGCACGGCGAGTACATCTTGTCCCTCGCAATGAAGCACGCAGAAGGTTTGCGATACCACCTGCCCATGTCTACTATCATCGACGCGTTAGAGTATACGCCCGGTGAAGCAGGCGTGAAACGTCGCCGAGTTCTGCTCGAAGTACTGAAGCACCTCATCGTTGGCGCGCCGACACGCCTCGTTGAAGAAGCCGCGGAATCCATCATTTATCTCATCGAAGAATGTGCTGATGATGAAGTCGTCGGAGATGTTCTGCGCTTTCTTGTCAACTCAATGCAACCCGGCGATGTGTCGCAGCATACTTTAAACCAGGCGTTTACCAAGTACGGTGGTCCACTTCTTGCACTGTCTTCCCTCAGTAGAGACAGTCAACGAGTGAGGTCGTTTGCTCTTCTATGGCTCGCAAATCTCATGCCACCGTTAGAGGGCTTTTCGCGCGGATCTGGCACGGGTGCGCACATCTCGGCCGCATTTGGCGCCGCCGCTGGCGCACTAAGCGCCACGCTTGGTGGAAAATTTACCGCAACCACGAGTCAAGATTTTGAAGTTGGTTTCTTCACCGCGGTCGCCAACGCTCTCGAGAAGTTCCCATTGGATGTCGCCGAATGTCGTTCGGCTTTGTTTGAATTATTATTAGGTGGTCAAGCACTCCCAGCTGACAAAGTTGCCGAGAAGATGAACGCGAACCGCCCCCCAAGTATTCGCGCAGTTGCTGGGAGATTATTCTCCAAAGTTACGCGGCAATCTGATGAAGCCAAGCACGGCGGCGAAGATGGTGGCAACGTCGTAGGCGTTCCGGGCATCGTTAACGCCGGCGCCGCGGGTGTTTTACTGCGTTTGATGAGTGCGAGTGACAATCATGAAATGCGTTTGAGTGTGCTCGAGCTTTTGTTGCAGCTCGTCGAAGGTGCCAGCGTGAATGCGCAAGCTGTGCTCGAACAGCGCGGATGGCAAACGTGGATTTTACCCATTCTGCGCGACGACGGCGACGAAACGCGAATCGAGGAGCGGTCAATCGCTCGACGCCTCATCACCGCGCTGCTATACCATGCTGTGTTAAGGACTGTTGATGGACACCATCACGTGTCGAATACGCTAGGCGTCATTGATATTTTGATCAAGCGCGGCGCTTTACCAGACGATTCTAATTTGGCGCAAGAACTGCTATCGGATTTACTGGTGCTCATTCTTCCCCAACGAACGAACTCAGGCGAGCAAGACGAATGGTCAGAGGTTCAGAACATAGAAGCGCCGCTATGTAGAAGAAATCTTGCTACGCTACTGCACATATTTGATTCTATTATTTCTGATACAGCTTCGCAAGCCGCCGTACTAGGCGTCCCGAATGCCCCACTCGACAAGACGGCAATCAAGCAAGTATCTTGGGACTTTTACGCAAACATATGGGCGTTGCTGAACGCTATATCTCCCCCTGGTCAGTCCTTCGAGGATGGTAAGAGCGATAAAGAGGTAAAGAATACAAACATGGCTCAAAAGATACATCGCCGTGCCAAAGGAATAATACGTGACATGCCATTTTCGTCGACAAATGAGAGCGACGTAGACACGGTAGGTTCTCTTGAAACACTCCGCGATCAGTGTCAGCGCGTTGGATTCCGCCTTATTCTTTTATATGTCCGTGTGGGTTCGCTTGATGATTTGCGCACGGCTGTTAACTCGTGCACTGGTTTACTCCCATCATTTTTGGCTCCCGTCTTGACGGACGGCGACGGCAAGGCGCTCGATACGTCGGCGCTCGGCAACCGCGCCCATCTATTTCTCGCTGATTTACTTCGATTCGTCGAGACTGCGAAAACGAACGTTGCTGCTGATGATGAAGAATCGCGGATACGACTCGGCTTAGTCGTCAATCTGGTGCGTCTCGCCTCTGAAGTAGGACGGATGTTGTTGTCCGAGTGTGAAACCATCGAGGAGTGCGCGCATTTGGAAGGACGGGATTTGATTTCTGAGCAGAAAGTCGCAGCTGCGGCGGCAAACGAAGCAAAAGAATCGAGACGAGTGAAAGAGTTTCGATCGACAGTGAGCGAAAACTTTCTCGCGGCTCGTACCAAACACGAGCAACGCCAGAAAGAAGCCGAGTCTGCGCTCCTGAGTACACGAACGGCAAAGGTCATACCAGTGTGCGACAGCGAGCGAGCGCGCCGCGCCATTCGGCGGCTCACGTTCGAGGAGCACTGTGATACTCTCGCGCGGCGATGGTCGACGATCTTGCACGACTTGCAAGGCGAACGTGGTCCGTGGTCGTCTCATGCAGGCAGTGGCGCGACTTATTGGAAACTTGACAAATCAGAGGATGCGTCCATGCGGCGGTCGCGCTTGAAACCAGATTACAAGTTTCAACCATACAAAGATGTGCCAAAGGGTGAAAGCGCGACTCGGGCAGATGCGCAGGATAGTATTCAGAACGTCCGCCTTGTTGGTATGGGACAACAATGGAAGATGACGTCGGATAGAGAATTCAACGATGGTGACGACGAGCAAAGTGCCATCACCGATGAGCTCGCTGAAAAACTCGCCATCGATAAAGAGAACGAGATGCACAATTCTACCAAGGTTGTATTCAGCACACCGGCGACGCTCGTAACACTTACGCGAACTATTGTCGGTAAGCTTGATATTAGCCGTGACGCTGTTGTTTTTGTCGTGGATCGATCTCAAGAAAGCGCGAAAGATCACCGTAAGCGATTCTGGCGCTGGAGCGTCGAGGACATTGTCGAAGTGCATCACATGCGATATCGCCTTCAGCACAAGGCATTTGAGATCCATTGCTCTGATCACACGAGTGCTTTTTTCGCGTTCTCCACGAAGAAAATTGCACGTTTTGCCGCCGCACGTGTAACGGCAATGGCGAACGCTGTTCTGATGAACCGACGAGCCAAGGCTGAGGCTGCCGAGCGCTCTAAGGAATTGTGGAAGCGCAGAGAATTAGGCACCTTTGATTATCTCATGGCGTTGAATACTTACGCCGGCCGAACTCTGCACGACTTAAGTCAATACCCAGTGTTCCCGTGGGTTTTGAAAGATTACACAAGTGATACGATTGATTTGAATGACCCAACGGTGTACCGCGATTTGTCGCGTCCCGTCGGGGCGCTGAACCCGGAGCGTCTGCAGACGTTCATTGAGCGATATGAGTCATTGATTGATGACCCGGACACCCCGCCGTTCCATTACGGCAGTCATTATTCATCATGCCCTATCGTACTGTACTATTTATTGCGGTTGGGTCCATATACGAAACTCGCACGCGCATTGCAAGGCGGCCGATTCGACCAATCGGACAGACTGTTTCATTCCGTCGCCGAAACGTTCAACGCTGTGTTGGAATCATCAGCCGACGTCAAAGAGCTCATTCCGGAGTTTTATTATTCATCAGAGTTCTTGGTGAATACAAATTCTCTCGAACTCGGTCAACGGCAGGATGGCGTCACGATTGGCGACGTCGAGCTCCCTCCGTGGGCAAACGGGTCGCGGTTCGAATTCACGCGCGTCATGCGCGACGCTCTCGAATCCGAACACGTCAGCCGTAACTTACATTCATGGATTGATTTAATTTTTGGCTGCGCGCAGCGTGGACAGCCCGCAGTTGATCGACACAATGTGTTTTACTATCTAACATACGAAGGTGCGGTCGATCTCGACGCGCTGGAGGACGCGGATCAGCGACGCGCCATTGAGACGCAAATCGTAAACTTTGGTCAAACGCCGACACAAATTTTCAGAAAGGCGCATCCGCCACGTAGCATCCAATCGTGGCAAAGCCATTTTGTTTCAGAATCACCGGAGACGCTGATGTTTGCCGCTGTCGTGTCATCAGGTAACGATGGTAAAGCTTCCTTGAGCAGCGCGGTGGTGAACATTTCAGTCGACGCCTCGCGCGTCGATACCATCGATGGAGCGCGCGCGGTTGCGGGCTGCCGACTCATTCGTCCTGGGGGCGTGGCTCACAATTTCAACGATGGCGAGTCGAATGACGTATACGCACTTGACCTCGAGCCCATGGCGAAGCGCATTGAGGAACTTTACGTGTCTCCCGATTCGCTCGCCCATTCGCAAACGGTGCACGTCGCGTTGCGCGGCAAAGTCTTGTTGAGCGTTGGGCACTGGGACCGAAGCATGCGATTGTTCGATGTCGACGAGGGCAAGGAAATTCAACGCATCAGCGCGCATCGCGACGTGATGACGTGCTTATCGATTTGCGAACACAGTAGCGCGAGAACTTGGGACGCGTCGCCAAATGCGCAACAAATGCGAAAGGTCGTCTTGGTCACCGGCAGTCGAGACACGACGATTGCGATCTGGGAGCTGCTCTTGCCGCATGGTGCATGGAATATGAGTAAGGCCATACGTGCACTCAAAGCTGAACCGCGTGTTATCTGCTTTGGACACGATGAGCCGATTACGTGCGTCAACGTGAGCTCACAGTTGAATTTAATCGCGAGCGGCAGCGCCGACGGAACTCTGGTGCTTCACGACACACGCGATGGACACATCGTGCGTGCATTCGAGCGCACACCAAGTGGGAGCGTGCCTTCGTGGATCAAAATTCTTGACACATCTTCGCGAGTCGTATGCGCGTGCGCGGCGTCTGGCGCGCTTTCCGTGCACCACGTCAACGGCGCGACGCTCGCCAAATACGCCAGCCGACACGAAACCTTCGACGCGTGTTGCGTCACCCGAGACGAACGAATCCTCCTTCTCGGCAACCGTCGAGGCGATGTCACGTTACGTCACACGCGAGACTTATCCATTCGAGCGCAAATCAATGTCGCCAACGTCGGCGTCACCGCTCTCTCCACCGCAGCGAGCGACGAGTGCCTCCTGGTCGGACTCGCCGATGGTCGCCTTTGCCTCTGGGCTCCTTCGCCAGCACCCGCACACACCTAAACATGTAATATCAACACTGTACACCACGAGCGCGCGCATGCGCGCGCCATCGAGCGCGTATGCATCCACATGTGAGTCCAACATTTGCTTTGTCATCCTGAAAAAAACATGAATGCAACTCATAATCCTCACACCGCGCACGACGAACGCGACGACGATGGGGAAACATCGCCCATCGAAAGACACCAAAAATACCAAAAAATCCGCGTCCGCCGCGCCGAACAAGAAGCGCAGAGTTCCCGCGTCGCAACGCACCGCCACGCTCGCGGGCGCAACCAGCGTCGCGGGGGGGACAAAGCCAAAACGAAAGACAGACGCACAGACGCCCACGACGCCCGCTCGTTCGACATCGGCGCCCAAGGGCGTGGTGAAACGCACGCCCAAGTCAAAGTCAAAGTCGTCCGCGACCAAGGTGCGCACGCCGCGGGCGCCGAAGAACACGAGCACGTACATCATGAATAACAGAAAGTTTGGAGCGCAACCGACGACGCCGCGCCCGTTGTCGGGCATGAAGAGTCCGAGATTGGAATCGATCGCGACTGCGACGACTAAACCACCGGTGTCGGGATTAGATATGTTTGGGAGTATGCTCGGGGCGTTGTCGCCGGGTACTGGGTTGGCGAATGGATCGGACGACGCAGAGGCGGAGCGTGAGCACTCGGCTGCGGAGGTGATAAAGTTGTGCTCGATTATCGCCGAACAGGCGAAAACGATCGCCAAATTAGAAGTAGAATTGAGTCACGTGAGAGCACAGTTGCAGGCGCATGCGGTGGCTCCGGTGCCGACGTTAAAGCGGGCAACGTCGGCAAGTATGCTTACATCACGCATTGGAAAGTTGTTTAGTTTCTCGTAAGTTACAATCACGCGTGCGCACTTATTTGTAATCAAAGCGTCAACCATCATAGTCGTCCAATACTCATATCGTGAGATGCTTACGCAGCACTGCACGGGCTAAATCATGCGCCTTTGCTTTGCGGTAAATCAAAGACAAATTGTACGCCGCTTCGCGTCGCAAGCTGACGTCGCTTTCCGCCGGCGCTTCCAAACATCGCTCGTAAATAGGCCGCGCTAAATCTGACCACCCCAAGTGATGTAAACCGCGCGCTATGTTATACAACCCTTCATGTGGGCGCGAAGGTCGCAATGCTGCGGTGCGCTCAAGAAGCACGATTGCGCGTAACGCCCACGCGTGTCGCTGCACTTCGTTGGCGTTGTGCGTGGACATGTGGAGCAACGAGATGGCCGCTGCAAGCGTGACTTCTGGATCATTCGGCGCAATAGCCAAAGCGGTGAGAAAGTCATGCATGGCAATTGACCACTTTTTATTCCATGTATGCACGTATCCAGACGCCATGAGTGGGACGAGACGCTTGCGGCCGTCGTCTTCGCTCGTGCTCACAACGAGGCGTTTGGCGAGTTTCGCCGCGCCGACGCTGAGCGCGCGAGGATAGTTCACCGCCATGTGCATCAACATGTTCCATAATGTTATGGACTGTGGGAATACTTCGAGCACGTTGCGGCAGTTTGTTGCAGCGTCGTGTAGGTCGCCATTCATGTACGACACCAAGGCACGCAAGTAACGCAAAGACGCAGTTTGTTCCTTGGTTAAAATGCTCCCCGAGGAAAACGACAACGCATTGTTGACGATTACGTTTGCGTCATTGATCTTTCCGAGACGTAGCGCCACTTCGGCGCCATTGATAATACTTGCAAAAATGTCTTCATCGGAAATGCGCACGTGGTCGTCGATGAAAGACGCTGCTGCAGCTTCGGCGCCGCCTTTGCGGTGGAGCTTTCGTTGCTCGCGTTTCGCCATTAAATCATCCAACAGCGTGAGCGTCGCGGGAATGATCACCGTCAATTCATCTTCACTCAGCAGCTTCCTTTGTAACGCCGTCACGCGCAGCACTATACCGTACTCTCGAACTTGGTCTCTGTCGAGGTCATACATGAGTGTTCGTGCGCGCGCAATTGTTTCTACATCTTCGGGGAATTTTGATAGCGCGTCGGCGAGCGCCACGGCGACAAAGGCGTCATCCGGATAGGCTTCGTACAAGTCTTCGTAGAAGTCAGCCACGCCGTGCATACCACGATTCTGCGAAATACATTTCTCTAAGCGTTGCCACAAATCAGGATTGTTGTACTCCTCGAGCGGTAGTAGCGCTCGATACAACTGTTCTGCCTTTTGAAGCAACCCAACCTCGACGCACGTGCTCGCGCAGTCCAAGAACAAGTCATCGTATTCGGACGCGTCTTGATCTATTAACTCATCAATATGACGCACACCATCCTCTATTCGTCCGACTTGTAACAAACATTGGCCGAGCTTGACGGAAATATCCAACGGAAAGCGCCCATTATCACCAGCAATGTTCAAATATGCTCGCTCGACGATGTTCAGCACCTCAGCGTGCTTGCGAAATTCAATCTTCAACTCGATGAGAATGTTCACCACCGTCGCATCGACGTGTTGTGGATACCTATCTAACATTCGTTCCAAGGCATACTCCGCCTTGTCGCGCATTTTTGCGTTGTAATACATTTTGGCCAACATCACCGTCGCGTCGCGAATAATCGCGCCATCCGTTGATGGCGTATCATCTTTCAGTACCCACTCCAACTGCTCAATAGCCTTTTTATTCTCCCCAATCTCAGCATACAACGTCGCTTGATCAATTTTATTCTCAAAATTATACGGATCTGACCTCGACGCCTTGGCCAGGCAATGAATCGCGTACTCCTTATTCCCCACCTGCACCGCCAACGCCGCCATGCGATACCACATTGATGGATCCACCGACCGCTTCAACACCGTCGCGAGCGAATAGCAATCCAACGCTTTATCCAACGCATTCGTTTCTTCATACACCAGCGCCAATTGCTCATATGGCTCACTCGAATTCGGCGCCTTGACTATGCACGCGTGCAACTTTTCCACCGCCGACGAAAACTCCCCTCTCGCGTACAATATCGTCGCATCGCTCATCAACGCATCCACCTCCATCGTATTCCGCGACTTCGCGCTCCGTCGTCGCCGCCCCTTCCCTCGTCGACGCTTGCCAATCTCATCCTGCGCACCGCCCATGCGCAAAAACGCCGCCATGGTTGGATTGCGCTTGGCCAACTCGAGCTCGCGAAGCATCTCCTTCGCGTCCCCTCGCGTCCCACTCACGCCCGGCGCGATGCCATCCGACGCTCCGCGCGCACCGCTCGTACTCGCACGTTCGTACGCCACGACTTCGTGCGCAATGCGCCCGTGACGGAGGAGTTCTAAGCCATCAAACGTTGCCGTTTTGTGCGCATCGTCGTCCGAGGACTCTTCATCCTCGTCTTCATTCTCTTCGCCGTCACCGTCGTCGGAGGAATCATCGCCGCGCCCGGTGGTGAAGGGCGAGGACGACGGACGCGACGTGTGCACGCGCAGCACTGGTTTTCGCGCGCGCGGCGCCCCGTCATCGTCGTCCATGGCGGGCGAATGGCGCAATTCAATGCGCGGGTCGTTACTTTTTGAGTGCAGAAGCTCGCGGTGGATGGATGGTTTTGCTAAGACAATTTGTGTACACATTCCAGCATCTAAATGAACGACGATGATGGAGAAGATGTGGTGGTTGATAACTAATAAGACGGACAATCACCATCGCGCGAATGATGGTGATTGGTTTAGCGATTTGCAGACAAATAAAGTCGGTATTGTTCGCGACGACGCTCCTCGCCTTGTTCGGCGACGCGGCGACGGTATTCTTTGAGTTCTCGACACTTGGGAACTGGGCACTCGTCTTCGAGGCATGATTTAGAGTGGATTTGGAGCAAGGTCCACGTTTTGCGACAGAGCTGGCAACCACCGCCGGCTTTGACTTCGCACGTGAGCGCGTGCTTGAGCAAGGATTTGATTTTTGGGCAGTTGCTATTGTCGCACTTGGGATTGACGCACGAGCACGCGTGCACCAAAAGTTCCATTGTACGTTCAATTTGCGCCGCACGGTTTTCTCGTTCCGCGTTAGACATCGCCGTGCGATCGCCTGCGGAGCGACCTTGTCGCATGAGAGGGTGCTGATGTCCGACGCGGATGCGACAGCTGTCGCAAATGTCAAAGTCGGGGCACGTTTCGCAGCGCCATCCTTTACCAGGTTCGAGTTCACGAGAACATTGGTTACAGGATGCCACAAACGCAGGTTCAGACGGATTGTTCAAGTGATACAACACCATCATCGTCGTGTGCTTAGCGCGGCGAAGAGAGTCAAATTGAAAGTGATTACCTTGGCACAAGGACAAAAACGCTTGTCTCGTGTCAAAGAATTCGTTCTCGAGCTTCTCCTCTTCATCCTTCTCCTCTTGAGTAATTGATGGAAGCTCTTCGCACTTTTCGCATTCAAGCTTGCGTCCTGCGTAACGCTTTTCGTGCGCAGGTAAGGCGTCTTCAAACTCTTTGCACTCTTCGCACAGCACCAAAGGCGTGCCCTCGGTGGCGTAGTAGCGGTTGGCGCCAGCGATGGTCTTACGGCAGCTCAAACACTGGTGTGCCAACTGTGCGAGGATGAAATCGTTTCTCATGTTACTGATGGTCGTCCCAAGCTTTTTCATGAGCTCCTTGTCGAGTTCACCGTCCGGGCTGATGGTACCACTCTTAGATTTGGCTGCCTTGCGGGCGCTGATCTTGACGGTGGATTGCTTCGTTTTGGCTGCAACCTTCTTCGCCTCTTCAAGCTCCGCGATGATGGTTGGAATCCAATCTTCAGCAATACCAGAAAAATAATCACCATCAAAATACGGGTACTCAGTCGCGCTTCGAATATCATGGTTTTGATTCCCAAGGCGGAACTCGTCGTACACATTTGACGTTGAGGTGACGATGCCATCCTTTTGAGCAGAGCGCAACATCTTGAGATACCATTCACGAAGCTTGTCAGCCTTTGGAGTCTTTTGAACCTTGGGGTGACAGTACAAAATATAATCATCGCCTTGGAAAGGAGGACACGCCCAAATGAAGCACGATGTAAATCCACGCTGCTTGGCATAATCAAGGTACGCAATCAAGATGTTGTGGTACACGTACGTACGCAAAGCACAGTTTTCTCCTGTGGCTACAGTGATGTTATCCGGGCGGAAGTACTTCACCGAGTCCAAATACGAAAGATAAATTCTGCGCTTGTTAGGCTGAGAGCAGTTTTCATCGTACTCTTGAACGTAAATTGCCATCAAACACACATCAGCGGCTTCAAGCTTTTGGAACAGCAAAATCACTCGAGAGCGGTACAGAAAGTGCATGGGAATGCCTTCATCCTTGAAGTGCTTGTAGAAGTGAGATTTAGTATCCATTTGCTTCACGGTTTGCGACACGACTCGGATGGTGAGATTTTCAGCTGTGGGAACGTTTTCAATCGGAACGCCCAACTGCTTTGCGCGTTCTTCGCGCTCCTTCGCCAGCGTCTCCGAGAGGCGCTCCTCCAAGAACGTAGACATCTTTGTTTTCGGCAAGTTCGAAGCGGGTTGTTGTGATGACGGGCGTTGAGTTGTAACCGTTCGTTCGCCCTTGTCCAGTTGAGACAAGATGCAGTTGGGACATGTAAACGGCGCTTCTCCGCCTTCGTTACGTCGACCGTTAAACAGCACACATATCTGGTGATACCAATCCTCACAGTAATCGCATTGCACCCAAGGTTCTTCCAAATCGTCATCATTCTTCTTTTTCACCATGGCCTGCTTGGGGAATCGCTGCCCTTCAACGTCAACATAACCTTGAATGGAGTTGAAGCATGGATTACACCACGCGTCGCGTCGACCTTCGGCGCCAGGCATGCTTGGAACATGATGGAACACCTGACCACGCTTGATGCGACCAACACAGCTGTAACAGTAAAGCGGCGGCGGTTCAAATGTCAACCGTTCTACACCACAAGCGCGGCATGCGCTCTCAGTCGCTTGGGCCACCGCACGGTCAGCTTCTTTTTGAAGTTGACGCGCGCTCGCCGTACTTTGACCAGGAATCTTGTTATCCTTCTCTGCTAAACGCAAAGATGCTAAATGTGTTCGGATCTCTTCTGGACTAAAGCACTCCATAAGCGACGTGCCTTCAGTGCCTGGCTTGCGCGACGCATTCAGACCGCTAGAGCCCTTGACCGTAAGTTGACCGTGTTCCGGATCGTGGTCAAGCTTCATGCGCTTGTTTGATCCCATCATTTGCTGTGCTTGTTGACGCTGTTTGAGCATCGCGTTACGCACTGGACCGCACACAGGACATCTTGCGTCTTTGCAATTTTGATGGTGCTTCAAAAGTTCACGAGACGCCAAGCAACGCGGGTACTGGCAGTTGTTCGACGTACATTTCAACACGTGCTCCCAGAGTTGCTTTGCAACGTGACAGTGCGGCGTGTAAGGGCACTGTCCATGCTGTGCTTGACACTTACTCGCGTGTCGTAAGAACAATAGCCATCTTTGCTGCTTCACGATGTACGCCTTGCGAAGCTGTTCATCCGGAATGTTTCTCCAGTCCATGCGTCCCGGGACAGGCGCGCCTCCTTGTTGACGCATCGCCGCTTGTTGCGCAGCTACTTGCGCTTGCTGTTGTTGCTGTGCCGCAAGCTGCCCAGCCTCTTGTGCCTTCGTCAACTTTTTACCCTTTGCCGCCGCCTTGCCTCTACCCTTCACCGGAGCGGGGGCGGGCGCCGCAACTGCGCCGCCAGCGCCTGGCGTCGGAATCATCGTTCCCGGCGGAACACCTTGCATCATTTGCGCAGCCGAACCTGCAAACCCACCCACACCTTGTGTCGCTGCCGCGCCTCGCAAAATTGGCGCCCCATTTGGCAACAACCCGTTGCCTCCCATCATTTGCTGTTGCGCGCCCGGGTGCATACCTCCCATCACCGCCTGCGGCGGCATCGATCGTGAATCCCCAATGCCCTGGAACAAAGCCCCTATTTGTTTACCAGCTGCAGCCGCCGCGGCTGCTGAACCAGGCTTTGCTCCATCCTGCATGCTTCCTTGTCGCTGAATCATGATCCGAGCGACGGCTTGCAGACGCGCTTCAAGCGTCGCCTTATCGCAATATTCCTCCTGCGAGCGTTAAAAACATCGATAATCTCCGTCAGTCAAGCATCCTTAACTTCACCACCAACATATCTATGCGCTCGAAAGCGCGCGAGACGATCGAAACCCGGCACAAAATGCGTCGTCGCGCGTCGCGTAGAGTAATCCACGCACCTTGCTCCGCGCCCCGCGATACACGGCTTCTTCCAATCGCAAAACAAAGTCCGGCAGCTTGTGCTTCCACTCATTCGTCAACGATGGTTTTCTTTGCTTGAACACTCGCAATCTACATCGATGCACACAAAAACCACGTCAGTACACGTAACATTAATATGCGCCGAAACCGTCCTCGCGCGCCCGTCCCGTTCAAACATCCAAGACCTAACCCTCCCACATCATTCGAAACATTTCCGCCCTCTCTCGCGCGCGTCGCTCACGCACATGTGCTGTATCAAGATTTTCCGTTGCGGAATATCATCATCACTCTGCCACGTCCTCCACCGATGCTTATCCCCGCTCGCGCCCGACGATTTCGCGCCCGACTGCGAGCCATTCCCCGACCCATCCATCGTGCTCGAACGACCAATCGTGACCCCTCACGCAGTCCCTCCACCCAACGACGCCCCTCCGCCGGGGCCCGCGCGCGCGATCGCCCGCGCGCGCGCCCTCACCCGCGCCCGTCGCCGCGCGCCCTGTGGCGTCTCCACGCGCCCGAGCCGCGCCGCGTGTCCGACGAGTTCCACCGCACACCGCGCGGTGCGAGTCACACTGCGGGCGACGTCGCGCGCTCCGGCGCGACGCGCGACGCTCGCGCATTCCGACGTCGGGGCGGACGATTTCGAACGACGCGACCGAACGCGCGGCGTTCGAAGCGGCGTGGACATAAACCCTGTGTTTGTGTATAAAGAGTTCTGAGACCTCTATGTGAGACACGCGTGGGGGCATGTGGATCCGAGTGTAAGGGTGTGTTTTTAGTAATGTAAGTGCTAAGACCTCTATGTAGAGGTGTTTGTGTATACGCGTACGCGGTGTCGGCGGGTTGACCTGACGCGGTCGGCGCGTGCGCGAGGCGGCATTGCGCGCGCGTTCGTCCGCCGTGGAGAGTGGAGCGCGCGCGTGTGCTTCGTTAAGGGGTTTTTGTACGCGTGCGTTGGCGTTGGCGTTGGCGTAGGAGTCCGAGGCGCGCGCACGATGCTGACGATGCCGACGATGGTTGTTGCGAATCGCCAACCGCGTTGGACGTTTTCTGGGCTGAGCTCGCGCGCGCGGGGGGGGGCGAGCGCGCGAGGGGGCGATGTGGATGTGCGACGGGCGTGCGCGCGTGCGGGGGCGGTGCACGCGGGGACGGTGCGCGCGGGGGCGGTGCGTGCAAGTGCTGGGGAGGTTTCGGGGAGGGGGACCACGGCGCCGGCGCGCGGAGGTCGAGGGGAGTTTGGGTTTGGAATGGCGCGGTTCGCGAGCGCGTCGTGCGGTGGGTGTGCGGTGGTAGAACGTGATGGTGGTGCATGCGCGCGTCGGGCCGTGCGCGCGCGTGCGGCGGCGGCGGGCGCGAGCGAGGATGACGACGCAAAGCCGAAAAAGGTGTCCAACTTTGTGATGCGCGTGGCGAGCGCGCTCGCGATGGGCGCGATCGGTGCGCTCATTGTGTTCGCGGGTGCGTGGCCGTTTGCGCTGGCGATGGCGGCGTTTAACGCGGCGTCGTGCATAGAGTTTTTTGGCATGGTAAAGGAGATGAATAAGGAGCTTCCCTATCCTCCGCCCGAGTGGGCGATTCGGCTGTGCACGTTGGTGTGCGGGTCGTTGCCTATTTTATTGCACGTCATGCATGGGCGGATGTCTGCAATTCTCATCGCGCTCGTGATATCGTTCACCGGACTCACGGCGATGCTCATCGTGAACGAAGAGTCGCATTTTAACGAATTCACGTCGTCCCTGTTTGGGTTGTTTTACTGTGGATTTTTGCCGACGTTTTGGGTCAAGCTTCGCGGAATGAGTGGAGTCGCTTTGCAGCAAAGCGGAACGATCATTCCGCACTGGCCAGCATGGCTCGGTGGTCCAGAGGTATGGTCTCTTGGACTCGCGGCGACGTTGACGACGGTGCTGTGCATCGTGAGCGCGGATGTCGGCGCGTACGCTTTTGGCAAGACGTTTGGTAAAAACAAGCTCACAGTGGTGAGCCCGAACAAAACCGTCGAAGGTGCTATCGGTGGGCTTTTAGCCACGATTGGTATGTGTGTTGGGATGTTTAAAGCACTCGGATGGCCAGGGACTTTACTTCAAGGCGCGATTTTGGGCACCACCGTGTTCCTTACGTCCATTTTTGGCGATTTGCTGGAAAGCGTCATGAAGCGCAACGCGAAGATGAAAGATAGTGGAGACCTCATACCCGGACATGGCGGGTTATTGGATAGATTTGACTCGTACATGTTCACTGGAAGTGTGACCTACTACTTTGTCATCGCCGTCCTTGGAGGCATGCGAAGCATTTTCGCCGTGCGGTATTATTAACCGTCGTCGCACAACGACGCAGAGCACTGCGCTATTGTGCAACGTAAAACGCTGCGCATATTTTTCCTCAAAACAATAAACGTGTAGAAATAAGTAATACGGATTGAAATGCAGATAATATACAACAATCACCTCAAACGGTTGGTTTTCTACGCCACTGGTCGCGCTCTAATCAACGACGTCGTGCCTAAATGTCTAGTTTCGTGCTCAATAATTTCAAGCCCAGCCTCCTTGACCAGCGCGACGATGTCGCGGTTCCAATAACATCCCCATTTCACCGCATGTGCGTGCGCGTGCGCGTCTAGTATGTTATTCAGCCACGTGTATTGGCTCCTGCCGTGCTCCAAGAGTAATATTTCGCCATTCAATTTGCACGCGTTCGCCATGGCTCTCAGCGCGCCGACGGGATCGTCGTACGAACATAACCCAAAAGTGTCCACCACCGTATCCACAGAACGACGCTTCACAACTTTCCCTAACGTCTTGACGTCTCCGTGCACGAATACCATCGTAACGCCCCCCGTACCCGCGTGCTTCGCCTTGGCCTCAGCCTCGGCGAGCATCCCGCGCGACGCGTCAACCGCCGTCACCTCGCGCACCTTGTCCGCGTCATACATGCCAATATTCCTCCCAGTCCCGCTCGCGACTTCAAGCACTCGCCCACGCGCGTGAGTACCGATCAACGACCGCCGCGCGTGCGAGATACCGCTCCAGTACTCGTGCGCATCGACGCTGGCATCGAACGAAGAACTCTCGGCATCGTACGCCGCGATTCGCGTCGCGCCGTCGACGCGTTCGGCGCGAGATCCGCACGCCCCGCACGACGACGGCGGTTGCGGCAATCCGTACCCGTATCCAACGACTGCGCCCACGAGCGCGACCGTGGATGCGGCGGATGTCGCCACGAAGGCGCGAAGCATCGCGTTGTGACGCGCCATTACTCGCCGACGACGATGGCATCAACGTAAGCGTCCGGGCAGGTGACACGCGACACTCAAAGAGAAACACCCGCGCCGAGTTCGTCCGCGGCATGACGAGCGCGCCGCGCCGGGCGAAACGCGCGCGAGAGGCGACGAGCGCGGTCAACGAAGATGCCGCGCGCGTTCAAAAGTCTCAAATCGCTCGACCGGGCGCGCGCGCTAACGCGCGCGCGGCGCACGACCCGCGGGCGAAGAAAATGAAGACGGCGGAGAGAAAAATGCCGCACGTGCCGCTGGTGTTGACGGCGACGCACGCGCGCGTGCGTACGTTGGAGGTGCGTGGAGATACGACGGTGCATGGTTTGAATCAGATGATGATTTCGACGACGCTGAAACGACGAGTGACGACTGACGAATGCGCGCGCGCGCGGTTTCGACACGCAGGAGACGATTGAGTACATGTGCGCGCGTCATGGGTTGCCCCAGCCCGTGCTTCGGCGCGCCGGAGACTCGGAGGAGTACACAGAAGTTTTGTTGCGACAGACGTTTGCGTTTGCGGACGACGCTGCGCCGTCGACGTCTGGGCGCGAGACGTCGCTCGAGCGCACGCGAAGCGTCATGGATATCGTACACAGCGCGATAGACTATCTGTTCAAAGCATCGGCAAAGCCGCGGAACGTGCTGTGTAAAGGCATGCATAGAAGAATTGATAGCGGGACCAAGGCGCGAGAGCGAACGATGGAGTTACGAGGCACGCCGTCCGTGACGGTGTCGTGCGCGACCAGTGCGTATGAGGCATTCACGTCGCCCGTGTGGGAGATTTTATGCGATAGAATAGGGGAAGAGATGATGATGCGCATTTTGCTCTATTGTAGCGTGTTCATACGCGTTGGTGCGGCGAAAGACACGCCGCTATTACAGATTTGTGGATACGCGATCGTCGATTCGAGCAGTCGCATGCGCGTCGCGAACGCAAAGATGACGAACAAAACGCGGATGCAGGCGCAGCGCGAAAAGCGTGCGGCCAAAAGTGCGAGAAAACGAAAGAAGGCGGAGGAAGCTGAAGCCGCACGGGCAGATTCTCATGCGATAGAGTCCAGGTGCGCATCGGACGACAAAACTACGAGCCCGCTCACGAAAAATCCATTTATTAGCGAGGTGGATTTGCAAGAGGTCGTGCGCTTGTCTGAAGTATTGCGGTCATCGCAAGACGTTCAAGTGTCAACTAATAGCGAACAATCGACGGAGGTTTGTGAGACGCAAAGTGAACCCGACGATACTGTCACGCAGGAGGTTGTCACAAAGCCAAAGGAGAAGCGAAAGCATCGAGCGCCGAGCTGGATTCGCAAGCGCGAGAAACGTAAACTTCAACAGATCCAACTCGAGACAGAAGAACCTCAACGCATCGTGGTGGATACCGAGATACACAAACCGCACGTGCAACGAGTCGGTCGTGTCGTGGATCGAACAGCTACTACAACTCGCGACAATAAAGTCAAGCTCGCAGCCGTCGTGTTTGATCGCAACACATTCATGTTTCGCTCATCTTTTGCAAAAAAGCCTGGTTTGCCAGCATGTCACGTTCTTCGTTCCAGTGGCACGGGCGTGCGCGCATCTCGGCGAATGTTTCATGACATTTTCAATCCGAACAAGTTTGCAAAGATTGCTAGAGATCATGGTAGACGACGCGCAAGAAATGCGAAGAGCACGCACAAGGTGCCGCACAAATTCCGCAGAGCGTTGTTGCCAGCGTTTGAAATCGCTCTCGAACGTGCGACGACATGTCCGTTCGCGGTGCTTCTCAATCGACACGCACCCATGCCACATTCACTGATGGTCGCGTCTAGTCGAGTGACTGATATGCGGGATGAATCGTTGCTTTCAGCGTACACTTCTCCGCGCTCAGTCGCCGCGTTCGTGTGGGCCGTTATCGATTACATTTTCCCAAACGAGCTTTTGGGCGGTGAAAAGACTCGAAGTGCTTTACAAGATTTCATCAAGCGTGTAGTTTCGATGCGTCGATACGAACGCTGTACGCTTCACGAGGCTATGCATCACGTTCATACGGGGGATTTTAAATGCTTCAAAGCGGTCAAGACCAACGTGGGAAGCGCCGGGCAAGCCGAAGCAAGTCAACGTCGCATGGTGTGCAGGTGGATCGCGTGGTTGGTAAACGAGATGGTTTTCCCGCTCATAAGAGCACACTTTTATTGTACAGATACGCAAACGCACAGGCAGCGTATGTTCTTCTATAGAAAAGGTGTATGGGCCCGTCTCGTGAGCGCAACGCTGCAAAATTTAGAGCAAACATCCTTCAAGCGCCTATCGATGAAGGACGCATCAGCCATGCTCGAACGGGCGAATAAATCAAACTTGGGCTTTTCGAACATCCGATTTCTACCAAAAGGGACTGGTTTACGCCCGGTCGCAGTGCTGAATAAGCCTTCGAAATTCGTAGTTAAGGTGAAGAAAGTTCGCACAGTGAAGGAGTTTCACGCCGTCAATTCTCGTTTGAAGGAAGTGTTCGACGTGCTCGCCTACGAGACAGTTCGCGACCCGAGCGTCATGGGTGCCGCAGTTGGAGATTATAAATCCACGTTGATTCGTCTCGGACCATGTTTACGAGCGATACGCCACCAGAGACGATTGGGACGATGCGGCAAGGCTTTCGTGCTCGCGACAGACATCAAAGGCGCGTTTGACAATCTTCCACTGAGCACGCTCGAACGTATTGCCGTGGATTTGCTTCAAGGGGCGTCATATCAGACGCTCAAGTACACAGTGATGAAGCGAGATGGCACGACCAAGTACAAAAAGACTGTCACATCTGTCGATTCCGATGAGGTCCGTGGCGTGCCGGGACCTCTGGTGACTGAGGCTGATCGTCGACAGAACACGGGCGGTGTGGCCCTTCTGAAGAATGAGTCTAGAGGGTCAGTCATCGTAGACAATGGCATGGCGACTGAAATTTCTAATGATGACATTGTACCGCTTCTACGCGCACATCTCAATGAGAACATAGTATCTTCATGCGGCAAATTTATGCTGCAAACCGTCGGCATACCGCAAGGATCGATTGTGTCTCCACTTCTCTGTTCGCTATTTTACGGGCATCTAGAGCGCGAATACAAATTGTTGACTGGTGTTTGCGATGCCACATCAACTATTTGTCGGTGGATGGATGACATTCTTCTCATCACGACAGATGAAGCGCGAGCGAAGACTTTCATCGATACGTGCAAACGCGGTTTTGAAGAACACGGTTGTTCGCTCAATACGTTGAAAACTTTGTGCAACTTTGACCACAAACCAGATGTAACGCGGCGAACTTTTGTAAGTTCTGACGGGAACGAATTCATTCCTTGGTGTGGCATATTGATAAACGTCGACACATTGGAGATCATGGTCGATTACTCGCGCTATGCGGGTGAATTTCTTCGAGAGACGATGAATCTCCCAATTGCTCGTACGGCGTGGCTTCGATTACCCGATCGCATTTGTGGCTTTTTGAAACCAAAGTGCGCGGCATTGTTTTACGACGAGTCGATCAATTCACCTCTTACTTGTAGAGTTAACGTTTTCCAGCTCTTTCTCATGGCGGCGATGAAAACGCACAGTTACGTAGCCGCAGTGAGTAAGATTCCTGGGTGCAATCCGATAGCCCCTGTGGCGCTCTACCGGGCCATCAAGCACGCTATTAATTTTGGCCAGATATTAATTCAACGGCATACTGCCCGCGCGCGTGCACACTGCGGAAGCATAGGACGGATTCCGAACGCACACGTTGAATTTCTTGCTCGCACGGCTTTTCTTAGCGTTCTTGTACGGAAACAGGCGAGATACAAACGCACGATCGAGCTCCTCGTTTCAGGGTTGAGCTCTCGTGAAATGAAACGCGCAACTAGAAATGCGCTGCTCAAGCCAGCCACAGATCCATCGCGCAGTGCGATATTCGAAACAATTAGATTTTAGACTTCTGTCCTTGGAAAACATGTTCATCGACTGGAAACTTGCCGGTTGGTAATTCTACTTCAAAACGCGTCACATCACTTTATTCGTTGGGACTAACGAGCGGCATCCTCATGCGAGAAGCGGCACGAGTCACCGCGTTGGCACTTGCCGTCTCGCCAATCGAAGCATAAGCCACGAGGGCGGTCGTTTCGCGCATACGGACGGTCGTCCCGACGTCGGTCGTCGTATCCACCGCCGCGTCGGTCGTCGTATCCACCGCCGCGACGGTCATCGTAACCACCGCCACGACGGTCATCTCGGCCACCGCGTCGATCGTCGTATCCACCACGGCGGTCGCCGCCACGTCGATCATCATAGCCGCCGCCGCGTCGATCGTCTCTTCGGTCGTAATCCCGTCTCGGCGCCTGCGAACGGAATTCATCCGCGCTCTTCGCCTTTCCTTGCGCAATCTCGCATCGAATTTCACGACCAAGTAAATCTTGATTATTATTCGCCGCAATCGCCGCATCAGCTTCGGTTTGCACCGCAAATTTCACAAACGCCAATCCCTTTGGCCTCTTGGTGTGATAATCCTTGGGCATGTACACGTCGAGCACGTTCCCGTGCGGCTCAAACATCGCGCGAATATCGTCCTCACGCGCGTCCCAAGTAATATTGCGCACGAGCACGGTCACGCCTGGCAAATCGCGCGGATGCGGACCTTCGCGTTCGGCAGGCGGGGCGCCGCGATCGCCGCCATCGGCATCGGCGATTGGGGCATCGCCGCCACCCGCATCGGCGCCGTCGGCGTCGCCCGCGGCGACCACCGGCGCAGAACGGCGTGGGTTATCGTCGTCCGCGATTCGTTCGTGTTCGTCGTCGTGATCTGACATCTTTGTGCGATACGGGTTCTGCGACGCGCGTGTGATTGTGACGACACAATTCTGGGACAATTCACGGCGTCGCGAAACGTCGGCGTCACTCACGCGTTGACTGGGGCGCGCGGGACTGGCGGGACTGGATGAACTAGGAACGGTAATTATAAAATCTTCTAAACACCTAAACAATTAATATGATGAAGCTTACTACATAAAACACATGACCAAAGATAAAGGGGGAGGGAAGGAAGAGGAAGAGGAAGAGTCAACCCATCGCGAGAGGAGAACGCCGTTTCATTCGTCTCGCGTTTCGTCTTCGTCTCGCGAGAGACAGAAAACGAAATGATAAAGTAAATATAGGACAATTTTTTCTTCATAACGAAGAAAATTCATCGTGGTGCCTCTTCGATGAGCGGCACCATTTATAAGTGCATGGCGGCGTGGAAATGTGGGGCGAGCCTGGACTCGCGCGCAGCTTGTTTGAGCGTGCGCACGATTTCCGCGTTGGCTTGCCAAAATCCGATAGATTTTAATTCGAGCCCGTTCGCCTTGGCGTACGGTTTCACAACGTCGTCTCTAAACTTGCGAAGCTTGTGTCTGGGCAGACGCGGACAAAGGTGGTGCTCGGTCTGGAACTGTAAGCCGCCGTGGAACCAATCCAACCACGCCGGGCAGCTGATGTCCATCGTGCCGCCGAGCTGCATTTTCACCCACTCGTCGTTTTCGGGTCGTCCTTCAAAGACATTCATGGAGAAGTGCGAAAGACAAATCTGGATGTGAATAATCCCCGCAACAGCGTGCGATAAGAAGAAAAATGGTACTCTGTGTCCGACGGGTAAAGCGTGGATCACAGCCCCGAGCCACGTCGCGAACATCCCAAGCGTGAGAAACTCGACGCCGCGATTGCGCACGTGTTTTGCTTTGATCAGGTGAATCAACGTTTGCGCGTACAAGTTGATGCGCGCCACAGCCATGATTGGATAAAACGTGTAATGCTGGACGCGCACGAATAATTTAGCCAAGCGACAGTACGTCATTTGTCGATGATGATACAGCGAATACACCGAGTTGAAGTACTTGTTCGACACCGCGAAGACGGGCATGTGTTGAATATCTGGATCGCACTCTAAAGAGTTGCATGCGCAGTGATGGACGTTGTGCGTGGCCATCCACCACGCGATACCGACGCCATTAAATAAGTTTCCAACGACCCAGCCAATCATGGCATCCTTCTTACGATCAAACGTAATCGACGTGTGTCCGGCGTCGTGCCCGATGAACATGCTCTGTTGCCAAAATATCCCGAGCAGCGCCGCGCCAAACATGTGCGTCTTAAACCCCGCTGCCGGGTGCAACACGCACGCCAGCATCGAACCAAACAACATCGCCATACGCGCCGCGATGTGCACGTAATCCACATACCTCGTACGCAACTCACCCGCTTGCACGCGCGCGTTAAACTTTCGAAACGCCGTCAAGTGCGCCGGCGCGTCGCGCGCGCCCGCCACCATCCCCACGCGCATCGACTTCAACCGCGCCTCCGCGCGAGGCTGCCCACCATGATACGCCATAAACGCATCCGTAATATCCCGCCCCGCGTACTGTTCCAACACCGTCGCACCGCCCGGATGTTTACTCACCCACGCGCTCGCGTCGTACACCCCGTCGCCCACCACCACCCAACAATCGCTCCCGACGTCGTGCGCGCGCACCTCCTCAAACGTATACACCGCCATCGACGCCGTCGACGCGGCGACATCACCACCATCCACCGCATCGGTCGCGCGCGCCCGCGTCGCCGTCCCGCGACTCACCATATCTCCCGTCGACCGAACGACCCACACGCGCGACCGCGACCACTACCGCACCCGACGCTGATTCGCGCGCGCGTCGTCGCGTCGTCGTCGTCGTCAGGTCGTCGTCAGGTCGTCAGGTCGTCGTCGGCAGGTCGTCGTCGGTCGTCAGTCGTCAGTCGGTCGTCGTCGCGCCCAGGCGCGGTGTCCCGCGCGCGCGCGCGCGCGTCGACGTCGCGGTCGCGGTCGACGTCGACGTCACGGTCGGTCGGGTATATTCCTGTCATTCGTCCGATGACGCCCCGCGTGGGGGTGATCCCGGACGGTCCTTATCGACGGGAGTACATAGTGTACTAGTAATTAGGGCTAAGAAAGCACCGCCGTGACGCGACACCTCGACGATGCTTGACCCACGCCCTCGCGCGCGGGCGTCAGTCCGGTTGAACGTGGTGCTGAAGGGACCGAGGACCCAGGACCGAGAGGGTTTAGGGGCCTAGACCCTAATTTTTCACGTCGCGAGTCATGACTCGCGGGTGCGCGCGCGACGACGACGACGACGACGACGACGACGACGACGACGACGACCGGCGACGGCGATCGGGCGAGAGGGGACTCGTGGGTATGGTCGGGATTGGTCGATATGGACATCGACCGATCACGACCCTAGTGGTGGGGACGGGTACGCCGGACGCGCCGTGCCGACGTCGCGACTTGGCGCGGTCGCGCGGTCGCGACTTCGCGACGACGACGACGACGACGACGATGCGCGCGACGACGACGATGCGCGCGCCGATGATGACGACGACGACGACGACGCGGGCGACGATGACGACGCGCGCGGCGACGACGAGGACCAAGGCGGTGTCGTCGCCGCGGATTCTCGTGTCGGGCGACGCCATGCGCGGGCTGAGCGCCACGCGCGCCGAGGTGATCGAGGACATGGGCGCGTTCGCCGCGGGCGAGCTCAGTGGGTTGTTGAAGGATCCGAATACGAATTGGCAGCCGCAGGATTATTTGCCCGATCCGTCGTCGGTGGATTTTTTGGATGAGGTGCGTGGGCGCGCGGGCGAGCGCGCGCGCGCGCGGTGGCGAGGGCACGCGCGGATTTAGGGTGAGGATCGTGGGATAAGGATGTTTGGCGCTGGGTGTGCGCGCGCGCGCGCGTGTGGCGTGCGTGATGCGGGTGGTGTGTGTGTGGAGGAATGTTTTTCGTTGTTTTGTGATGCGTGATGTGTGAATTTGTGCGTGTAGACTGACGCGCGCGCGCGTTCGCGCTCAAACGTAGGTGGCTGAGATCCGCAAACGCGCGGCGAACATTCCCGACGATCTCTTCGTCGTTCTCGTCGGTGATATGATTACCGAGGAGGCGTTGCCGACGTACATGAACATGTTGAATACGCTTGAGGGTACGGCGGATTTGACTGGTGCGGACGACACGCCGTGGGCGCAGTGGACGCGCAAGTGGACCGCCGAGGAAAACCGTCACGGCGACCTCATGAACAAGTACTTGTGGTGCACGGGTAAGGTGAACATGAAGCCGGTTGAGACGACGATCCAAAAGCTCATTGGTAGCGGTATGAACCCGAAGACGGACAACAACCCGTACTTGGGCTTTGTGTACACGTCTTTCCAAGAGCGCGCGACTAAGATTTCTCACGGGAACACGGCGCGCTTGGCCAAGGAAGCCGGGGATCCAGCGTTTGCAAAGATGTGCGGTATCATCGCCGCTGACGAAGGTCGCCACGAAATCGCGTACCAGCGCATCATTGACGAAGTATTGAAGCGTGATCCGGACGGCGCCGTACTTGCTTTCGCCGATATGATGGAGAAGCAAATTACGATGCCGGCGCACATGATGTGCGACGGCCAACACAAGGATCGCACGGGCCGTGATCTCTTCAACGATTTCGCGGCTGTCGCCGAACGCACTGGTGTATACACTGGTCACGACTACGCCGACATCATGGACCACTTGATCAAGCGTTGGGATATCGAACACCTTCAAGGCTTGAGTGGCGAAGCCGCCGCAGCGCAAGAGTACCTCATGAAGCAACCGAACCGCATCCGCAAGTTGGTGGACTTTGCCGCCAAGAAGGCTGCTAAGAAGCCCCCGGCCAAGGAAACGTTCTCGTGGATTTACGATCGCCCGGTCTCGATCAACTAAACACGCTCGAACTGTCTCATTTAGTCAAGAGAGCGTCTTTGGTTTAGTCTTGAGCGCCGTAGCACATATTCACTTTGTACATATTCACTTTTGGTCTTTACCCAGGAATCCATTTCGTCAATGCGTGCGTGCACGTGGTTAACACGGTTGATGCGTTTCATCGTAATATTAATGAACGGCTAAAGATTATGATCCTGCGCTTGAGCGCAGCGCGCGTATTGATGTGACGCGTCGCTTTTCAACGAAACGCAAAGATTTTACTTTCGCGGCAACACGGCGTCGATAGACTTCCACACGGCGTCCATATCTCGAGCGGCATCAATAGCAACAACTTGGTCCTTGTAGTGCGTCAAAATCGGCACAGTTTGCTTATGGTACGCCTCTAATCGCGCCGTGAGCGCCTCCTTCGTGTCGTCGGAACGTTGCTCCAACGGCTCGCCCGTCACGTCGTCAAGCATTCTCTTCGGCTTAGCAGTCTTACCCTTGGCTTTCTTCAAGCTCGTCGGCGGGTTGAAATCAGCGTGGTACGATCGCCCGCTCGCCTTGTGAATCCATCGACCGCAGATGCGCTTTTCGAGTAACTCGTCCGCGACTTCAAGAGAAATCACCACATCCACGGCTTCCCCGCTGCGCTTCAACATATCATCAAGTTTTCTCGCCTGCTCCAACGTGCGCGGGAACCCATCCAAAATAAATCCATTCGCGCAGTCTTTCTCCTTTATGCGGTCTCGAATGATCGCCACGACAATATCATCCGTCACGAGTCCGCCGCTATCCATCGCGGCTTTCGCCTCCTTTCCGACATCCGTTCCCGCCGCGACCGCGGCGCGCAACATATCCCCAGTCGACAACTGCGGAATATTCAACGCCTCTGTGATCTTCGGTGCTTGCGTGCCTGCGCGTGGAAAAGAGAACGTTTCATGCGCGTCAGTCGTTGATCACGTCGGCACATGTTGTGCGTGCAGTCGGCAGCACTGACCGAGTAAACCATCGCGACGAATCGCGCGTCGCGCACCTTTACCAGCGCCCGGCGGGCCGAAGATGATGATCACCGCGCGAGGTTTGGATTGTTTCGAAGGACCGCCACCCATGGTTGCGAATAAGCGCGCGTCAAAGTGTGCGGAACGCGGTTGTACAGAGAGAGGGCACTTTTGGAGTATTTCTGTGTCGTCTGCCGTCGCGTCGTGGATGTTTTAGTTACAAGAACGTCGACGACTTAGGTTAACATGGCGACATCGCCCGGACCGACGCCTTTGGAGGCGTAGTACTCGCTAAAGTCTAGCCTGAACAACAAGAATTGGACGTCCACGTGGGTTTGTAGTGGGAGCAAGTTCAAGAAACCGTCCACTTGGCGAGAATACAGCGCTGCCAAATCGCTAAGGCGGCGCTTCATATCGTGGACGGCGTCCTTGTCTAAAAAGTCCTCAGCGGTGGAATCTTCGCCAACCATTGTACCCCACTGTTGGTTTTTCTCACGTTCGGCGATGCGCGCGCGTGCAGCAGCTTTCTTTGCGACGACTTCAGTGGCTAAATCGTAGAGTTCGTCGGCGAATTCGCGAAATGACATCATGACTTCAAACAAAGAGTAAAGCGTTTGAAGGACGAGTTGAGACTTGGATCCGAGGAGAGCTTTCTGAACAACTGTATCCAAGAAGACGTCATGCGAGGCTATGATTGCATCCAAATCCTTAGACTCCTCCATGGCTTGTTCAAACTCCGCCCACGACGTCTCCAAGATCTCAAACATGACGTAATACTGAAAGTTTGACATAAAGTTGTGCATCTCACCTCGCAAGGAATGACATCGACGCAACATATCAGCCAAAATCCCGCCCGTTGCCCCATTTACCGCGTCTCTCGAGAGCACGTGCGTCACCGTAGGCTTCATCGTCTGCCAAGTCGAGCATAAAGCATGTTCGACGCGCTTCAATCGCCATAAAAAGTTGAACACTCGAAGATACTTGCTCATCGCGTGCTCGGTGAATATGGTTGTTAACGGCGGTGTGAGCGTGTATTCTAACGTAAACACATCCCAGCCGACTTCTTCGTTCAGGTGTGCCATGAGACGAACGCGAAGTCGATCGAGGAATTCAGAGGAATCGGTTTGTGCGCTGCTACTGCGCACCGCCTGCTCAAGGGTGCCCGCCAACTTGAACGCGCTCAGTGTGTTCGCTGGTTGATTCAAGCTCGGCCCAATGAGGTCCATTAAGCACTCGTGTAAATCCCCTTGTCCGAGTAACAAATATCGCTTCAACGCCTTGCAATGCTCGCCAAGCTTGTAACGGTCAAACAGTACTCTGCGCACCGCTGTGTCAACGCGCGCCTTACCCTCGGCAATCAGCACTTCCAATCCTTCTGGGTTTTCAAACTGCAGTCCCCCAGCTTTTTCAACGGCGTTTAAAATGTCCGCGCGTTCGACAGACCACGTCGCGTCATCACAGCAACGGCGTAAGAAGTTGATACTCTTGCCGAGTCGAAGTACGCTTTGGGCTTGTTCGCGCGTCATAAACGGCGGTAACATGTCCTCATCAAACGTATACTTGCGTCGCCACAAATCGTTATCGTGAATAGAGTAATCAACTGCCACGAAAAACTCCCGACATGGGTCTTCAAGTTCACCACTAACAGTCCAGCGTTGAATCATGCCGAGGAGAGGCGCGGCGCTGGCGCTCAAAATTCTGCGCACGAGAGCTGTTGACGCCGGATCCCCGTGTCTAGAAATCTTGTACATTGCTGATAAAGCTGCACCGCCGCGCTTGTTATGCGTCGCATCTACCATGACGGCGAGCGTGCGAAGTGTCTTCAAAGGCTCGGCGAGCCACACGAATAATCGTCGCAACGTCAAATAACTGTCGCCGTTTGTCGCCGCCTTGTGTTGCTGATCCGACAAATACGCCACGATGGGAACTTGCGCCTGTGCCTCGAGCACGGCAATGAGTTTGTAGTAATCCGCCAACTCGCGTTGAAGCGCGGCGCGGAACGCCTGCCGCGTACTTCCCTCACCGTTTTCCATAGACACGCCCGCGGCGCCGTCGTCTCCCAGCGCTTTCTTCACCTTTTTAAATAGCCACCCAACCTCGGTCAAGCACTTGATCAAGTTTCTTCGCCCCACAGAGATATTCACGTTCGGTGCAATCACGTAGCTCTGTTCAGCGACGGAGAACTTGATAAACTCCCCGTCTATGCCCTGACAAGCGAAGAGCACGTCGCGGACCAATTCGCGTTCGTCGCACTCCCCCGTCGCCGCGTGCTCAATCTTCAGCGTTCGATACGCATCCGCACGCCGACCGACAGAATGTAACCCTAACGCCCCATGTGCACCACCCGCCAGCGCCCGCGCGGTGACGCGCGCGTCCACTACGGTCGAGTCAACGTTCCCGCGTCTCGCGTCTCGCGCCAACGCCTTCGCTTTGACTTCCAAATCCAACCTCGGCACCACCCCACCGCGCGCGCCCTCCACCCTCGCGCTCGACATCGACGACATCGACGACATCGATGACGAAACCATCCCCCCACCCGTCATCCCCCCACCCGCCGCAACGTCCTCAGAAATCGCCAACAACGCCCGCAACGCGCGCGCTCTCCGCGTCCACCCGCCTCTCGCCCGCGCGCGTTCACACAGCTCCCCAACCTCCGCCCCCGCCGCCGCCCCCCGCGCGCGCGTGACGCGCCGCACAATCCTCCCAACCACATCGCGCTCCTCCGCCCCGTCGTCACCATCGCCGCGCGACGTCGACGTCGACGGATGCGACGCGCCGATGGTGGAGCCCAACACTCTGGTGGCGTACCGCACCTGCGCATCGATCGCGCGACTGTCGACGCTGACGTCGTCGCCGTCGCGCGCGAACTCGGCGAGCACGAGGCGGCGTACGAGGGCGTTCACGTGCGCGTCCGCGTGCGTCATGGGCCTCGTCGGCGACGAAGCGCGCAGTGACGCCGACGGAGGCGCGCACCGTTTAAAAAACTCTCCAACCAGGACACCGAATACGTGGAACGCTCAATGCGACTGTTCGTCTCCCTTTGGGATTGCGTGGAAAAACGCACGATGGCGTCACATTCGCGCGCGCGGGGCGACGCCGCGGCCGCCGAGGATGGTGATGGTGATCGGGGATGACGGTGTTCGTGGCGTTCGTGGTGGAGACGTCGTGAAACGCGCGGCGCGGCGCATGGGTGACGCGGAGGACGGCGTGAAAAGGCGCGAGGGTGGTGTGGTCGATGGCGCTGGTGACGGTGATGGTGATGATGTTAACGGCTGCGCGAGCGACGCCGCGGCTCCGGATGGCGATCGCGGCGTCGTCGTGGATGTGTGCGAGCTCGAGAAGGATGCGTTGCGTCGGCGGTTTACGTCGAGCGTCGGGGCGTGTGATGAGGATGAGGGTGCGATTGTGGACGCCGGGTTGAAGACGACGTCGAGGCGTCCGCTCGCGGTGGTCGTGCACGAGGTGACGTACGAGGTGCGTAAGCGCGGCGATGCGCACGCGCGCGTGCGATTGCTCGATGATATCAGCGCGGTGTTTCCGCCTGGGAAAATATCAGCGCTCATGGGTCCGTCGGGGGCGGGGAAGACGACGCTGCTGGATGTCGTGAGCGGACGCAAGACGCAAGGCTACTTGCGCGGGCGCGTCGTCGTCGGCGACGAACCTGCGAGTAAAGCCGCGCTGAAGACGTGTGCGGCGTATGTTGAACAGTTTGATTGTTTGTTACCTTCGCTCACGGTGCGCGAGACGCTGATGTACCAAGCGCAACTTAAAGGTAGGCCGGATGTAAGCGCCAAAGAGCGAGAGGCGCACGTCGAACGGTTGCTCGACGATTTACGCCTGCGTTCGTGCGCGGATGTCATCGTCGGCAGCTCTTTATCGCGCGGCGTGTCCGGTGGACAAGCCAAGCGCGTGAATATTGGTATCTCACTCGTCACGCAGCCACGGGTGTTGTTTCTCGATGAACCTACGAGTGGATTGGATTCAAAGACGTCGTACGACTTGATGCGCGTCATTCGGAAATTCGCCGACGAAGACGGTGTCGCCGTCATCGCCACTATCCATTCCCCGAGCTCTGAAGCGTTTCGGCAATTCGATCGCTTGTTAATGTTGAAGGCTGGCCGAGTCACCTATGCCGGCCCGCTGTTCGGCGAAGAGGGCGCAGAGACATACTTTTACTCATTGGGGTACTTCTTCGATCCAAATGACAACTTTGCAGACTTTTTGATCAGCACCGCCGCAGATGACGCCGCGGATTTCCCGCGCGAGTTTGCGCAATCGTTTCATCACAAACGCAATCGTGATGAAGTGCGTAAATACATCAAGGATGTCGTACACAGAAAATCTATCGGCGACACATCGTCCTCGCTGTCGAGTGCAATCGCTGAAGCGCCGGCGCGAAGTTCTTTCGTCAACGCCGTGTGGACGCTGTTAAAATACCGCACGTCGAGGAATTACCGCAACGCGCAATTCGTCGGTGCGCGATGCGCAGGTCATCTCATCTTTGCCGTCGTCATGGCCACCATGTATTGGAATCAAGGGAGATCCATGTCCCTCGCGTCACAAATCAACGTGAGTAACATGCTATTCATGAATAACGTGCTTCCGGCGTTCGCGGCGGGCGCGTACCTGCCATCCATTTTAATGGAGCGCCCGTTGCTCTACCGCGAATTAGATGACGGCTGTTATCCGCTATTGGCGTACATCACGTACAAGGTGATCGAAGAAGCCATCGTGGCGTTTGTCGTATCGCTTCTCGCGACGACGATTGTGTACAACGCAGTCGGACTCATTGGAAACTTTGCCGTGGATTGGTTGACGTACTTTGGCGTGCAGCAATGCGGCGCGGCTATCGCGTACGCGTGCGCCGCCGTCGCTCGCGATGTCGACGCCGCCAACGCCATCTTACCCGTCTACAACGTGTTGCAAATATTATTCGCCGGGTTGCTTTTACACGCCGAAGACGTGCCGCGCGGATGGAGCTTCTGGCCGCCGACGTTATTCGTGCGGTACGGATGGCAGGCGCAAATGCTCAATCATTTCAAGCGCGCCGAACCGTCTGTCTTTCTCGATGCCGACGGCGCGTTAGAAGGCATCACTGGATACTATGACATTCGCGGCAGCGTGCGAGGAAACGTGTTGTTTCTATATCTCCTCTGGATCGTGTGGCTCGCGCTGGCGACGATCGTCACCGCCACCGTTAGACATCAACAACGCTGACGCGGCGTCGACGCGGTAATAACAAACAATCAAAGAAACGATGCATTCGTCAGACGTGCGCGCGCCGAATTTTTGTACAGGTGCGCACATGTCGTGCGGCGCGCAAAATGCATGCGTGGCGACGCACGCCACTGGTCGTCGTCGGTCTCGTCGTCGCGCCGTTCGCGGAGCCGTCGTCCCGCGCGCGGCTGCCGACGCCGACGAGCGAGCACCGCCGCCGCCGCCGCTCGCCCCGTCGCGTCGCGCCATGCTCACCGCCGCCATCGGCACATCAATCATCGTCACGGCACCACTGCCTCAGGGTGCGGAGGCGTCGCCCGTGCGCGCGTCGACGCGCGCGGCGGAGCGCGTCGCGGCTAAGGTCCCGACGCCGCGCGTCGTCGGCCCAGGGTACTCGACGTTACGGGACGCCTCCAACTACCACGGCTTAGCCACCGCCGCGCGTGATCGCAAGGGTCTATCTGGACTGCTTCCGAGCGGTGTCGCGGATGATGCGGTGGAAATGGCGCGTGCGCGCGCGGCGCTGGAGCAGTGCGAGACGCCGTTTGCAAAGTATAAGGAGCTCGTGGCGTTGCAGACGAGCGACGAGCGCACGTTTTATAAATTATTACGAACAGACACGGAGACGCTGTTACCGATATTATACACCCCGACAGTGGGCGAGGCGTGCGTGAAGTTTGGCACGCTCACGCAGCGGCCGCTCGGGCTTTGGGTGGGACTGGGCGACAAAGGGAACGTGAAGAAGCTCGTGCGCAATTGGCCGACGAACGACGTCGTCATCGCGGTCATTACCGACGGTGAGAGGATTTTAGGCTTGGGTGATCAAGGGGCTAATGGTATGGGTATCAGCGCCGGGAAGAGCATGGTGTACGCCGCGTGTGGGGTACCTCCGAGCGGGTTGTTGCCGATTCAGATTGATACCGGGACGAACAATAAAACGTTGCTCCAAGATCCGTTGTACATTGGATTGCGTCGTGAGCGCGAGCGAGGTGAGGCGTACGATGCACTGATCGAAGAACTCGTCGGCGCGGTGCGAGAACGGTATGGACCGAATACGATTATTCATTGGGAAGATTTTGCACCCAGGAATGCGTTTAGAGTGTTGCGAAAGTTTCAGGCGAAATCTGGCGTCGTGACGTACAACGACGACATTCAAGGCACAGCTGCGGTGACGGTGAGCGGCTTATTAGCGTCGGTACGTGCGATAAATAATAGCGATATCACCCGGCAGCGTGTATTATTTTTTGGTGCCGGTCAGGCAAATATAGGTGCGGCGGAGCTCTTTGTTAGAGCGTTACAACGCCGCGGCGTCGATGAAGCCGAAGCCCGAAAGCGCGTATGGCTGTTCGACTCCAAAGGCTTGGTCACACGTGCGCGTGCGGCGCAGCTAAGCGAGGATAAATTGCAGTTTGCACAAGACGCAGAGAACACGAATGATTTAGCGACGGCTATTGCGCGCATCCAGCCCACCGCGCTCGTCGGCGCCGCCGCCGTCGCTGGTGCATTCACGAAACAAGTCGTGAGCGAGATGAGTAGAATCAACGAACAGCCTATCATTTTCGCCTTGTCTAACCCTACGTCAAAGGCAGAATGCACCGCGGCGCAGGCGTACGAGTGGAGTCAAGGCCGAGCTATTTTTGCGAGCGGAACGCGTTTCGCCCCGGTGGAATACAAGCCGGGCGTTACATTTGCCCCTGGATTCGCCAACAATGCATTCATCTTCCCCGCAATCGCGCTCGGTACCATCGTCAGCAATGCCGCAGAGGTCACGCCTGAAATGTTCCTCAACGCCGCTGAAGCCTTGGCGGATTCTGTAGACTCCAAATTATTCGCCTCTGGCGCCGTGTACCCACCCATCGACTGCATCGCCCGCTCCGCCGTCGATGTCGCCGCCGCCGTCGCCTTTGGCGTCGATCCATCATCCTCGCGGGATAAATGGCGACAGCGCGTCAGCGACTACATCAAATCGAATGATTTATACCGCACTTTGTGATTTATCGTACACTATTATGACTCGCGCCGCGCCGCGCGTTGTAAGCCGCGCGATTTTATCCTCCACAGGGTGGTGCCCAGACGCGTGCCCCCTATTTTCTCCCGCACATCCCGACGCACGCGCAGCGAACGCGCGCGATGGCGCACATATGGGCGACACCGACATCGGCGTCGTCCACGCGGGTCGGTATAGGCGTATGCGGCGCCGCAGTCCGGCGCACAGGGCGCGGGAAACCTCAGGCGCAGCGCGCCCAGAGGGCGCGCGTTCGCCCGGCCGCCGCGCGCGATGCGACGATCGACGACGGCACCAGCGCGTTTGACCGGTTGATGCAGACACGCGAAGACGATGTCACGGGTGTCGATGGCGCCGGCGCGCCCGTGGAGCGCGTGATTGACGGCGAGGAGCGCGTCAAGGCGACGAGAACCATCAAGACGCGAGCGAAGACGGGCGAGGAGACGTCGACGTCGGTGAACGCGCGCGCGAGTCGGCGACGTAACGCGACAACAAGTACGACGACGCCAACACCAGTGACAAATGGTGGTCGGGTGAAAGGAGCGGTTGGGCGGCGGCAGGCGGTGAGCTCGGGCGAGCGTTGGGCCAAGGCGAAGAAGGATGCGCAAGGCACTGCGAGCGATACTTCTACCAGGCTAGACAGCGATGAAGAGGCGGAATTATGCGCAGCTATCAAGGAATTATTACGCGTTGAACGCCTCGAGGAGCTGATGAAGGATGAGGACGAGACAGCGCGATTGGAGGAAGTCGCGACGAAGGGCGCTATAGAAGTATTGGCTGAGCGCGAACGTTTCGCCAAGGAGATAAAACGCGCGAGAGAGATCGCATGGGCTTCCCGCGCGGGTTATAATAGTGTCATAGAATTACGTGCCGCCATCCGCGCCGGAAAGATGGCGCGTAAGAAGCTTGTGCAACGCAACATGGGCTTGGCAGCGCGCGTTGGCATCAAGCTATTTCATCAAGTTTCCTCGTCGGATAAAGGCACGATGACTCAGCAAGATTTCGTACACGAAGGCGCGGCTGGGCTCATTCGAGCCAGTGAAAAGTTTGACCCTAGCAAAGGGTATAAATTCAGCACGTATGCGAACGCTTGGATTTGGCAAACTGCAATGCGAGGCATGTACGCGAATGGACGTGTCATTCGCCTGCCTGACTACGTGCAAAACAAAAAGCAGCAAGCCGTCAGGCAAATGAACCTGAACGATGGCACCATACCAGTTGACACCTTGTCGACGGTTTCGTCTTCATCAAAGGTAGATTTCACAGTTCAAAAGCTTCAGGAATTAGATCAGCTGTGCGCGGTGCCGCTGAGTCTGGATGTCACTGGCCGCAGCGGGGACGTCGAGCTGTACGACGCAGACATCTCCATGTTCGAAAACGCCAATGGTGGCGTAGAAATGATGATGTGTGATGTCGAACGCGAATTCCTTCGCGACGACCTTCGCCGAGCATTTGAAACACTCGCCGCAAAGGAGCAGTATGTTTTGAAACACCGATTTGGACTCGTCGGCGAACCTCAGTCGCTCTCGACGGTCGCCAAGACCATGAACATGTCAGGCGAAGGCGTGCGATACATTGAACAACAGGCTCTTAAAAAGCTCAAATTTGAAGAACAGCAAGGATTTGCCAATTTGCTTTCGCACTTAGATAGAACAAACGACAAGCCTTCAGACGGAGTCGAGGAGCCGCCGCTCGAGGCTCCAAAGAAGCGCGGTCGCAAAAAGGGTGGCAAGAACAAACTGAAACCGCAACAAGAAAACGTCGAGACCACGCCGACGGTATCGGCACTCGATCTCGTACGATCAATTAATTTTTAGCGCACTGCGCGCACGCATTTTAGACATTCATAGTATATACACTATAGCAGCACGCTCGTATTGAAATAGCAGCAGCAGTTATCCTTTAGCAACGCAACGTCAGTCGCTCGCACGCGCGTCATGCACGCCACCGCCCCCGCTCGCGCCACCGCGCGCGCGCCGAGCGCGCAGACGCACTCGCGACGCACCGCCATGGCGCTCATCCTCGCTCCCACCGCGGCGTTCGTCGCGCCCGTGCGCTCGCGTGCCGCGACGCTGGATGGCGACTATATCAAGGACACGACGACGATGCTCAACTACCAGCGCGCGTTGCTTCGTGACGGCACGGGAGACGTCGATGCATACCAAGCGTTTGCGGCAGAATACTTTCCGAGATACAAGCGCGATCATAAAGGGCACACGAACTCGTTCGCACAGTTGATGAACAACGATGTCATCATCGCGTCGCAAAAAGAATACGTCGACGCGAAAGGATTGACGTGGTCGCAGTCGCCTATGCCGGCGAGCTCGACGCCCAAGGGGAAAATGCTTGACGCGTATATTGCGAACGGGGAACGGTGCGTGGTGAAAGAGCAGTATCCGGCGTTTAATGCGATGGATGCCGAGACGCGCGCCGAATGGAAAGCCATCGAGTGCACGCAAGGCCTGGTAAAGCCCGAATAATATCTATACGACGTTGCGCGTGTTGTACAATGAATTAAAAAAATCCAAAAGAAATCCAATTTGAGAGAGCCCCTCTCGGTGTCTATGTGGTCTACGACCATCGCTTGTCGCCCTTTTCAGCGGCTTTTTGTCGCGCCGGCGCGCTCGCGTACACTGGCAATCGAATGTCATACGTATCCGCGGCGACTCGAATACCGATACCCGCGCCGACGCCCGAGATTATACGCAGCGCTGGCGGCATACCCACGGTGCGCGCCGCGATGTAAGCTAACGCTCCGCCCGCGGCGGCGGTCGCGTAAATGTCAGCGTACGAATGTAAAATCCGCGTCGGCCGCCCGACAAAGACGTCCCGAACCGCCCCGCCAAACGTCGCCGTCATCACCCCGCACAGCACTTGCGCAATCACCGGCACGCCCGCACGAATACCATTTTGCGCACCAATCACACAAAACGCGCCGACGCCAAGTGCATCGAGAGCCTCGATCCAATAATCATCATCCTTGAACCCAAACGTCGTCTTGGCGCGTTCCCACCCAAAAAACGTCGCCAGCGCCACCCCAGCGGCAATCCATAGATATTCTTGCTCCTCCATCCAAAACGCTCGGCGGCCCTGGCCAAGAAGTACGTCTCGAATGGTACCCCCGCCCACGGCGGTGATTGTGCCGATCACTGTGCACCCAAACGCGTCCATGCCCGCGGACGCCGCGAGGAGGCTCCCCGTCATCGCGAACGCGCCCGTACCGACGTAATCTGCCGCTCGCAGCGCGCCCGGAACGGAGACCTCAGGGAAGCGTGGCATACCATCATGGTGTGGCTTCGGTGGGCCCTGTGACGCGTCGGCGGCGAAGCCGCGCGAGGGAGTTCGAGAGGTTGACGCGCGGTGGGCGACGACGCCAGGCGCGGAGCGTGGAGCGAGGGGTGTCGTTCGCGCTAAGGATGGGGCGACACCGCATGCGCTCGCGCGCGTACCGAGAGCTAATTTCGCGAGCTCGGAGACGCGGCGGCGGGACATCGCGTGCGAAGATGTGCGAGGCGGTGAGTGGTGCTTTGGCTATGAGGCTGGCTCCAGAGGCGTTGGCGCCGGCGCGACGTCCACGTCGTGAAAGGTTGCAAACCACACGACTCGCGGCCTCGTACTCGTAGTAAAATGAATGCAATAGTATGAATATGAACTACGAGCGCGCGCGTTGTGTTGCGCAACAACTACCAGCACTGAGAACAAGCAATAAATGGTTACGCCGAAGCCACATCCTCTTCGTCGTTGACGCCCAAAAGACGCACTTTAAACAAAACATCCGAACCCGCAAATGGGTGATTGGCGTCGAGCATGACCTTGGTGTCATCAATCGCACGAATTATCGCCGGCTCGCCGTTGGCTAACGTCACCGTGAGCCCTTCAACGAACCCTCCGCGGTCGGCCCACTCGGCGCGCAGGCGTAAAATTTCCTCGTGTCCGCTCGGCACCGCGAATAACAAATTCGGATCGTACTCTCCCCCACTCGCCGCCACTGTTGCGCTCGCTCCAACATCCAGCTTTCTCACCGCCTCATCGAACGCTTTAAATAACGGATTACCCATCACATCGCTCGCACCGACTTCGAACGTCACCGCTTCGGCGCCGTCGACGTCTTGAAGCACCTCGCCATCCGCCGTCTCCACGCCAAACGAAATGCGCACGATATCCCCGACCACGGGCTTGGCGGCCACCGACGCACTCGCACTCTCCGTTCCCGCCACGCGCATCGTCGTTGCGAACCCACCTTGTCCTTTGCGCACGTCTTGTAAGATTGATCCTTCGAATGCGTAGTCTTCTGCGGCGTCGTCGGCGGCCTCATTCGCGCCCGCCGCGCGCACGATGCGCGTGCATCGCGGTGCGCATCGCGGTGCGCGAGGCGGCACGGGGCTTCGCGTCGATTGCGCGCACGGTGCGGCGAGAACGCGCGTCGGCGTCGACATTGTCGCCGGCGCGATGTGACGTCGTTGTGGATAAGTACAGCCAGCCTCAGTTGGCGACGAGCGAGGTCGCTCGCTCGCGCGACGCGTTTACGCGCGATACGCGTTTACGATACGCGCCTCAAAAGGTTTACGCTCATGTCGCTCACGTTGTTGCATCCTATCATCGCCGCCCTCGACGCGCTCGACGTCGATGCGCTCGATGCGCTCGCATTCTGTGACTGCTGCGCGTTGGTGCTCCCAGTGCTTGATAATCTCGGCGTGGCGTTTGCGCCGGCGAAATCCGACGTGAAAGGGAACATTGAGCGTCTTCGTGAAGCTGCGATGGCATCTGGGGGCGGCGCGATCGCGGTGTGGGATGTGATTCGAGCGGAGAAGGCGCGAGGCGAGGCGAGCGGTTCGAAGAGCGTGTCGCGCGGGACGCTTTGGTTGAAGCGGTTCTTGGAATTTACGTGCGATTTGCTTCGTAGGCTCGGAAGTGATCGCGCTTTGAAGGTGGGTGATGCGTCAAATGCGAGCTATAAGCAGACGTTGGCGCCGTTTCATGGATGGATGAGTAAGACGGCGTTTTCGGTGGTGCTGTCGTTTCCGCCGTCGACGTCAACGTTCGTAGCATCTTTAGGCGGCGATGCGGCGTATGAGGCGATGTCGACGATGTCGTCGAAGTTCGAACCGTTTTTGAATCGTATAGATTCGTTTTTAACCGACGAAGGGTTGAATGACCCGACGCCGGTGTAAGTCGGTGCCTGCCTCGACGACAGTTGTAATGTATTTAAACGGAGCGTGTATTGAAGAAACAATGCGATAATAGAATTACATGTGGAGATTTGCAGCTGCGCGTTCCACAACTTATGAAAGTTTGCGAATCAACGTCGCGCGCGCGCGCTTTTGTACTCACATACTGGTACCGGTACCGGTATTCACATATCGTACATTGAAAAATCTGGCATTGACGCAGACGCAACCAGCCCCTTCTTTATGCGTGTCAATCCAGGCGGGGCACGTAGACCCTTATCTAACCCGAGCTCTGCGATGCGATTGCGCTCCTTTGCTTGATTTGCTCGCTCGTCGTCATCATCGTCATCCGAAGCGTCGGCGGAGTCGCGCAATGCGTTCAAGTTTGGCACCGAGGACACCTTGACAAACTTCCCCTTGATCCGCGGCCGGCTATCGGCACACGCCTTGCGCGATTGGTAACGAATCACCTTGGTAAAGGTTCGATTCTTACGTTTTTCTTTCCATCGCCTGAGACGTTCGAGGCGCGTTTGTGGCTGCGGCAATCCCGCATACGTCTCAGCGCCGGATGGCGGGCCGCATCCGCCGCCGTCGTGCGCGGGCGGCGGGACATCAGACGTCACCATGACGTTCGGTCGCGGCGGTTTGCTTTCACCTTGACTACACTCCGCATTCGCTCGCAACGTCTCGAACGCCGCGTTCGTGCCAACATCCATCGTCGCATCGCCATCATCCTCCGTCTTGACGCGCACGCGCGCTCGTTCGAGCTTGCCAGTCAAACCGTCAAACTCCGCCTCGAGAAAGCTCGAACTCGACGGCGACGGCGAATCAAACTTGCCATACGTTGGATTATTCTCCAAAAATCTCACCGCGCTGTCATCTAAAATCGGACCGAGATACGAACTCGTGACCGCGAAATCGCCCACGCGCGCGAGCGCCTCGAGCTCGCCCGACGAAATCAACCCCGACGTGTTCGCGCTATCCTCCTTGACGACGACGCGACCGTTCAGTTTCACCACCTCATCACCATCGACATCATCAAGCCGCGGCTCATCACGCAAAAAATGTGCCGTGGGATCATCGCCAAACTGATCGTCATCCAAATCTCGTAAATTTTCATCCCAAAACGCGCCGTCCAACGCATCCGCGGGCAACGTCGTCCCGTCGCGCATCAACGAGCGCGTGAAATAATCATCCACCAACCCATTAAAATCGTCATCGTCGACATCATCACTACCACCACCGAGTGTATGAGATATACCCGTCGACATCGGCATCGCCGCACTCGCGCTCGCGTCACCGCTCGCGTCGCCTATTCCCGCGTCGTACGCGCCCACGCGCGCGCGTTCGTGCTTTTTCGCCACGGCGTTCGCCTCGTGCACGCGCGCGTCACACGCCCCGCACAAATACGCCTACAATCACGCACACGCGTCACGAACGTAAACGTCAGTACATCACACCCATCGAACGCATCGAACGCATCGAACGCGCGCCATCGTCCGTCGTCATCCGCGTTCGCCCGCCCGCCCGCCGCGCGCGTTATCCATAACCTCGTTATCCAACCTCGCGTCGTCGCGCGGTCCACCCCTCACGCACCTCATCCTGCGCACAAAACCACTCCGCGAGCGCCGGGTCACCCCCGACGCACGCCTCACACAACCTACGCGCGCGCCGCGAGACGTTTGCCCCATCCGCACGCGCGCGTTCGGCGTCGACGCACGCCGCGCACGCCGCGACGCCGTCCGCGTACCGGTACGTCACCGCGCGACATCGCGCGCACGTCGTCGTCGTCGTCGTCGACGTCGTCGCGCGTCCCACGCGCGCGCACAGACGCGAACCGTCGTCGTCGCCATCGCCGTCGCCGCCGTCGTCGCCGTCGCCGTCGCCGCGCCCCATCGCGCGGTCGCCGACGCGCGTCGCCGAGGCGAAGGCGCGTCGCGCGCTGACGCGACGTCGCGATCGACCGCGATCGACGCGCGCGATCGACGCGCGCGATCGACGCGCGCGATCGATCGATCGCGACCGCGACCGCGACCGCGACCGCGATCGATCGATCGCGATCGACCGCGATCGACCGACCGATCGACAGTCGACCGCGCGTACATGGCGTAAACCCCGAGGGTGTGTGTGCGCACGTGATCGCCGTCGTCGTGCGTATTGTATGTAGCCCGGACTTTAGACAGAAGTCTGTCCGTACGGCGTTGCATTGTTTTGATTTTGCGTCACATCGTGTCGTCTATTACAATGTCTACGTCTGTTTATTAAAATGATGAGCTCACGACATGTATTGTTAGTTATATAGAGACATGTACACCATGATACGTGTAGTACTGTATGGGTTAACATGCTATGATTCGGTATTTGATAGGTTCGAGAGAGGCGTCTCTCGACTGTGTGTCGTCGGGGCGCATCACTCGCGACGCGGGACTGGTCGATCCTTGCGTTCACGTCGACGGGGTCGAGTCACGGCCGAGCGATGACGACGAGCGCTTCGAGCACGATCGGGGATCGCAGGGCGTGACTCGTCGACGCGCCCGAGTCACGACGGAGGCGCGCACGCGAGCGCTCGGTCGTCGTCGCCTCACTCGGGTCTCATACGACGCGTCACGACGCCCTCGGCACGAATGGGCGTAGAACTTCATAACTCGGGCGTGACTCGTACGTGTACTAGAACTGTTCTACGCGTAGTCACCCTTACACTGTGTATACGAGTGCATAAGGACCGTCCGGGATCACCACACTGGGGTTCATCGGACGATATACGCACGCGGTCGGACATTCGGACACTCGGACACGCGGTTGGACGCGCGACGTAACGCACGTCGACATCGGCGTCGGTGCGTTACATCGCGTCGCGCGATGGAGGCGCGGTGGGCGGATGCGCGCGAGATGCGCAAGGTGTACGAGAACCAGGCGCGAGGGGTGAAGTGCGTGAGATGCGTGCTCGCGATGCGCGCGGTGGACGTCGCGTGATGACGACGATGACGACGATGATGATGATGATGATGATGATTTTCGCGGCGCGCGCGACGGCCGCGGCGGTTGGTTGATTGATTGATTGATTGATTGACTGACGACGACGCGCCGGATGATGACGCACAGGGAACGCATGGCGCGCGCGAGAGGGGTGACGTTGAAGTCGCAACGCGATGCGAGCGCGAAGGCGACGTATGAGGAGGCGATGACGCGTGAGCCGCGGACGCCTCCGCCGCGCGCGCCGTCGGCGGAGGAAGGCGACGCGCGACGCGAGGACGACGAAGCGACGGCGATGGAGCTCACGCTGGTGGATACGTACGCGAAAGAGGCGAGGAGAACGCCGGTGGAGATGATTGATGAGAGTACGGCGGCGGCGAAGCTTCGTAAGCGTGGGAACGCGGCGATGCGTGTCGGTGATTTCGCGCTCGCGCAAGCCACGTACGCCGAAGCGCTCGACGCCGTGGATGATGACGACGCGAATATGCGCGCGGTGTTGTTTTGTAATCGCGCGTTGGCGTATCATAAAATGGATGAATATGAAGCCGCGATTTGCGACGCGAAGTGTGCGGAGGAGCTCGCACCGGCGTGGAGTAAGCCAAAAAGGCGCTTGGCCGAGGCGTGCGCTCGACTGGGCTCGTACGCGCTCGCGACGGCGTACGCTCGTCAAGGCGAAAGTCTCGAGCTCGCGGAGAAGAATTTCAGCAAGTCATTTAGAGACGTTTTGGATGACATCGCCATCGCCGCCGCAGAAGATGGCTCCATAGCGGGGTTTGATGGGAGGCTCATTTTTGTTCGAAGCGCCGGCGAGGACGCGTGGCTCGGCAAGGAGGCGCCGACAAACGCCGCGTTCGATGAACTCGAAGAAGAAGCCGTCGATCCCATGTTCGCCAGAGGCAGCGGCGGCGACAATGGTGACGGTGTGCTCAACAAGCCAATACACGCGAAATCTTTACGCGACGCCGTGGACATCGCGCACGATGGCGATCGAATTTTACTCTTGCGCGGAGCGCACAATGGACTGGGCGAAGTCGTCGAAATCAACAAGCGCGTCATTATTCGCGGTGAAGGCGCGCTCAGAGACGCCGTGGTGGATTGCCGAAACAACAGCCCACTGTTCCGAATCAAACGGTCGTGTGTGATACAAAATCTGGATATCGATTTCACGGGATTCAGCGAATCCGTGCGCGTGCTCGGGGACGAGCGCGTCAAGCCGTTGATTGAAAATTGCATCATCAAGTCCAGCGGAGGCGACGGCATCGTGCTCGGTGGCCAAGCCGCGCCGACGTTTCGAAATTGCATCATCACGGGCAAGAAATCATGTGTGCGTGTGTATGCCAAAGCAGCGCCGACGCTGATTGATTGCAACATCACCGCGGCTGACTTGCAAGGCGTGCTCGCGATGAAGACGTCGCGCGTGATTTTGCACGGGTGCGCGATTCAAGCGAATAAAGAAGATGGCCTCGTCGCCATGGAGAGCGCTAACGTTGTGTTGACGAAATGCTTGGTGCAGGATAACCTTGGACCGGGCATCGATGTGTCGCAGAACGCCAAGGCGGTGCTGACTGATTGTGACATCGACGCTAACGTGGGCGGATTGTGGCTGTGGGACGACGCCACGGCGCACGCGACGAGGTGCTCGATGAATGGTGGAAAGTCGCACGCGGTTCTGATTGATACGAACGCGCGTGCAAACTGTCGCGCATGTGATATTTTAGGCACCGTCCACGCATCTGAGACTGCCATGCGCGCTGTTCGAGGGCAAGACACGACGGTGCGCGAGGCCGACGTCCCGACGACGTTGCCTCGAGAGCTCGCGGGCGCGTTCAAATTTGACCCGTGTGCGTTCACGCGCAAACAATAAATACATAGTATACACAACATCACTACAACAATAACAGCGCGTCAATCAAATCCATAGTCACCCCCGGCGGCGTCGAGCAATGACTTCTCGTCGTCTTTCGAGCTCGCCTCGACGCGCTTGCGTCGCTTCGCGCCGCTTTCCGCCACCGCCGTCTCGTCTTCAACCACCGCCACCGTCGCGCGCCGCGCCGTTCGATCTGCATCACGCAACGCTTGTTTTGCCTCCATGTACCTCGCCTTGCTCAACGCCGCCTCCTCTCGACTCTTCTGCCGCCGCTCCTCCGCCTCAGCCGCTTTGGCCGCCGCCGCCTCCAGCGCCTTCCCGCACGTCGCATCCAACCCCGCGCCCGCCTTATATCTCAGCTCCGCGCTCTCCGCCGCATCATACCGCCCATCGTGCGCCCCATCGCGCGCGCCTTTCCCCCACGCCGTCGCACCGACGTCGCCCGCGCGAGCGAGCGCCAACACGCTCGCGCCCGCGCGAAACCCGTGTCGCTTGATCGCCTCATAATCCACCGCCTTGCTCGCCGCCGACGCCTCGCTCGCGCCCGCGCGCGGTGCGGCACCATCACGCGCGGCCTCGTCGTCGTCCTCGTCGTCGCTATCGCTCGATATCGCGCCGAGCGCATCCATGGTGAACGCCATCGGGCGACGGCGAATGCGGGCACGGCGACCGTCGACAGCCTTCGCGCCTGATCGATGTCTCGTGTCTTTCGATGCGACAAACGATCGATGCGCGATATCGATCGGCGCCGCGAGACGAAAGGCGACCGCGCCATGTTAATCGTCACCGCGCACTCGATAAAAAGTCAAGTTCGGACATTCGGATAGTACTGTAGAATAATAAAGTCTGTGTGAGGCATAGAACGGATACATCGAGCATTGCGTGAGTCAGCACGTCGCGCGCGCGCGCGCATTCGCGCGGCACACCGCGCCGGCGACGGCGGCGACGGCGCGCGCACACGCGGCGATCGCACGAGATAATATTTTTGTATCTCCGTCGCGCGGCGCTCGGATCGTGCGTCGGTCGCGAGCGCGCGAAAGACTGCGGGACAGGCAAAAAGTGCATAACGCGTCCGCGTCAGCGCGCGTCAGCATTCATTCATGGCGCTCGATGTCGCCGCGCCGCTGCCGACGCCGCGCTTGGATGCCGAGGCGATGGTTAAATGCGCGGTGAAAAATACAGCGCACGCGTTCTCGCGCGATGCGCGCCCCGAGCATAAGCGACGGCGCGGGTCGTCGAGCGAACACAAGTGCGTGCACTTTTCGGTGCTGCTGCACACCGTCATCGGTCACGCGGACGCGGATGTCGACCGCACGCCTCGAGGAGAGCCGGCGAGGTGTTCGTGCTGTGGTTTACACGTCGTCGGGTACGCGTTTGGGTGTGCGCCGTGCGCGGGAGTGATGGAGAGGTTTGAGTTGTGTGCGATGTGTTTCGGCGCGCACGCGCATCTGAGTCAGAGGACGACGCAGACGAGCGACGAAACGGACGCGAACGTCGTCGCGAGTTCGTCCCTCATGGGGTTTCGCGTGCACGATCATCCGCCGCAGTGTTTTATTAGGACTGGGGATGACGATCAGATGGCGCTGGACGAGATTTTGAGCGATCGGAGAAACTTGATGGTAAACGGACGCGGGTCGGCGGAGGAGGATGTCGAGGCGACGTCGCCCGCGAAAACGCTGTCGCGTGCGAGCAGTGGGCGATCGAGCGATGAGGCGTTTGACGCCACGACGACGGTGTGATGATTCTTTCTTTCTCTTTTTTGTTTAGTTGTATATTGTATGTAGATCTCGTGTAAAAGATGTTTTGACTCATGACTAGGACGCCGACGCCTTTGACGCCGCACGACCGCGCGCTATGGCGAGGTCAAACATGCGCTTTAATTCGGCTGAATCGCCGTCGATTTGTAAACCTTCGAAAAATGCTAACGCGGCGTCTTCGTACTCGTTCAATGCGAGTGCGGCTTCGCCTTCGCGGTACCACGCCTTGACGAACATCGGGTCGAGCGCGCGCGAGTTTTTCGCGTCGGCTTTGGCGTCGGCGTAGGATTTAAGTTTAAGCCTCGCTGCCGCACGATTGGCCCATGTTTTCGCACACGACCCGTCCTGTGCAAGTGATTCAGTGTATGCCTTCTCTGCACCATTGTAGTCGCCAGCGACGAACATTTCGTTCCCTTGACGTCGCGTTTTCTCCGCCGCCGCCGAGTCCTTGACGGCGAAGGCATCCGTCGTCGACGCCGCCGGAGGCGCGTTCGATGTCGATGTCGCCCTGTCATCGTTCTGCATCGCCTCGAGCTGCGCCGCCACGTGCTTAATCACACCATCCGATGTCCATGCAATGCCCTCGTCGGGCGTCGTGCGAGGTAATAACAACTCTACAACGCTCCGACGTTTCGTCGCCGCCGCCGCGTGCACCGCCTTCAACCCGCTCGAATCCGCGACGTCGGCGTCCGCACCCGCGTCGAGCAACACTCGCGCCATCGCCTCGGCGCATCTCTCCGTATTCATATGCGCGGCAGCAATATGTAACGGCGTCATATTTCCTTGCGGTGTCGCGTTCACATCGGCGCCGGCGGCGATTAATACCCGCACGCTCTCGACGTCGCCCGAAGCGCACGCAAACGTCACGACGCTCGCGCCCCCGTCTCGCATCGTCGCCTTCACACTCGCGCCGTGCTTAAGAAGCTCTTCAAGCATCCCCGAACACCCTCGCATGGCAGCCACGATCAATGGCGTGCCCACATTCTCGCACTTTTGCTCGATGGCGTTCGAAATGTCCAACCCGTACGTCCCAGAGCTCAACGCCTCGAGCGCTCGAGCGCACGTCTCGCGTGAGCTCGCGAATCCTCCTTGCACACTTCCCATGACCATCTGATGCAACACTCCCGCCCCAGAGCTCGTGCGTGCCTTAGCATCGGCACCGAGCGCGATGAACGCGCGAACGGCATCGATCGCGCCCATGGATGCGGCAGTCATGAGCGGCGTAAAGCCCTCGTCGTCTCTCGCGTCGGCGTCGCACCCGAGCTCACTCACGAGAGCGCGTATTATCGCCACGTCCCCTCGCGCCGCGGCGGTGTGCGCGCAGCGCCGACCGCGTTCATCGCGAATCTCTGCAATCGCGCTCGCGCCCGAGGCGAACGCGGTCGACGCGCGGCGCAGGTCGTCGACGGAGCCGCGCTGGACCGCCGCCATGAGCGACTGCAGCGCCTCGAGGTCGTTCGCTTTCGGTGTCGACGACATGCGTGCGCGGCGTCGACGTCGGGTGACGGATGACGGGTGACGGGTGACGGGTGACGGGTGTGTGCGCTGTGGGACTGCGCGCGGCGTGCGTCGTGCGTCGTGCGACGGCGATGTGCGCAGTGCAGTGCGGACAAACTGTCGGGTGCCGCAGAGCTCGACGCGCGCGGTCAAGAACGGCGGCTGGTAGCGCGCGACGCGGAGGCGACGCGAGCGAGCGAACGTGTGTGTGTGCGTGTGTGTGTGTGCGTGTGTGCGTGCGTGCGTGCGCGTGTGCGAGGGCGGCGTGCGAACGCGCTCGGGTGGCGACGCGGCGTTTGGAAATTTCATTTTGATTTTTCGCATTCGAATCACGAGGTGCGCGACGATCGAGCGTGGTCGCGCGCAACACGCGCGGGCGACAAACGTTGATACGGCGAGTGTGAGTGCGTGCGGGTGGGCGTTCGCGACGAGGCGCGGGCGGTGAGGCGCGATGAGTCACGATTTAGACGCTTGGATCGCCCAGCTTAGGAAATGCGAGCCTCTCGCGGAGGACGACGTCAAGCGCCTGTGTCAGATGGCGATTGAGATTTTAGTAGAAGAGTCAAATGTGCAGACGATTGACTCGCCGGTGACGATATGTGGGGACATCCACGGGCAGTTTTATGACTTGTTGGAGTTGTTTAAAGTTGGGGGCGATTGCCCGGATACGAATTATTTGTTCATGGGCGACTTTGTCGACCGCGGGTTTTACAGCGTCGAGACGTTCTTATTGCTCTTGGCGCTCAAGGTTCGCTACCCCGATCGTATGTTCTTGATTCGAGGCAATCACGAGTGCCGACAGATTACACAAGTGTACGGTTTCTACGACGAATGCTTGCGCAAGTATGGGAGCGTAAACGTCTGGCGATATTGCACCGACGTCTTCGACTACCTTTCGCTTTCGGCGTTGATTGATAACAAAATTTTCTGTGTGCACGGTGGATTGTCACCGAATATTACTACGATTGACCAAATTCGCACGATCGATCGCAAGCAAGAGGTGCCGCACGAAGGGGCGATGTGCGATTTGCTTTGGAGCGACCCGGAGGACGTGCGCGGGTGGGGATTATCCCCCAGAGGAGCTGGTTATTTATTCGGCGACGACGTTTGCACGTCATTTACACAAACGAATAGCATAGATATGATTGCGCGCGCGCATCAGCTCGTCATGGAAGGGTACAAATGGATGTTCAACAAGCAGCTCGTCACGGTGTGGAGCGCGCCAAACTATTGCTATCGATGCGGTAACGTGGCGGCGATTATGGAACTGAATGAGAACTTGGCGAACGATTTCAAAGTATTCGACGCGGCACCACAAGAGGCGCGCGGAGCACCTGCGAAGAGGGCGGCTCCAGACTATTTCCTGTAATATCTTTATGTGCAACTGCTAGCAAAATTAAAAAATCTCTAGAGACTCCCGCGCGCTCAACGCTTACGACACATGCTCAATCCATCACCAATGGGTACCATTCCGTATGAAACGCGCTCATCGCTCGCAACGAACGCGTTGAATTCGCGAATCGCGAGCGTTTGTTTGTCCTCAAGCGTCTCGTCTGCGACTTTCCCGTACCACAGCACGTTGTCGATGATAATCAAACCACCCGGTCGCACCAACTTCAACAGCGCTTCGTAATACTCCCTATACGCGCGTTTATCGGCATCAATAAATCCAACGTCAAAGCTATTCTCCCCGTGTTCCTCCAAAAGTTCAACCACGCTGACTTTGGCGTCGCCATTCTTCTCTACGACTCTGTCGCTCACGCCCGCCTTTGCCCAGTACCTCCGCGCTACGGCGAACGACTCTTCGTTCTTATCACACGCGTACAACACCCCACCCTCGCGCATCGCCGACGCCATGGCGATCGAACTATACCCCGTATACGTCCCAATCTCAATCACGCGTCGAGCATCGACTAATTCAACCATCAACGCCAACAACGCGCCCTGCTCGGGCGCCACCTGCATTTGACTCCCGCGCAACGCGCTCGTCTCCTCGCGCAACGCGCGCAGTACCTCAGACTCGCGCGTGTGCTTGAGAAGATACGCATACAACCCATCGTCGAGCGCGAGCGGCGGGGTGTTCCATGGCCCTGTGCCGTCGCGAGCGCCGGCGGACGCACCGCCAACTCCACCGGCGGCGGCGCCGCACGCCGCGCGAGGTCGGCGCACCGCCGCGCGCGTCGACGTCGTCGTCCTCGCCGCGCGCGCGATGCGCGACGCTCGCATCGCCACCGTCATCATCATCGTCGTCATCGCGCCGCCGTCACCGCGCTCGCACCGCGCGCGCCGCAGTCGCGCGGAAGGATGAAGTAACGCTCAAAGGCGTTTTTTTTGCGCATCGCGTCGTCATAATTGGACGACGACGATGCCGAGCGCGCGATTGCGATGGTCGTACAAGGATGAAGTGGGCGGATGGAAAGGGTACGACGAGCGGTTGGGGTTGCGGTACGACCGGGAGACGATTGATGCGGTACGACGGCGACGAAGCGATGCGATGCGGTGCGATGGCGCGTCTTTATTTTCTGTTGATGGACTGACGAAACGACCGCTTCGTGATGACGATGGCGCGGCGTGGGCAGATGTCAAAGACGTATGAGCATTGGAATACAATCATGGATGAGTACGACATGGATATCGATTCACAGGACGAGCGAGCGTTGAATATTATGCGTCGCGAGCGGTCGGATCCGACGTACGGGCCAGACGAACCAGTGCCGATGACGCTCAAGCCTTTCGATGGCGCGCCGGGTAGTAGCGAGGGCGTGATTAAATATACGTACATGAAAGAATTGACCACTGTGAGTGAGGTGATCGAGGACGTATCGGAACACATCGGGGCCAAGGTGTATGAGATTTCACTCGTACGCGCGGGCTTGAAAATGTCACAAAAGCAATGGACGCTGAGCGACTACGGCGTCAAGGCGGACTATGTGGTGTATTACAAAGTAGAACGCGTGACCGTGTACTAGACCCTACTGTAATTCTATTTATTAGGCTAAAGCTAAAGCTAACGTCGCGTGACTTATCGCGTCTTTTTTGTCAATTTGCGCGCTCGATCGAACGTGACGACGCTTTGCGTCACCTGTCCCAAAAGCACGAGTTGCGTTATGGCGAATACGAGCGTGATGGCGTAGAAGAAGTTTGCATTAGCCACTCTTGTGTGAATCCACATGTACCACACGATTGGGCTCAGTAACAATGCGTACAAGAACCCGCCGGCGATGAGCACGCCACCCTTCATGTACGCCAACGGGTTCCCACTCTCATCAACGGCGATGACGGATAAGAGCGACATGTACGTCACAACATCGCTCAACGTCGGATATGGCGCACATATCGTCGCCACGATTAAACTCAAAACCAACGCCGTCAGTGGTCTATTAGAGAATCGATACGCTAAAGGCGCCGCGAGCGCCAAAGGCGCCGCGTTGAGCGCGACAACGTAAAATTCCCGAAAATGGTCAAACATCGTGGTAAACAAATACCAATGCAAGCCTAAATTCGGCGTCTGATCTTCACTGCGCACGGCGAACAGCACCGCGGACGACCACCACTTTGAGAAATCGTCACCCATGATGACGGCTGAAGCGCAGTGCGTCGCCGCGCACGCCCCCCCGAGCGTCGCCCATCGCCTCCATTCGTGCCTCGAACACATCAGCGCCAGCGCAGGTACAATCACCACTACATGCGGTTGCATCTGCATCGCCATGGCGCTCGCGACGCCCGCGGCGACGACGTACCCTCGACTCGCCGCGAACGCGCTCGCGAAGACGCACGCCCGTCCAACCGCCGCGTTCGACCGCGCCATCAGCGCCATGGCATTAATCGGATTCAACGCATACAACGCACACACCCTAAACACGCCATCCATATCCGTCGTCACCGTCGTCGCGAGCGCGCACAGCAGCGCCAACGCCACGCTATCCGCCGCGAGCCACGCCGACGCCGTCGCGAGCTCGACGCCGACGCCCGACGTCGTCCCCCCTGACCCGGCCCACCGCGCGATGCGCTCCACCGCGAACACCACGAACGGATGCCCATGAAACGCATTCCCGTCGTACGCCGACGCGCCGAACACCGCGCGCGCGTGCGCGCCCTCGAGCGTGCGCCGCAGCGCATCCACCGCGCTCGTGAGCTCCACTCTGCGCGCCAACGCCGCGGTCAACGCCGCCGGCGCGCGCGCGCACGCGATGAATATCGCCACGCGCGAGAGCGCGGCGACGAGCGCGAGAGCGCGCCATCGTCGCATCGCGACTGCGGCGACGCGCGACGGCGACTGCGACGACGACGGCGACGACCACGACGACGACCGCGACGGTGTGACTTTGTCCCGGGTGTTTTTCAACACCCAAGTGTCGATCAGTCGTTCGGTTGATCGTTCGCACCACCGCACAGCGCGCCGCCGAGCACGATCGCGATGGCGCCAACGATCGCCCACGACGTGGATGAATCATCGTCGCTCCTTCGCGACGATTCGCGCGCGCGATCGTCGCGGACGACGCTCGCGGACGACGCTCGCGGCGGTCGCCGCGCTCGCGACGCTCGCCACCATCGGTGCCGCGGTGGTGATTCGTCGCGGCTCGGGCGCGCCGCTCGTCGGTGCCGCGGGCGCGCCCATCGCACACGATGGATCTCGCGTGTTGTATCGCGATGGGTACATCGGACCGCCGATGCAGGACACGTGCGACGCGCGGTGCGGGTTTAAGTCGTACCCGACTGGGGAATTTCAATACTTGGACCCGTCGTGCGCGAAGGACCCTTTTGGGTGCGGATTGGCCGGCCAAAAGGATTGCCGCATATGCCAAACGAAAAAGCCAGACTACCACGGGCGACCGACGACGTGAAGATACCCGCAGTGCCCGACGTGCGTGTGTCACATGCACGACATGGATCCAGCGCGTTGTGATGTCTGCGTGTCATTATACAAATACTTCCGGTTCAACATCAAGACGACGCGATTCAAGGATGGATACACGCGCGACTTGCATTGCCAGACGCACATTACTCAATTTTCTGAAATTAAGTTGTACACCGATGGCGGCGCACGAGAACTCGAATTGGATGCGTCGAAGACGGTTGTTTTAACGGGCCAACCATGCCGCGCCGACGAAGGACCCAAGGAGGCGACGGATGGCAGCTTGTTGACAAAGTTTTGCGACTTTCACTCCATCGACGAGGCTGACGGGATTAACTTTGCGTTTGGCCTCCACGAACCGTCGCGCTTATCTCACTACGAGTTCTTCACTGCCGGGGATTGCCACGGCAGAGACCCGACGTCGTGGACGCTCTACGGCTCCACCGTCGGCACCGACGGTCCGTGGGTCGCGCTCAACAGCGACCGCCAAGAGCCCCCCGAAGGTCGCATGGCGTCGTACGGCAAGCGCGTGCTGTGCTAAACGCAGCCGCACAACAGCTGTGTATCACCAAGCTGACTATAACGCCGAGTACAAGCGGTAACATCGCGCTCGACGTAATCAAGAAGCGCGTACACGCGCCCCGTCGCGCGTATACGCGCAGAACGGCGTCCACCGCCGCACTACGAGACGTGACTTTCTTTTTCGCGTTGTAATCAATCACATTCACTCGTATTCATCATCCCATCGCATCCACCATCGCCCGACGCGCCTGCCGAGCGCGATGTTTGCCATGAGTGATGACGTCACGGACACGACCACGCCATCCATCGCCCGCGTGCGCGGCACACGACGACGCCGCGATGTGGACGCGATGCGGCGCCCTGACGACGACGACGACGACGACGGCGGCCATGCGCACATCGCGCGCGGCGCGCGCGAGCTCGGCGGCGCGCGCGACGGCGACGCGTGCATTCGCCGCGCGTCGGGCGCCGCACGTTCGCGGCGCGCGCGTGGATGCGCTCAAGTGCGCGCGCCGCGCCGCGGTTCGATCGATGGTGACGACGACGACGACGCACGCGCGCATTGGTGGCGTGATTGACGTCGCGCGCGTGACGGAGATCGCGGGGAGCGCGGCGCTGGAGGTGAGCAAGTCGGTGCGCATGCGCGGGGTGGAGGCGCCGGATGTGGATAAATCATACGTGGCGCGGAGTTTAGCGACAGATGCGATCGATGCGGATGGGTTGCCGTTGGTGTATAATAAGGAGGCGATTCAGAAGTATTGGGATAAGCAGGGCGGGGCGTTGCAACGACGTTGGGCGGAGTTTTTGTCGTTGTCGGTGCCGTTTTTGACCAAGGTGGCGACGTTGTCCATCACGGGCGGAGCCGCCGAGTTGTCGAAGAATGATCGAGCGTTGGCCAAGGATGCGCGGATTATTATTGAAAAGCTTGGACCGACGTATATAAAGGCTGGACAGATGATGAGCGTCAGACCAGATGTGTTGCCGCAAGCAGCTTTGGATGAGTTGGCGATTTTGCAAGACTCGGTCAAGCCTTTTGAGACGGCGACGGCTATCCAAACCATCGAGGAAGAGCTCGGTGGTGCGCTCGGGGAGTTTTTCGATGAAATCAGCGAAGTTCCTGTCGCGGCAGCGTCGCTGGCGCAAGTTTATCGCGCCAAGTTGAAGAGTACGGGTGAATACGTTGCAGTCAAGGTGCAACGCCCACAAATTTTAGATACGGTGAGCAAGGATTTGTACGTCTTGCGCCGCGCCGCTGAGGTGTACCAAGGATTGATCGAGCGCTTCGCGCCGCAGCAGCGCACGGATTACGTGGCGTTGCTCAATGAATGGGCGGTAGGTTTTTACACTGAGCTCGATTTCTTGAACGAAGCGGCCAACCAGCAACGATTGAAGGATTTACTCGCCGGCGAAAACGTCAAGGACATTTACGTGCCAGAGGTGAAGCACGAATATTGCACGCGCCGCATTCTCGTCACCGAATGGATCGATGGCGTCAAGCTTAGCGAGTGCCCGCCCGATGAAATCCGCGACTTGGTCGGCATCGGCCAGGAATGCTTCTTGGTGCAGCTCTTGCAAGTTGGATTTTTCCACAGCGATCCGCATCCGGGCAACTTGATGAAGATGAACGACCCGACGAAAGGCAAGCTCGCGCTCTTAGATTTTGGTCTCGTGGCATCCATTCAGCAAGACGACATGGACACCATGGTAAACTCCATCATTCATTTGGCAAACAAAGATTATCCCTCGCTCGTGGATGATTTCATTGACTTAAAAATTCTTCCCACCGACTGCGACCGCGCCAAGGTTGTGCCGCTCATGGACAAGGCGCTATCGCCGTACGTCAAGGGTGGTGGCGCTAAAAAGTACGAGGCTGAGTTGAAGCGCATGTATAACATGGATGGTTCGTTATCAAGCACCGCTGGCGGGTTCCAAGCCATGACGCAAGATTTGTTGACGGTGTTGAATGATATTCCATTCTCCATTCCGCCGTACTTCGCGTTGTTGGGACGCGCCGTCGTCACGCTTGAAGGCATCGCGTTGCTCGGGAACCCCGATTACAAGCTCGTGATGGAAGCATATCCGTTTGTCGCGCGTAAACTGTTGCGTGAAGATCGCCCTGCGGCGCAGCGTGCGTTACAAGAAGTGTTGTACGCCTCCACTCAAGGCGGCGGGAGCATTTTGCAAGGCCAGCGCCTCGCGGTGATGTTGAACAGCGCCATGGGTATCGTCGCTCGCAGCGAGGACGTGTTTGTCGACCTGGAAACGCTTCCAGAAGACGCCGCAAGCTTGGAACAGTCATTGAAGTACTTGATGCAACCAGAGGCGGCGAGCTTGCGAAACTTACTCGAACGCGAAGCAGAAACCGCGGCGGACTTATTGTTGCGCCAATCCATTCGCAAGGGTGTGACGCGCATTTTCGCGCAGTTGCCCAAGCCGCCAGCGTGGCTCCCGTTCGCGTCGTCGTTGCCCAACCCGCAAGATATTTCCGGCCCAGTGTTGCTGCCAGTTTCCGGAAGCTCCACGCCTGTGCCGACGTTTGCGTCGCCCGCGCAAGTGTTGGAACTCGCCGCGCCGAAATTAAGCCGCGAAGAGGAGTTGTTTGCGATTTCGCTCGGGGACTTAGCTGCTGGTTTGGTTGGAAAAGATGCCGCCACGGTGTTGACTGGTGATGCGTTCTTAGAGCCTGAAGCCGTAGCGGCACTGTTTTTGTCAATCGTGTCTACTGGGGAGTTACCCATTGGTAACAGCCCGGAGATTAGAAGTCTCGCGGCGAACGCACGCGATTCGCTTCGCACCGTCACGCCAGAGGGTGAAGACGCAGAAGAGCAATCCATTGATGATTTACTCGCCGCCGTCCAAGCGTTATCGCCCAAAGATCGTAAAGTATTGCAAGACACGACGTCTCGCGTTGTTAGACGCGTGTACGAAAAGTTTTGCGCACGATTAGTGCCGTTAACTGGCGGGGCGCCAGTCGCGACGAGCGGCGTCGACGTCGCCCCGGCGATGTCCCGATAGAAGATTCTCTAGAAACACACACACCTTGCTGCTTTGAAATGTACAAAATTTAATTTAGTTTTGAATGAATATTTATTCCAAATATCTCTACCGGTACTACGCTACTTAAGATTCTACTTAAGATTGATGAAGCTGCTTGAAGTATTCGCGGTACAAGCCGTCTCTGATTTCCAAAAAGCTCGTGATGTACTTCTTGTATTGGTGCAAACGCGCGTGCTCCTTCTTTGTGAGCAACGGGTGCAAACGCCACACGACGTATTTAGTGTACTGAATGATAAAGTACGTGATTAAACTCGCGCCGAACGCATAGGCACCGCCGTGCTTGATGCCAGACCAGCGTACCTCGCCGTCTTCTTGTGGAAGCATGGACTCGAGCGCCGGGACGCGCGGCACGAGCTTTCGTAAAGAATGCGCGATGATGGGCGTCGCGAACACCTCTAAAGCGGCGATGTAAATCGATAACATCATGAATATCCATCCCAAAAGCATCAATGCGACGCCGCGAATAGAGCGCTTCATGTTGTCCTTTTTGTTCACTTCGTTCGTCGCGAGCACTTCGTCAATGCGAGCGTCAATGCGTGAGCAATCCTCCTTCATCGTCGTCAAGTTCTTTTGTACCGTCAAGCGAATCGCCTTGTCAATGTCTTCGCAGACTTCCTCGATCGCGTTGGGAATAGGAACCGTCAAATCATCGCGCGGAAGGTAAATCGTAGGCAACTTGAATGCGTGCGAGTTTTTTATGCGCGAACTCAAATTTTGCGTAATCTGAATCAACACACGCTGTCGATCGTGTTCCTTCTCCACTTGATCCGCTTTCGACATGTAATACGCCAACTTGTCCGCGTGATGTTCGTTGAGCGCCTCGACAACTTTCATGGTGCGCTTGCATAGTGCCTGCCCGATGGGATCAAAAAAGCACAAAATCAAGTCCACGTGGTCCGCCATCCACGTGATCACCTTACCGACGTCAAACGGATAGCACATATCGCCATCGACTAAACCAGGCGAATCCACGATGTCCACGCAACTGAAATTCTTCTCCTTTGAGGTTGAAATCTCGGTGAAAATGTTCGCATTTAATCCTTCCACCGACTGCAAACCTTCCAAGTAGTCATAAAACGCAAACGTTGCGTCCCCTTTCAACGTCTCCCGCTTTCTACCACTCGTCACAAACGTAAACCCACGCGTCTCAATCGCAACCCCGGTCGTTTGCACGCTCTCACCAATGTACCAATTAATGAACGAACTCTTCCCCGCGGAATGATTCCCGATGATCATCGCGCTCACTTTCTTCCTCGGCTTGAAGCACTTCACGCGAAGCAAATCATCGTTGGCGATATCGAGCAACCCGATCGATGCATTCGCCGACGCATTCGCCGACGCGTTCGGACCGCGTTCGTACAACTCATGAATCGATTTCAATATCCGTTCCTGTGCGGCGTCGCGCGCGAACACACGCGAGAAACACTGCGTCAGTCAACGTCATCACGGCACCAGTCGCGTTGTGTCGCGTCGTCGGCGCGCCGCGAGCGACCCATCGCCCATCGCGCACGTACGTTCGGCGACATGGCGAGCGCATCTACGCCATTCTGCGTCGTCACGCGTTTCGCTTTACTCATCGCGCACGCCAATCGCGCGCAAAGGAATGACGATCGGACCGAGCGGCTCGGTCGGACCGTTGAAAAACATCGAATGCGATGCGTTACAGTTGCGCACGCGACGCTCGCCCGCTCGCTCGCTCGCGCACACGGGACCATGAGCGATAAAACGCACGGCGACGCGAACGCGTCGAACGCGTCGAGCGCATCGAACGCGTCGAACGCGTCGAACGCGAAAGTTTTGGACGTCACGGAGAGCATGGGTGATGTCTCCACGAGATTGATTAAAGCCGTTCGCGCGCCGTTGACGAGGGCGGCGCCGACGTGGAAGTCGATGGGAGTGATGAAGTTTACGTGTCCGAGCGGTGCGCGAGAGGCGCAAGGACGGATGCGGAAGAATGCGCGGGAGTTTGGGTATAACTATCTCGTCGTGGCGTTGGCGCTGTGCGCGTGGAGCGCGTTGTCGCACGCGTTCACCGTGGTGCTCGCGCTTGGGATTTTCGTGGGGCATCATTACGTGGTGCGCGTGCGAAATGCACCGATTGATGTTGGTGGTAAGGTGTTCTCGGCGAAGACGTTGGGGGCGGCGACGACCGCGGCGGCGGCGTGCGCGTACGCGCTTATAATCTTGCCCGCGTTTTTAAGCGCATTGGCGTTTGGCGTCGCATTCGCGGTCACTCACGCGGTCATGCGCGTTCCGGATAAGGCGGATGAGGATGAAGGTGGCGAAGTTCCTGTTTTCCGCGACTTTAAGGCGTCGTTCGTGGAGTCGTATCGCGAAAGCGGCGTGAGCGAGTACGTCCCGGCGCCAGTGAGTTCGGCGGTGCGTTCGGTGTTTGGGGCCGGCGCTCGCAAGTAAGTTTCCATCGATAGTTGGCGTCTGAACATCTGCAGCTTTGTAGTTGTGTATCTTTATCTATGAGTCATCTGAATCATAAAACGTTGATTCCGCGGAAAGTCTCGCGCTCGAACCGTGTCGGCGGGACGCCAACAGTCCTCACTCGCGTGCGCGTAACAAGTCTCCGCGCGCGCGCGCATCGCGCCAGCGCATCGCACGCACGCTCAATCGACTGTTATATTCGTCATGCGCGCCAACGCGAACACTTTACTGCGCGCGCGCGGCGTTGAGTTGGTACCATACCGCCCTGAGCACGTCGAGCGCTACCACGCTTGGATGGCTTCGGAGGACTTGTTGGCCGCCACGGCGAGCGAACGGCTGACGCTCGAGGATGAGATTGAAATGCAACGTGAATGGGCGCGAGACGAAGGCAAGTGTACGTTCATCGTACGCGACGGTGCGTCGAAAGAGATGATTGGAGACGTCAACTTGTTCTTTAACGACCACGACGACCCAAGGCGCGCTGAGATTGAAATAATGATTGCCGACGCGCGGTTTCGTCGCAAAGGTTTGGCTATCGATGCGCTGGAAGTGTTCATGGCGTATGGCGTCATCGAGCTTGGAGTGACGGCGTATGTAGCGAAGATTGGATTTGACAACGTCGCGTCGAACGCGCTTTTCGTGCGAAAGCTTGGCTACGCAGAGCTATCAAAGAGTACTATATTTGAAGAGACGACCTATGAACTGCGTACTGGCGTCGCCGCTGAGGATGGAAATAGTGCGCATGAACGGTTCGTAGCGACTTGGGCATCGGTGGAGGTGGATTCGTACGATGATTCAGAGGCAACCTCCGCGACGGCTTGCTAACCGTAGAGCCCGAGTGCTTCAAGACTTCATTCTTCGGCGCGCGCGACGGTGAGCGCATAGAGGCGCATTTCGCCGCGGAACAATGTCGGCACCGCTTTCGCCCGACGATTTTCGCCGTCTAAACGAAGAACGTCGCGCAAGCTCGCTGCGAAAGTTTATGGTGCCTCTCTTCTACGCGCCGCTCTTGCCCTTGATTCGCGTCTCCTTGCGGCATAACCCTCCGTTGCGGGATAAAGCATTCGCCGCGGGTATCGCGTGTGGGTTAGTACACGCCGGATACGTCATGTTTAACGACTCGAGCGTGCTTTAGTTGTATTTCTAGTTAGTTGTAGTTGAACGTACCGGTAGCCTGAACAACCAAAAAACAACAACGCGCGACGAGGAGCCGCAGTATCCGACGCGCAATCGCCCCTCGAGCGCGCCCCTCGCACGATTCCATCTCAAAATCCCGTCGTTTCGCGATGACGGATAAAATCGCTCCGACATCGCGTCGAGCGTACGCACACGAAGGTCGAGTTATCTACTTTTGGGACCAAACGTTTGATGAAGTGAACGTGTACATCCCGCTCCCTTCAGGCGCGCGCGCGAGAGATCTCGCCGTCACGCTCACGTCCAAATCGTTCACGGTTGGTATTAAGAACACCCCGCCGTACTTGTCGCACGACTTTACGCACGTGATTAAGGGTGATGATTCTTTCTGGACGGTTGAAGACGGCGAGCTCCACGCGACGCTCACCAAGGTTACGCGCGGCAAAGCTTGGGCCGCCCCGTTCGATGTGCACTGCGCGAGCAGCGATGCACTTCAATCCGCCGAGGACGAGAAGCGTCTCATGCTCGAGCGATTCCAGGGTGAAAATCCTGGATTTGACTTTAGCGACGCGACGTTCAACGGCGCCGTACCAGACGCGTCGACGTACATGGGTGGCGCGCGAACGACGTAAACGGGCTCCACGTATCGCACGCGCGCGCGCACGGCGATTCGTGCGCGTTATCGTCCTCAATGACGCATTCAACGCGCGTTCGACGCGCGGTCTTAACGAATCCGATGCCGAAAGGCACGCTTTCGTACGACGAAGCGTCACAATTTGACTCTCCAACCTTTCGCCAGCCATGGGTTCGCCATCGCACGCGGATGCTTACGACGACCTAGACGACGAAGAGTGGGATAAACTCAATTCCGACATGGTGCGCATCGCCGCGAGAAATTGGCCGCGTCCTACGGAGAATGGTCGACGCTTCATTATCGGCGCGCCGCCGCTGACGAAGAGCACGGGAGAGCGCACGCCGTCTGAGGACGACATTAAGATTCTTGACGACCGCGAGGTTAAAGATTGGATGCTACGCGCTGAGGAGACAATGTTTGGCGGCGCGCGGTCGTCCTCGACGACGCACGCGGATGACCACTCCGGGGCGGTGGCGGCGACGCTTCTCGATTTGCGAGGCGACGAAGCCCGACAGAGCGACGATAACGACGATGATCACGAACGCGAACGCGAACGCGTGAAATGGGTGTATGTTTTGATTGGATTTACATTAGTCGTTGCCATTCTCGCAGTCGTGGTTATTCGCGCCGTGGGCGCGCACGAGGTTGTTGAACGACTTCGATTCGGCGTCGACGCGCCGTTTTTACCGGCGACGATTTTTACTTCGGATCCGCGTCGTATCATCGAGTGGCAGCGCCGGCGTATCATCGATCTCGACGAAGAAAAGGCAACGCTGCTGCATCGTCTTTCGATAGCGCGGTCGGAAACGGCGGAGTATCAGATTACTGCGAATCATTGGAAGGAAGCTTTGGCTCGATGCGTGAAGAGGCAAAGAGACGCGTGTCCAAACGTCATCAACGAATGTCCGATGCGTGCATCACCTTTCCAAGGCACGTTTTACGAATTCATTGGAGGACCGTGGGCAGCTATACTCACTGAGACGCACGATGTCATCGCGCGCGCTGTGCAACGCTTCGTATGCCCGTGTATCGGCACGGCGCGCGACGGCTTCGTCTCCGCGCGACGGGTCGCCGACCGCGTCTTTGGTCAATAGATACGAAACACTCCACGTGAACGAATTGTTGTACGATACATACATGAAACATGACATCGCGCGCTAAGAGTCTAGTCTATCTCTAACTACTGGTACTGGTTGATTTTTTGTCGTTCGTGACGGCTTGTCAGTGCGCCACGGTGTCCAATATTTTCTTCTGCGCCTCCAGCAACGCATCTATTTCGTCTTCTTTCAAGCGTCCAGCATCAACTAGCGCTCGCAGTTTCTCTCGCGTAAACTTTAAGCACGCCGCACGCGTTGTCGCCAGCGTTCCGCCGACGAAACGTGTCCCGCACCGCGCACTCCGCCCGAGCACCTCTTGCATCACACCCACCGCCGTTCGCACCGCTTGCGATTCGTCTCTCCCGCACCTCACGATGACAAGCCCGCATCGCGTGTCAACATATTTCACCGTCAACGCCGCTTGCGCTAATCCATACGTCATGTCGCCAAAGTTTTCAATAATCGAAGTCTTGAGCGCATCGAGCATCGCGCTCGGCGTCACGGACGCATCCATCCCGCGCCCGTCGTTGTACGTCACCTCGAGCAAGAGGTAGCGGTTTTTAAATCGAACCATGCCGCCCCGCGCGCGAACGTGTGCGGTCGTCCGCGCGCGCGCGACTGTGCGGAACGACAATTGTCTGCGATTCAGTTACGATGCGCCCAACCACATTCACTGACGCGCAACCATGCGCGCCGCCGCGGATGTGCGCAATCGCAGCCGCGATTCGATAACTGGCATGCATAATCGTTCGTCGTCGACGGGCGACGTCTTACTCGACGTCGAGAGCGGAGGCGCGGGGAAGACGAATAGCGCTCGAGGCGGAGACGTATTTAGCGCCAATCCGACGCAAGCTTCGAGGGTGTTGCGATCGATTGCGCGCGACCCATCACGAGCGATGACGATAGCGGGAGCGTTCACGTTCGTCATGTTTGTTTTAGCGTGTCGCACGAGCTGGACCGCGGGTCTGGTGTTCTTGGCGTGCGTCGGAAGCTTGGGATTCGCGGGACATCTCGCGCGCTGGACGTTGGCGATTGACGAGGGTTCTGCAGATATGCGCGCGGTGTCGGATGCCATTCGAGACGGTGCGGATGGATTCTTTGCCACGCAATACGGTTTGATTTCGCGCTTGGCGGGCGTGACGGCGGTGGTGATTTTCTTTGTGTATTTATTCCGCGCGACGACGCCGGAACAGCAAGAAGCGGGCGTGTCCGCGTTCACGATGGCCATGCTCACCACGGTGAGCTTCGTGAGTGGGGCTTTATGTAGCGGTGTTTCTGGGTATGTGGGCATGTGGGTAAGCGTTCGCGCAAACGTGCGGGTGGCGAGCAGCGCGAGACAAGGCGCCCGTGAAGCGCTCACCGTTGCGTTGCGAGCGGGTGGATTTGCCGCGCTCACCGTCGTCGGGATGACGGTACTTGGGGTGACCATTCTGTTCAGTATATTCTCTTGGCTCTTCTCCGTAGGATCACCAAACGGTATGAGTCTTCATGAAATTCCTCTGATGCTCGTCGGTTACGGTTTCGGCGCGTCGTTTGTCGCGCTCTTTGCTCAGTTGGGCGGCGGCATTTACACGAAGGCTGCGGATGTTGGTGCGGATTTGGTCGGTAAAGTTGAGCAAGGTATTCCCGAAGACGACCCTCGTAACCCTGCTGTCATTGCAGATCTCGTAGGGGATAACGTTGGGGATTGTTCCGCGCGCGGCGCGGATTTGTTCGAATCCATTGCTGCCGAAGTCATCTCAGCGATGATCTTGGGCGCCACGATGGCAAAGAACGCCGGAATTGAAGACGCTACGGGGTTCATCATGTTTCCACTCGTCATTCACGCCATGGACTGCATCGTCAGCGCGTGCGGTATCATGTCCATCAGTGAAACATCAAATCGTCGAGAGGACCCGTATAAAGTTTTAAAGGGTGGTTACAACGTCGCAATTTCTCTCGCCATCGTGGGATTCGGTTTCGCGTGCCGAATCATGCTCATGACTGAAAAGCACCCTTACGCGTGGTGGTGGTTTTACATGTGTGGCTTGATTGGCATTGCGTGCGCGTACACGTTCGTATTCATTGCTCAGTACTACACGGATTACAAATTCATGCCCGTACGTCTCATTGCCGAGGCGTCGACGACCGGTCACGGTACGAACATCATCGCAGGCGTGGGCGTGGGGATGGAATCAACGGCTGCGCCGGTGATTGTGATATCCATGGCTGTCATAAGCGCATACTGGTGTGGAAATTACAGTGGAATTACAAACACTGCTGGTCAACCGATTGGTGGTTTGTTTGGAACAGCCGTGGCAACCATGGGGATGCTTTCCACAGCCGCGTACGTGCTCACGATGGATGTGTTTGGGCCAATCGCGGACAACGCGGGTGGTATCGTCGAAATGTCAGATCAACCGGAGAGTGTGAGAGATATTTGCGATGAACTTGACGCTGTGGGAAATACGACAAAGGCGACGACTAAAGGATATGCCATCGGTTCAGCCGCCTTGGCATCTTTCTTATTGTTCTCCGCGTACATGGATGAAGTCAGCGCGTTCACGGGAAAGCCATTCAACCAAGTTGATATCGCCATTCCCGAGGTCTTCATAGGTGGCCTCCTTGGATCAGCGCTCGTCTACTTGTTTTCCGCTTGGTCCATCACCGCCGTCGGACGCTCTGCGCAAGAAGTTGTGCGTGAAGTGCGCAGACAGTTCGCAGAAAGACCAGGTATCATGACCTACTCTGAAAAACCAGATTACGCGCGTTGCGTAGCCATCGTGGCCGCGAGCGCTTTGCGCGAAATGGTCCGACCTGGCGCGCTCGCCGTACTGAGTCCAATCGCCGTCGGCGTCATCTTTAAGAATATTGGTTACGCCACTGGACAAGAGTTATTAGGCGCAAAGGCAGTAGCGGCGTTCTTGATGTTTGCCACGGTTGCGGGCATTCTCATGGCGCTTTTCTTGAACACAGCCGGTGGGGCGTGGGACAATGCGAAAAAGTATATCGAAACTGGTGCGCACGGTGGCAAAGGGAGCGAGGCACACAAAGCTGCGGTATCGGGCGATACCGTCGGCGATCCTTTTAAAGACACCGCCGGGCCAAGTATCCACGTATTGATCAAAATGTTAGCCACAATCACTCTCGTGATGGCACCAATGTTCCTCGACTAATAATTAGGGACGCAGTTGTAGTAAGCAAACAAAATTTTAAAATGGCAAATTACAATAATGGCTGTAAAGCGTAAGGGACGTTTTAAAGTAACAAAAGGTGCTTTAACGAGACGGCGCGTTCGCAGCGTGCGCTTGCATCATGCCGTTGCGAATCGCGTTTGCCGCATCCGCGACGGCGCCCGGCCCAGAGGGGAGGAAAATCGTATTTGACCCCTTCGACGTGCCGATATCTTTCAACGTATCGTAGTATTGCGTCATCATCATCAAATCCAGCACGTCCTTAGAGGAGATACCAGTGATTTCGCTCTGGAAATCCACGACGGATTCACGCAAACCGGCAATGATTGCTTGTCGCTGACGCGCCATACCGGTACCAGCCAAGTACTTGGACTCGGCATCCGCTTCAGCCGCCTTGACAACCATGATCTTATCGGCTTCGGCGCGATCCTGCGCCGCAACACGAGCGCGCTGCGCGGCGTTGATTTCATTCATCGCTTGCTTGACGCGAGCATCCGGCGCAATGTCCGTAACGAGCGTGTTGATGATTTGATACCCAAAGTCTTGCATCGCCTTGGTCAACATTTCCTTCACCGATTGCGCAATCTCCTCCTTGGACTCAAACACGTCATCAAGTTTAATTCTCGGCACCGTCGAGCGCACGACATCGAACACGTACGATCGAATTTGCGCCCGAGAGTCGGTCAACTTGTAAAACGCGTCGTACAAGTGATTCTCCTCCGACAAAACCATGTATTGCGTCGATACGACAATGTTCACGAACACGTTATCTCGCGTCTTGGTCTCAACTTCAACATCCAATGACTGAATGCGCGTCGAAATCGACCCCGCAATGCCCTGACCGGTGCATGGGATGATAATCTGACACCCCGGGCGCGCAAAGTGGGAAAACTTCCCACACTGTTGCACGACTTGAATCGTACCCGTCGGCACGCACGTAAAGCAAATCATATCGTCGATGGATGGATGAAAAACACGCGCGCGCACGCAATCGAAAAAAAGACGAGCGGTCGGTTCGGGCGCCGTACGCGAATGCGCGTCGAATTGTGACGACACCTCTGAGGTGCCGACGGCGTGGCGCGCGTTATTCCATTGGGCCAAATCGACCAATCACGAACCGGTGCCCGGGGACTCCGACTCAAATACACCACGTGGCACATTGGCACCGTGACGTCGTCGGTCGCTTTATCCACTCGCGCCGCCCGAACACGTCGACGCTCGCGCGCGCGCGCATCGTCGCGCCGTCTGCGACCTCGCACGCGCGGTGGTGATTGCGTGCGTTCGCTCGCTCGGTTCTTCAACGCGTCACACGCGCGTGACGCGCGCGATGGCGGCGACGATGGCGTCTTCGCGGTCTTCGACGGCGGCGTGCGCGTCGTCGGCGGTGGTGCGCGGCGCGCGCGTGTGCGGTGCGGGACGACGCGTTCAACGCGCGCGGGCGTGCGCGGCGTCGGCGTCGGCGTCGGAGTTGGCGAGTGGGGAGACGCACGCGGCGTATATGCGCGATGCGGCGAAGACAAAGGCGCCCGCGGAGCTTCCCGCGGCGTTGCGCGTGCTTCAGGCGCGCGGGTACGAATTGGAGCCGCCGAATGCGAGGAAGGGCATGCATCCGCTCGTGGTGCCGCTGGCGAAGCGTAAAAGTGATGGTCACGTGATTGGGTTGATGATTGTCGACGAGCAGGGTGGGGAGACGCCGGTGGTGGGTGTGACGGATGGCGCGCACTTGACGTTGTTGGCAAAAAACGCGAGCCAGTACGTGCACTGGGCGATAGTAGAGGAAGAAGCGACGTCGGATGAGCAAAGCACGGTCGTCGCCGCCGCCGCGGGGTCGGTGGGTGTCAGCTTGCACAACCACGGCGAGTTCAAGACGTCGGGCAAGCCGTTTGATATTTACGTCACCACGCAAGTTGGTAAATTTCCGTCGTGCATGGAGGGACTGGTGCAGAGACATTTAGATCGTGGGGACGACCAATCGGCGTTGATTACGTGCGATTTGTACAAGGCGACATTTGGCGAGTGGGGCGCACCGCACGTGTTCATCTCATATTTATACACGCGTTTAGGACGCGTCGAAGAAGCTCGAGACGCCGCGCGTCAAGCGCTCCAAACGCCCTGGGCCACTGTCGGCTCACGGGACGCCATCGAACGCATGATTGACATCGCCGGCTGGTCCGGCAAGAGCGTCCAAGAAATCAAAGACATCCTCGAATCCCGTCGTGGTCCATCCGCCGCCGCCTTTGACGGCCCCAAAACCGATAAGCAACTCGCTCGAGAAGAAAGCGAAACGCTCCTCGACCGCGTCGCGCGCGGCGAACTCGAATCCGCCGTCGTCAACCAACGCTTGGCTGAGTGTTACATGAACGCCGGCAAGCCTGCATTGGCGAAATTCATCATGTGCGGCATGTCCGCCTAGGTCTCATCGTTGTTAACATCTATTAAGCAGCAATTTGTCGTCATCATCCATTCGTCTCTCACAAAAATTCAAATCGGCGCGTTGACAGCTGCGCGCGCGCATCCCCACCGTACTGCGCGGCGCGCGGCGCGATGACGCCGCCGCTGACGCAGCCGTCGGTGTTCTTTTCGCCGCCGTGCGCGATTTGCTTCGAGCGCACCGCGTGCGAACGCGACGCAAAACACGGTTTGGTTTCTTTACGCTGCGGGCACTGTTTCGGTGCGCGCTGCGTCGAATCGTGGCTGCTCACGCGCCGCGCAAAGTGTCCGGTGTGCGATGACGACGCGTGCGTGGAGGATATCCGCGTGTTGTTCGCGCTCGATTGCATCGGCGCGGAGGACGAGGACGAGGACGACCGTAAAGGCGCGGGTGATTCGATTGAGGTTGAGTTGCGTCGGGCGCGCGAGACGATGCGCGCGTTGCGTGAAGAACTGCGCGTGTTGCGCGCGAATGGTGCGTCTCGCGAGGTGTTGCGCGAGTTGAACCGGGATGGAAAGCGTAGGGTAGGTGCGGCGTCGACCGCGGTGGGGGCGAAGAAGACGAAGACGAAGTCAGTGGCTGATTATTTCGGCGGAGGCGGCGCCGCCGATGCGCGTTGGACGTTTGAGGAGTGTAAGACGATGAAAGGCGGCGTGATTCAAGATGGTGTGATTCTCATGGACACCGCGCTGACTCGAGATGGACGCGCTGTTCTTCAGGTTGAATCGTTCTTTGACGACTTAAACGGCCCCATGGTACGGTTAGTGAAGCGCGGATGCGCTCGCGGGTCGAAGGTGACGTTATTGCGCCAATGCATCGATGATGTTTTGAAAAATAATTGGCTTCGTCAACCTTTGATTCTTCCCCAACCTTCTGGTGCGTCACAGATTGTCGCGCTTTGTGTGAGTTCGGCTGTATTCGTCGTGAATGCAGCTGGACAACTCACGGCGGTCGTGCCCATCGAATCGTGCATCCATGCGGCGTCGTGGAGCCCAAATGAGGCGAACATGCTCTTCGTCGCTGTTCGCAATCGGATCGGCATGTCAAGCATTCTCGAATATGACTTGAACAGCACGAGTTATCGAAAGCCCAGAAAATCCAACGATTTTCCCACCGATGCAGTGTACCATAGTGTTCTTTACTTTCCTGAACTTCGCACTTTCGTGGTTGGAACTGGGCTAACGCACTGGACTATGACTATGGCGTCTGACGTGCGTCCTGACGTGCGTCCTGTCTACGACGAGCGCGAAGAAACGGTGTGTGTAGAGGTACCGGGTTACATCATGCGTCCTGACGTGCGTCCTGTCTACGACGAGCGCGAAGAAACGGTGTGTGTAGAGGTACCGGGTTACATCATGCGAGCGCATCCCTCAAGTAGGCGAATAGTGAGCGCAAGTACTTGCGGAGTTGTCATGTCTCCTACGGGTAATGGTCAGAAAGTCCGAGTCAAGCTCACAACGTTTGATTTGATCGAGCAGTGGGGTCGCGACGGCGGTTCGGCGCAACTCATGCCAAAAGTGTCGAGCAGTATACTCATGGGCGAATACGAGCAATCAGATTTAACTACCTATTACGACTTTTCCACGCTCATGTGCATGGGTGTCTTACCGGACCGTTCAGAAATCGTCGCCGTAGGCGTGGGAACCACTGTAGAGATTTACGACTCCTCCACGCTCGCCTTGATCCAGAAGTTTGACGTTGGCGGACTCGTCTTCAGAGTTGATATATCCCCGGATGGATCGTTATTAACTGCGTGTTCCCTCCCGATTGGTCACACGAAAGGCGATTTTGAGACGCACACGTTGTATAAACTCGTACAAGGCCCGGCGCGTAGTTGAGGCGCGATTGACGCAAGTTGTAATTTTAAGCAGTACCGGTACCGGTACATCACAATTCGACATGCCCGGCGATGCGACGACCGACGAGTGCGCGAGAGAAACACGCGCGCATGGAACCCGACGCGTGAATTACAGTGGTGGCGTGCAAGCCGTCATTGCGACGCTCGAGAATCTGATATCGACGCTTGACGGCGCCGCCTCGAGCGCGTGCGCGAGCGCTCCATGTCGGCCAATTGTTGCCCCACCGTCGACACCGTGCGACATGCGCGCGCACGGTAGAGTGGACGAATTGGCGCTTAAACGACATCGTTTGCGACGAGCAGCTCGCGAGCGCGGCGAGCGCGTATCGCTCACTGAAATGTCTTTAATGGATTTAGCGCGCGAAGCCGCCGCAACCGACGCGCGCGACGTAATGTCGCAAAGCATGATTCGCGGCGATCGTTTGCTTCACTCCGAACGCACTAGCAACAAACGCAAGGCGCATACGCATGCGTTGGAGGAGGCGCCTTCACCCATCGCACCCGTGGTGCCGCACGTGGTGGCAGAATTGCGCTCGAGACAAGAACGATTGACAACGGCGATGAAAAACTTGCATCTTGATCTTCACAACGCCGCGTGTGCGAAGAAAAAATGCCTTTGACGAATGCGATAATGCGTGATTTCTTGATTAATTCTAGTGTATGTGATTGGTTTCACAAAAAGCTAATAAAATGGTGGGTGATATCGACGTCGGCTCTCGAAAGCGCCGTCGATCAACGCGCGTTGTTTCGGTGTATATCTCACGCCTCGGCTTCCATCATAGGCTCATCCTTGGGTATTTTGAGCGGAACTACGGAGAACGTAGATGCTGGCGGCACGCCTGCGCGCTTCTTCGTCTTCGTAACTTTGTGCTCGGCGACGACATCAGCGCCCTCGGCGGTGACCTCTGGCTGTCGAGGAATCTCTGCAGCCGTCGGCTTTTCTTCGGCAACATCCATCGCCTCTTCTTCGTGTGGCCGAGTCTCTTCATATCGACGTCTAATCTCTTTGAACGCCTCAATCGTGGCGTACGGTTGCCCCGTAAGAGGGTCTTTGTACTTGGCTGGTTGCCCCGTAATCACGCACACGTGACCGGCGTGTGGCTTTGGAGGCGCTTGCTTCAACGGCGCAGGCGTCTCCGCCCCGCGTCGCAACTCCACCACGCCCACACCACCGTTAACCTTGGCCGAACTCCTATACACAATCGACGGTCCATCGTACTTGGGCTTATCCGTCGGAACCTTTTTCTTGAGCTCCGCTTCGAGCGTCAACAACCGTTGCAAATCGAGTAAATTCCAGTACTCCGTCTCCTTGGCTTCTTCAAGCAATTCCTCCTGGGTGTACTCGCGATGTTCCACTTTTGTGCGCTCAGGCGCGGGTTTCGCCGCGCGTTCCGCGCGCATGCGTTCGCTCTGTTCTAAAATAATCTGCGCCGTCGCGCGTTTCGTTCGTCTCGCTTCAAACGTCTCAATCGCGCCGTCCGCCGCCGTCGTCCCGCTCGGTCCAGCCTCAGCCGCGGCCGCCGCGCCGAACGCATCCGCCCCATACCCAGTCGGCACGCGTGCGCGCCCGCTCGCTTTACGCCCACCCACCGCCGCACCGCCGCTCGGTCCCGCGTCCCCGCCCGTCGCGTCCCGAACTCGCTCTGGCGCCTTCAAACTCTTCCCCGTCCGCTCGCGCGCCACGTGCACCTCCCCCTCGCTCTCACTGCTCTCCTCATCATGAAAATCATCATCCACGATATCCTCCACCTCCTCCTCGCTCTCATACTCGTCGTCGTCAGATTCACTCGCAAAGAATTCCTGACCATAAAACTCATCATCCCCTTCATCCGCCAGCAGCGCATCGAGCCGTTTCCCGCGCGTCGACCGCGACGGGAGCGCGCTCACGTACTCGGCGTCATCGCTCGCCATGTCGCCGACGTCGTCCGCGCACCACCGCCGCGCACCGCCCCCGCGCGTCGTCGTCTCACGCCTGAGCTCGACCTGGAGCTCCTCGTGTCGTCGCAGAGGAACTCGAGAGAGGGACAAAACGACCAATCATGAACAGGAGATCACCGCCAGCGACAGCGCGCCGCGCGCACCACCGACGCCTGCCGCCGCACACCGCGACGCGGCTGTTCGCGGTCGCCGTCGCCCGCGTCGCGCCGCCGCCGCGCGCATCATGAGCGCCGCGCGTGACGACGCCCGCGTGATCGCCGACGCCCTGCGTCGCGCGCTGGATGCGCTGCGCACGGGCGTGGATGTCCACGGTTGCGCGAGAGAGACAAGTGGCGGCGGTGCGCTGGAGACGACGACCTCGCGGGCGTCTTCGGCGCGCGCGCGCGAGGTTGTGGATGACGTGATGGCGATGCTTGATGCGCATCACGCGCTGGGCGCGCACGCGGAACGGGCGTGTGGGGGGTCGCTGGAGGCGTATGCGAGGCATTGCGCGGAGGGCGCCGAGGCGAGCGCGCGCGACGTCGGCGCGCGCGGCGTGGCGTACGCGCGCGTGCTCGGACATTTGAGCGCGTCGTGCGGGACGCGGGCGTTTGTTCGCGCGCTCGGGACGTGGAGTGGGATTTTGGCCGAAGGTGTGCGCGCGGATGGGGATGGGGCGTCGGGCGAGCGCGCGGCGTCGGCGAGGCGAGACGCGTTGCGTACGACGCTGACGCGGGCGGCGGGACTAGTAGATGTGCCCGGCGTGCGGAAAGATGCGTCGAGCGCGATTGCGGTGGCGATGCCTGGGGTGCTTAAAGCGCTCGCGCGCGGAGCGGTGGGTGCGTTTGCGTTGGTGACGACGTGCGCGCGGTTGCACCCGAGCGCGTTGCGAGCGCACGCGGCGACGCTCGAGACGCAATGCGTGACGACTTTGGCGGAGTCCACGAATGTACGCGTTCGCGAGAGTGCGTTTGTGCTTTTAGCGTCGCTGCCGCGCATCTCGGGCGATCCCGCGACGTGGACCGAGCACGCGAGGCGGTTGATGTGCGCGACGCAGAGCGCGCTCAATCGAGCGTTTGAAGGCGCCGAAGACGGTGATTTGAAGCGTCAGGTCGACGCCTTGTTGACGCCGCAAAACGAGTCACTGCCAGTGCCATTGGGTGCGCTCGGCGGTGACGACGTCGAAGATGCGATTACGAGCATGCGGTGTTTAGAAGAGATGCTTCAAACGCGCTTTTCGTCGCCGGTGCCATTGCCAAACGCCGCGGTGACGACTCTCGCGGCGCGTGTACTCAACGTGGACGGCACCGCCGTGGCGTCCGTACCAGGTTTGCCGCCCTCGCCCGTATCACCGGAACTCATCATTGCGTTACCACGCTTGCATACTGCGGCACTGGCGCTTTTAGAGGCGCTCTTGCGAACAGCGTCGACGACGGCGATTCCACAAGTCGGACGCGTCGCGAGAGCCTTAGAAGGTATACTTCGGCGAGGCGCACCAACCGCGAGTCATTTTGAGCAAGGAGAGCCTTTGCGCTTGTGTATGCACGTACGAGCGTGTGCGCACGATGCGATTGCAACTGCAGCGTACGCTCTAGGAGGCGCGAGTGCGAGCGGCGAGCTCGCCTCCGCCGTCGCCGCGTACGTCATTCAGGACGCAAAGCCGTGCGGTACTGGCAAGAGCGCGATGGCGAACGTCGGAGACAAAGCTAATGCGAGTGGAAAGAAGCGCAAGAAAGGCGGCGCCTGGGGCGCAGCCACGGCTGAGGGTTTGAATGATCTTACCACGGCGGCGATACTCGACGACATGAGCGGACCAACCGCGGGTTCTGCGGCGACAGAGGCGGTGAAATTGCAAACGTCCGCCCTTCGTGCGCTCACGGCGTTGTGTAATGTTGGTGGTGCGATGCTTTCACCAAGTGTTAGAACAAAGCTTGACTCCGCTGTGGCGCAAGCGACTGCACAAGTGAATGAACTGACGTTCGCGGATGACGTCGACGACGTCATGGCGAATCGCCGAGACGCCGTCTACGACGCTTTGCTCGCATCTGTTCTCGCACCGCGTCCATTTAGGTCACCGAACTTGCCACTCGCCGTAGCAACGTTTTCAAAGGGCGCGGAAGATCCCGCAACGGCGAAGAAGTGCACACAGTTGGCCATGGCGCTCAACGCGTTGCTGCACCCGTCGGCGCCGCCTTTGGCCCCTCAAGCCATCGCTCCACCGCGCGAAGACGCAGATGCCCGGACAAACGGTGCAGCACCGCAGTGGTCGACATTCGCGGCGTATCACGAGGCGCCAAAAGACAACGTCGCGTCAACCGCGTTGCGCGCAAACGTGAATAATTATTACAAGGCGAATGAGCCGATAAAGGCGGCTGACATCGCCGCGGTCGACGTCGCGCCGTCCGCAGACGCGCCCGTAAACGCCGCGACTGCGGATGAGCACGACACGGACGTCGATGCCGTTGTTGAGTTCACACCAGCCGCGCCGGTGGCCGTGCCGAAAACCCAAGAGACGGCCCGTGCGCCGTTTCACAGCTCCGCCGCTGCGTCGAGCGGATTCGCCGCCGCCGCGAAGAGCGCGCCGACATCGTTCGCACAATCCTCAACTGCTCCACCGAATGACTTCATTTCATTTTCCGCCGCGCCGCCCAAGAGCGCGCGCACGCGCGCGGATATGTGGGAAACCAATCCTGAACCAGTTGGACTAGGGAGCGGTAAATCAAAAGTCGCCGTCGAGCTCTCAGACGATTCCGACGGCGAGCTTCCTGAAATTCACACCGGGGACGACGACGACGACGACGACGACGACGACGGGGACGGGGACGAAGATGAGGACGATGAATAAGTAACACACTAGCGATTAGTATTTCATATGCATTCATAGCGACGAAAATTAACGAACATCAGCGCGAATAACTCGCGACGCGTAGCCAAGAGTCAACCGTCTGTRGGTCCTCAAAGCACGCCACGCTCGTTGACGCGATCGACGCAGCGACGCAAACAATGAGTAGCGATGAGGCGATAAACAGTATTCGAATCAAGACCGGTTCGTTGCGTCGACTGTTCAAGGAACGCGCGATGTATGCCGATGAAGTCGTCGCTGGTCAACGCAAAGTTGCATCCATGCGCGAGGCGAACGCAGAGCGCTACGACGTCGCGCAACAGGTACGCGTGCGAGCGCCGGCGCGGATGGTAGTGGGCACACGAAACTCCCACTCACGGTTGGAGATTCACGCGCGAACGCGCCTTGAAAGAGCGAGCACTGACGATTTGAGCTGTTTGTCCCGCGTAGGAAAACGTTTTAAAGGAGAGCGAGATGATGGTGCAGGACAACGCGACGCGATTAGAGGATGCCTACAATTCATTAGCGGCGACGAGCGAACATTTTGCGCGAGATGGTCTAGTTAAAGCGAGCGCAGAGTACGTAGCGGCTGTGGCGTTGTTGAAGGAAGTTGAGGCGGTGTTGAAGAGATGAAGGCTAGCGTCGACGTCGCGACTGTAAATATTTAATCTCTCTGTGTCTATCTATGATCTATCTATGGTACGATCTAAGCATGTCTACTAGGCATACGCGTTGATATCCATGAGCGGCACGACGTCATCGTGTCGATTTCGACGGTTTTGTTGCGTCAACGCTCGGATTTTCATCGCTTCGATTTTGTACTTGTTGTATCCGACGACGCCCATAAGACATAGCGAGAGACCCAAGACGTTGTCCATTCCAAACTTGTCACCGAAAACAACCATACTTAGAATGATGGCTACGATGTCTTTCACGACGCCAATCATCATGATGGTCAGCGCCGAGGTTTCTCGTAGCAACTCAAATTCGCTCAACGTGAGCAAAAACGCCATGGTCGCCCCGCACCCTACGACGACGATATCAATCAACAAATCTATAGGGCCATTCAGCCAATCCGAACGCGGTATTGAAATCCACCACCGCTCCTTGATGCACGAAAACACAAACACTATGCTACACATCACTGGCATGACTTGATACACGAAGACCACCGGGTGCTCTAAAATGTGTGACTCTTTAATCCCTGGCGCGCTGTCTCCTGGATCATCCGGATTTCGATGCATCACGCGCTGCGAAAGCGTCCAACGTAAACCGCTCATGAACGCCGCCGTGAGACAGATAAAGAAACCCGACACATTAAAGCTAGACTCACCCTCTACGGACATGATTTGACCGACGCTCACCACCGCCACGACGGCGAACAAGTACCAACTCGGTCGCTCAAACCGGAACCAAAACGCCAGCAACAAGGTAAAAATAATAGAACTCGTCTTCACCACGGTATAAAACGATACCGAGATGAAAACCAATGATAAATTACTCAAAGCGATGTCTAGTCCCATCGTCGCGCCCACCGGCGCCAGGGCTCGCCAATACACGTCGTACGGCACCTCCTCCCGACGCCCGTGCTCCCGCTCAGCGCTCTCAATCACCCCCGCCCCAATCGCAATCTTCGCAAACACAAACTGAAACGCAAACTGCATCGACGTCAGGAACAACGGCGCCGGGAACCCACCTCGCTTTTGCCCAAACACTTGCTTGTTGAACAACGCCAGCCCAGTGCTAAAGCTAAACCACGCCAACGCGAGCAGCGCGCACTTCAGCGTCTTGCCGCGAACTTCATCCATCACCACCTCCGTGGCGTCCATCGGCGCGCGCGCCGCGCGCTTGCGTCGGATGTACCGCCGTATGGAGGTTTGAATCTTCACCACGGCGCGGTGCTTCGCATCGAGCGCCTTGCCGTCGCGCTCGAACGCGTTCGCGTTCGCGCTCACTGTCGACGCCGGCGACGACGACGACGACGCCATCTCGCGCGCGTCCACCATCGCGGGCGCGAGCGCGTACACGGCCACGCCGGCGCGCGCACCGCAACGCGTCAGACTGTGCCGCGGAGATGCACGCGAGGCGCGGAAGCAAGTTTACGATTGACATCCCGCCCGATGACGACGACGTCGACGGCGGCGGCGGTGGCGTCGACCGCGACGCATCGCGTGCGTTCGACGGCACCGCGTCGCGGTCGAGGGAAGACGTGTGCGTATCGTCGCGCGTCGCGAGTGTTTGTAAGAGTGTGTGTGTGTCTCGCGCGAGTGTTTATTGTGTTCGTACGTGCGCGACTGACGCCTGAAATCGTTTCGTGCGCGCGAAGAACACTGAGCGGAACGTTTACTGCGGATGAATTTCGCATTTCCAAGCGCGGGTTAGGGGTGTCGTCGTTGGATTTGCAGGCTTTGGAGGCGTCGGAGGCGGAGCGACGAGGCGGAGCGAGCGCGAGCGCGAGTGTGAGTGCGCCGAATTTAAACAGCCTCGGGGACGATGAATTTATATTGGGCGTAGATGACTTGGATTTCGTCGACGTCGTCGGCACTGGATCGGGAGGCGTCGTGCGTTTGGCGAGGCACAAGCAAACACGCGAGGCGCTGGCGGTGAAAAATATACAACTGTCGTTTGCGAAAGATAGCGAGGCGCGAAAACGAATCATCACCGAGCTTAGGACGTTACACACGTCGTCATGTGTGTACATCGTTCGTAGCCGAGGGGCGTACTTTGATCAAGGATCGATTAGCATTCTCATGGAGTACATGGATGGCGGCACGTTGAGCGACGCCACCCAAGCGCTCGGACGTTGGCAGGAGGAAGATTTAGCAGCGGTGACGGGAATGTTAGTCGACGGATTGCACTACTTGCATAGCGTCGTCAAAGTCGTCCATCGCGATATCAAACCGAGCAATGTGTTGCTGAATACAAGCGGCCTGGCCAAGTTGAGCGATTTTGGCGTTAGCGGCCAACTCATGGACGCGAGTAAGTGTCATTCGTGGGTCGGTACGGTGACGTATATGTCCCCTGAACGCATCCAGGGTGAATCATACGAGTACAGCGCAGATGTGTGGAGTTTCGCGCTCGCCATCGTCGAGTGCGCGCTCGGAAGGTTTCCGTATAATCCTCCAGACGTCAGTCGTCGATTTAGCTTTTGGGACTTGCTCGACATCGTCGTCAAAGAGCCCGTACCAAGACTCAAGCCCGAACTCGACGTATCGGAAGAGTTTGCAAATTTCGTCGAGTTGGGGTTGAACAAAGATCCCACCGGGCGCATGCTCGCGCGAAACATGATCGCGCATCCGTGGATTTTCGGCCGCGACAGACGCGCCGATACGCAACGCGTCGCCGCGCTCGTCGCTCGCGCGCACACAGTGCGCACGCAGGCGCAAAACCCGTTGTGCTAGTAGCGAAAACACCGTGTATATGCATTACCATCACGTATAGATCGCGCGCGCCTCAAAAAATGCAGCCCGTGTAACGCAGGCTACATTTTTCACCAACTCTGCTCGCCTCCTCAGACGCCCGCGCGCGCGGCATGCGCCTCGAGCTCCTCCCTGGCGCCGTGCTCCCACGCGATGCGAGTGACGACATCGACCTCGAGCGATGTCTGCGAGACGCGTCCATCGCGCTCGCGTCTCGAGACGTTCCAAACGCCGCTCGGGCGGTTGAAGCGCTCGCTCGAGGACGTCTTTCGCCCGCGCTTTCGCATTCGAAGCGCGCATTCGAGCTCGCCCTGGACGCGTGCGCGCTCGCGATGGATACAATACGCGGTCGAGACATCACCGTCGTCGCTGACGCGCATGGGCTCGCGGCGAGCGCAGGGGCGATTGTCGCGGCGGTCGTTCGAGCGACTGAGCTACGCGCGGACACGTACGCGCTCAACGTCGCTGGGCGGTGCGTGATCGATCTCCTTCGCGTCATCGCGTACGAGGGCGATGCGGAGATGTCTCGACGCGTGCCCACGGCGCTGACGGCGCAAGTGCTGGCGTTAGGGGCGATTGGGACGTTGGACGCGTTTGCGTTTGTGGCCAGCTCGAGCGCGGCGTTTGGACATCGAGGAGCGTTTGAGAGCCCTCAATCGGCGTTGGAGTACGCATACGCGTGCGCGTACGCTCTTGTTGGTGCTCAAGAAGGTGGGATGAGCGCGTTTGGTGCCTTGCTTGAGGCTTGGGAAACGTTTGACGAGGGGGCCGAGTACGCGGCCGTGAGGCGAAGCGTCTTCGCCGGAGGCGCATTGAAGCTTGTTTTAGAACATGCAGTCATATCTGGTGCTATATCTCGCCTCGTAGCGCTCGACGTCGTACGCGGCAGTGTGCGACACTGTCGCGTGGCTCATGCGTACGTCGTCGGCGCGATGTACAAGGCGAGCGTGGTATTACGAGACGCGGAGCTTCGCGAGGCGTGCGTTGAAGCGTTTGGTGAGCAATCGAGAGATGTTGTGTCGTGGACGACGAGCAGCGGGCGCAGAGACGTTGCCGCGGAGGCGCGTGCATTTGCGTTCGTAGTGGCGATGACGACGTGCTTGGATGTCGACGAAGTCGATGGCACATTACGATTGGTGACTGGCATTGTAGCGCAAGCGGCGTGTCGCGTCTTTTCACTCGTTCATGGTGTACTTTTACATTCACGTGCGCGAGGAGCTTCACCGCACGACGCATCGCGTATATTGCGCGATTTAATTACGTCTCCATTGTTCATTAATGCCCCGTTCATTGCAAACGTCGTATCGAAAGATGACGGGTTAGGCCTGAGCGGCGCGCTGGTTACGCTCGCGTCGTACATGTACGACACGGCACGCGATATCGAGTCGAGCGAATGGGCCAATGCATTAGACGAGATGACGTTGATAAACGCACGTTCGAGCGCATACGAGTTCGTGCTGCTTGCGCTTAAAAACGCTACTAAAGGTCGAGTGCGCGCGCGTGTCATCGAAGCCGTGCACGTGCTGACGCACATGGAATTCGCCAGAACCACCACCGTGGAGTACGCACAGATGCTAGGTACAGTGGCGTCGGCGCTCAGTTCACCGGAACCACAGCTGGACTCCCCCACGAGTGTAGCGTTTCTGAGCATGCTGCCTGACGACATATCAAACGAATTCTGGCGCTCGGATGGCGTCTTGAGCGCGAGAATACATCTCACGCTGAGATTTCTACCATTCATCACGTCAAAGCTATCGTCAGAACGCATCGTCCACGCCGTCGTACCAATCGTACACGCGTGTTGCACGCACGAACTCAAGCACGTGGTAAAGGCTGCACATGTGGCGTACGTTGGAATTTTCCACGCGCGCCCAGACTTGCACGTCTCCCTCTTTCCTCGGTACCTACGCGCGGCGCTCGATGCTTACCCAGCGATGACGCCCATCGAGCCATTCATCGCCGCCGTAGGTATCGTGACCAAACTTGGTGACGCTGGCAACGACCTAGGCGTCGTCATCGCTCAGGAAATCGCCGCGAAAGTCCAACGCATGGACGTCTCGCCCGACACCTCGTCATCCGGCGCCGCGACGGACCGCCTCGACCCACCTGTGGAGCCTTTGCGCCGCCTTCTGTTCCAACTCATCACGCTCGTGGACTTCCCACTCATCACATCAGTCAGAGACATCATCCAACGCGCCGTGCTCGAGGCGCCAGACCGTTCAACGCGCGCCGCGCGTCACCGCGCGCTCGCCTTCACCGTCATGCGGTGCCCAGACTACGCGCGCAAACCATCCATCGTCGATTGGGTCGTCGCTTTATCGAGCAAACTCTGAGTCAACGCGTAATTCGTAGATTAACATAGCCTAGACGACCTTTTGTGCCGTTGATATAGATAGATATAGACCCGCACGCGACGGACGCGAGACCCGCGCCCAGCCAGACGCTGATGCTGACGAGGCAACGACCTTTCGCGACGCATCCTCACAATCACCCACTCGAGTGCGACCACGACACCGACGACGACGCTTGAACCATGCCAAACACCGCGAACAAACGCCCATCGTTCGATATTTTCCACCGCCACAAGAACGCCAAGCCCGAAGTCGAGCTCCCGGGGTACTTGAAGGAGCTCCAGCGCGCGCCGTCGGCAGATTCTCGACACGATTTGTCGGCATTCATCGGCCGCAAGTCCGTGGACGAAGGTCGAGGCATGCCGAGAGACAGCGTGAATGAGCATTCGAGCTCGAATGTGCCGGTGAAGAAGTGAGGCGGGCGAAGGGCGAGGGGCGGGGCGTTCGTGTGGGCGAGGCCGCGGACGCGTTCACGACGCTGACGAGGACGCCGACGTTCTTGCTCGTTTTGAAAAATATCTCTTAATATGTTGACGCGTGCCAAGTAATAGCAGCAGTGCCGTAATTTTTGTACATCTTTGTAATTCAACGAATAATTGTTGACGATATAATCGCGCGCGAGCGCTACGGAAACGTCGCAAAGGGATTGGGAAGGCGCGCGAGGAACGCGGCGGGGTCTCGCGCAAAGTCTTCGACGCCATCTTCGAGCCATCGTTGCGCGACTTTGATGCGATGTTCATTCGTGGGCATGCGGTAGAGGTACGCGACGCGGCGTAAGGCTGCGGCAGCGGGACCATCGATGGTGATATCGCCGACGGGGAGCGCGACAGCCGCGTCGAGGGCGCCGAGAACCATCATGTCGCCGATGTGTTGGTAGCGAAACGGAAGCGCTGCGCGCCCGTTGATGGACGCCCATACGTTCCACGCTGCATAGTCGGCTTGTTGGAACGCTACTTGTGCGGTGGATGGTAACACGTCGAAGTTGGTGCCCATCAAGTCCGCGGCGCTGGACGAGGCATCGCCAACGGCATAGACGCGTGAGTGACCGTTGACGCGAAGAGTGGCATCCGTCTTCACCTTGCGCGTCGCCGTCATGGATAACGGCCAATCGCTCGGCGTCTCGGCGCGTTGGCCCACGGTCCAGCACACGAGATCGTACATTTGCTCACTTTCTTCACCGTTGGCGTCGTTCATGGTGACTTTCGTCGCCACTGACGGTGCGCCGGCGTCGTCGGCGGCTTCAACTCTGTCCAAACGCGTCACTCTGCCGCCGACGACGTTTACGTTCGCCTTGTCTAAAACCTTCATCGCCGCCTCGCGCTGCCCAGGCGGGGCGCCCGCCATCACCCGACCACTCGGTGTAATCATATCCACAATTCCACCCGCGGCTTTGCCCGCGAGACGCTCGGCGATGACTGCCGACAATTCCACTCCGGATAAACCGCCGCCGATGACGGCGACGCGCGGGCTCTTCCCATCGCGCTCCAAATCTCCTAAAACTTTCGCCATGCGCTCAGCATCCTCCGCCGTATTCAACGCAATCGCATTCTCTTTCGCACCAATCACCCCACCATCACTCGTCGATGTTCCGAGCGCCAACACCAAATAATCGTACGGCACCGTTCCGCCGTCTCGCAACGCGCACGTCCCTCCATCCGTACTACACGGTGTCCCATCCCTCGCCACGCTCGCATTCTCCGGCTCAAACCCAACCACATCACCCTTCACAAACTTCACATTCGTCGGCGCTAGCAACTCCGCAAACGTCGGCGCAACCTCCCACGACGCCAACGTCTCGTTCACGAGCTCGTACAGCAGCGGCTTGAACACAAACCTATCCGCGCGGTCGACGATCGTAATCGTCGGCCTCGGCGTCCCCGCGCGCCACTCCAGGGCGTCGAGCTTCAACGCCGTGTACAGCCCACCGAACCCGCCGCCGAGGACGACGATGTTCGCGCCCGCGGCGCCGTCGCGAGCATCGGTGTCGGGTGACGTCGTCGCGCGCGCCATGGGCGCAGCGGCGCGTCTGCGCGCGCGCAGGCGTGGCGCACGCGGTGCGCGCGGCGCGGAAGACGACGACGCGCGCGCGATGGACGCGGTGCGCGCGCGAGCGAGCGACATGGCGGCTCGTGCGGCGACGCGCGCGGCGGGGAATGGCGCGGACGTGAGGACGTGACGTCGCGTTTTTTCGGCAGTGTGCGACGCGTTACGGCGCCGTCGCGCGTCGTCGACGATCGCGCGCGAGTCGAGCGAGACGCGCGCGAGTGCGAGCGTGGGCTTTGTCGCCGTCGTGGGCGGTGGTGCGACCGACGCGCGCGCGCGACGCCATGGGTGCGGACGATGCGTTCGCGCGCACGATGATTGTGTCATCCAGTGTGAAGGATTCGCAAATCGGTATAGCTCTCGCGGTGTCGAGCGCGCTCGCCATCGGTACGTCGTTCATCGTGAAGAAGAAAGGGTTGCAGGCCGCTGCGGCGAATTTGGGGAGCGTGCGTGCGTCTGCGGGTGGGTACGGGTACCTGAGCGAACCGCTGTGGTGGATTGGCGTGGCAGCCATGGCGAGCGGCGAGGTGTGTAATTTTGCCGCGTACGCGTACGCGCCGGCGACGATAGTGACGCCGTTAGGGGCGTTGTCGATTATCATATCTGCGGTGCTGGCGCATTACATATTACGCGAACGCTTGACGATGAGTGGATGGGTCGGGTGCGCGCTGTGCGTCGCCGGGAGCGTGGAAATCGTGCTCCACGCGCCAGAAGAAGCTCCCGCGGTTGGTGTTCAAGCGCTCGCGGCGCTGGCGATGAAGCCATTGTTTGTGCTGTACTCGTTAGTCGCCATCGGGAGCGCGACGTGGCTGGCGATTGAGGTTGCACCGAAACACGGGAACACGTACTTGCTGGTGCCGATTATGATTTGTTCGTTGATGGGTTCGTTATCCGTGGTGTCGTGTAAAACACTAGGCTTGGCGCTGAAGATGACATTTCATGGAAATAATCAGTTGTTCTACGTCGAAACATGGGTGTGCGTGTTGTGTGTAGTGATTTGCGTGATGACGCAGATGAATTATTTAAACAAGGCGCTCGACCGGTTCAACACGGCAATCGTGACGCCCGTGTACTACGTGTGCTTTACGACGCTCACGCTCACAGCGAGCAGCGTCATGTATGAAGATTACATGCGACAAAGTACGCGCGATGTGATTGCGTCGTTCGCGGGATTTGTGACCATCCTGTGCGGGGTATACGTGCTTACAACGTCAAAGGATGGACCAGATGTAGCAAAGCAACTCAAGCGCGCCGGGACGACGCCGCGACGCGAGTCGGACGAAGAACTCGCTAACGTCGCCTCGCCCGGACGTGAGCGGGACGAGTGATGACGATAGTATTAGATGTACAACGATAGCACGCGCGTAGTAGGCATAGAAGATAAAAATACAGTCAAATCTGTCGTTGACACGGAGCTACACAAAATGTCCTTTTTAGCGGTACAGCACTTGCGCGTCGTCGAGTGCGATGTGTTTGAAACAATGACTCGTCAACGCCATCGGACAACGCTCGCACTCTTCCACGGCACACACGCGCGCGTACCCCGCGCGCTCTCGCGCGTCGTTGACCGCCGCGCCCGCGTCTCGAGAGCCGTCGTGCCCGTGTTTCAGCGCGAATCGCCGATGCTTCGCGCGCAGCTCCTCCAACAACCTCCAATACTGATCTCTATACAACGCCCGAAGCTCGCGCGCGCGCTTCAACCGACGCTCAACAACGTGTCGCTGCGTTAGCGCGCCCTCGTCGCCCTCATCGCCGTCGCCATTCGTCGTCGCGGTCGCGTTCTCCTCGTCGCGCGCTTCAATCTTCACCGACGCGTTTGCCTCAGCCGCGTCGCCGACGCCGTCAACCCCGCACCCGCCGAGCTCGGTGTCGTCGTCCGAATCCAACCCTAATACTCGCGTCATCACCTCGCGCGCGCGCGCGAACGACGCGCCCTCATCGACGCGCGCCGTCGAAGCGTGTGGTTTTTGCTCCGCCGCCTGCGCGCCATCATCCATCGTCATCGCCTCGCCGTCGCCGCGGTTCACCGCCGCGTCGTCCTCTGTCATACCGCGCGTCGTGTCGTCGTCTTCGCCGTCGTCGTCGTCGTCGTCGTCGTCGTCGTCGAGCCGAGTCGCGATGCGCGTCACGTCGCGGTCGCGTCGTAATCTGTCGTCACTGTCCGGCGCTCGCTCGCCCTCGATGCTCGCCACGCGCGCGCATCGCGCGCCTCTGCCGGTGCGCCGCGCGCGACGCGACGCATGGAATCGCCCGCGCGTCGTGCGCGCGCGCGCCACGGCGGAGGCGCGCGCGGCGTCGTCGTGGACGTCGCTGGATGTCGCGCTCGAGCGCGCGAGAGAGGCGGCGCAGCGCGCCGAGTCGGGCGCGCTGTGGGGCACGGGCACGCACCTCGGCTTGCCCGCGAATTGGTACGTGCGCTATCGCGATGAGGCGTTCGTGGAGGAGACGATGAACGCCGAGCTGTGCTACGTGAGCGGGCGTGCGAGGGGCACGAAAGGAGAGTGTTGGGAGGAGGATTTTAGCGGGTACGCGCAACGTTTGGAGCTGGATGACGCGGAGGCGTTGACGCTGAGCGCTTGGACGCGCACGGGGTATTGGTGCGAACACGCATGCGTGGAGGAGTATTTAGATTTGGAGTTTCTGGGCGAGAATGCGGGAGGGGTGGAGTTGAAGATGAAGTTGAAGCGGGGACGGGTGACGGCTACGTTGACGTTGGACGCGCAGACGTCGTTGCCGGCGAAGCTCGCGGTGGCGGTGTGCGGAGACGAGGACGTATGGGTATTTGATGATTGGCGTCGAGATGCCGCCGGGGCGGCGTACGCGGCGAAGACGCAATTATTTGGCACGAATGGAGGGGTGCAGGAATTTTACGTCACGGGCGTCGCGAGCGGGCGGAGTAAAGAGGGGTGGGGAATTTTCGACAAACCGAATAAAAAACCGCGTACGGTGACGGTGGACACGACCGTGAGTCCTGAAGTTCCCACCGTGCGCGCGTCTTCGTCGCACGTGCTGGTGGAGCCGATAATTAATGGTAAAAATGTGGGGCCGTTTATTTTAGACACGGGAGCGAGCGGGCTCGTCGTCACTCCTCGCGCGGCGCAGCGCTTAGGTTTGCGAGCGTTCGGTGAAGTGCACGTATCTGGAGTGTCCGGACGTGTGCCTTGCCAGTTCAGACGCGGGGATGATTTAAAGCTTGGGCCGCTCACGTTACAACGCCCAGTATTCATGGAAATGGGATTGGATGGCATCGTGTCAGGCACGAGAAAGCCCATCGCTGGTATAATCGGTTTCGATGCGTTCAAGAATGCAATTCTGAGCGTCTCTGAAGGAGGAACATGTGTAGATTTATATGCTGCAGATCAAGTCGATAATATTGACGAAAATTGGGCGTGGCAGGAATTACGTTTGGTGTCCAACGTTCCGCACATTAGCGCAACGTTTTCTGGCGCAAACATAGAACATCAAACCAAGCCCAATATTTTCATGATTGATAGTGGTGCCGGTGGTGCTGATGTGATTTTCCACTCTAAAGCTGTCGAAGAATTGGGCTTGACGCAATTACTAGGACCAGAAGGTAATCGTGTGTCGAGCCGCGTGCGAGGCGTAAGCGGCGCAAATGGCGAAAGCGCCGGCGCTACAATGACGTATCGAACGTCCATGGATTGGCTTGAACTCGTAAGTGCAGGAGCGGATGGCGCAAACGTGCGATTCGAAAATGTGGACACGTTATTAGCGTCAGGACCGGGTTTTAGCCTGTCCGAGCACAGTTGCGGGATGATTTGTGCGAGATTACTGGGAACGCAGCGCATCGTATACGACGTCCCGCGCAGGAGAATAGCTTTTGTCGCAAAGTGAAAGAATCGTTGTGTGTTTTATTATACCAGTACCGGTAATAGCATTTACTAACACTAATTATTATACTTCCGGCACTTGCGGGAGCATCATAATCTGATCTACCGCTTCGCGCGGGGCCATCTGCTCGTCCAATATGGAAGCGACTGCAGTGAGCACCGGGAGGCTGACGCGGTGTTTTCGAGCGAGTCTCACGACCGCCGTCGCCGTTGCTACGCCTTCCGCAACCTGATTCATCGAGCCGAGAATTTCTTCTAAAGACTCACCTGCCCCTAAGCGTACACCTACTGTGCGATTACGGCTCAAGTTGACAAAGCACGTCAACATAATGTCCCCGGTGCCACTCACGCCGGCGAGCGTTTCGGACCGCGCACCCATTTTTCCCGCGAGCCAACGAATCTCGGCCACACCCTGCGCCACGAGCGCCGCCATGGCGTTGTTTCCTAACTCGAGTCCTTCAACGATGCCTGCGGCGATCGCCAACACGTTCTTCATCGCCCCGGAAAGCTCCACACCAGTGACATCCGTGCTCGTGTTTACCCTCAAACATGAAGACCCGAAGAGCTGCTGCACGCGAATGGCCAATTTTTCATCCTCACTCGCGGCGACGATAGATGTTGGTAAGCCTTGCATGAGCTCCACGGCAAACGTAGGGCCAGATAAAACCGCCAATGGTTGGTTTCGTCCGAGACCTGCCGGAATGACCTCGCTCATCATCTGACACGTCCCGACTTCTAAACCTTTGCTGAGGCAAAGCAGCGGCGTCGCAGGATCGATGAAATCCTTTACACCGTTCAAAAATATGCGCGATTGCTGCACCGGGACGGCATGAATAATATAATCACATCCTACCAATGCTTCTTTGGCATCCGTCGTGGCGCGAATATTAACCGGCAACTCATACGTGGGCAAATACTTTTTGTTTCTGTGCGTCTCGTTCAACGCCTGCGCGTCGTCTGGATTACGCATCAGAATCACCACATCCAAGTCGCTCTTGTTGCGCGCTAGTAATGTCCCCATAGCTGTGCCGAATGACCCACCACCCATGATCGCCACCTTCTTCGTGCTCGCCAGCACGCTCTCGTCCGTCGAGTTCGACGCCACAAACGATTTCCAACGCATAATCTTATCCCAAGCTTCAACGATCGATTCGCGATCTTCCTCAGTCATACCTTCCCGAAACGTTTCATACGCACACGCGTTTGCGATGACACATCGTCCGCGCGCACTCATCGCGTGCGCGCGCGCCGCGCCGCCATCCATTCGTCCTTCGCGCATCCCTGGTGTGCCATGCAGGCGCACATTACTCGACCTTTTTGCATGCACGCGCGCGCTCGCCGGCGACGAAATACGTACACACTGACTCAAACCACTCGTCAACATCGCGTGAAGCTCGTGCGCGGGCGGATGCGTGAGGTCGACGGGGACCGGTCGGTCGCTTCAAATGCGCGAGGCGTCGAGTGCGGTGGTCGCTTTCCGCATTGTCGCGCACGGCTAGGACGCAAAAGCGAGATATATGCGTGCCGTTCGGGCGCATACGACGCCGCGGGCACTATCGCGCGCGAAAACGACGAGTACGTCTCGTAGACGGGCTGTCGCGCGCGGTGGATTACGGATGAAGCCCGCGCCAGGTTGGCAACAAGATTTGAACGCGCGAGCGAGCGAACGCGGCGCAGCACCGACGCGAGCAATCTCGGATGAATCCGTCGTCGACGCGGATGGCGTCGTGATTGATGGCACGCAAGCTATCGCCAAAGATGCGTTGCTCGAGCCTCATCGCGAGCATTTGAAGTACCGATATGAAACGTTTGAGAAACGTAAGGCTGCGATTGCCTCGGCGGAGTCGTCGGTGGAGAAGTTCGCGCTCGGGTACGAAAAGTACGGATTCACGGTAGACAAGGCGACAGGCGATGTGACGTACCGTGAGTGGGCGCCCGCGGCGGCACATTTGGCGCTGATTGGTGACTTCAATGGCTGGAACGCTGGCGCGACACCGATGACAAAGTCTGAGTTTGGCACGTGGGAGGTAACATTGCCGAAAGGTACGATTGCACACGGCTCTCGCGTGAAAGTGCGCGTGTACGCGGGTGACAGAGGTGAATTCGATCGCATCCCAGCCTGGTGCCGCCGAGCGACTGTCGAACCGGGCGTCATGGGTGCTGGTTACGACGGAGTCTTCTGGGCACCCGAGGAAAAGTACGAGTTTAAGCACCCATCTCCTCCGAAGCCCTCGGCGTCGCGAATCTACGAAGCGCATGTCGGTATGAGCTCGAACGACCCCAAAGTTTCCACCTATCGCGAATTCGCGGATGACATTTTGCCGAGAATCGCGATTGGTGGGTACAATACGGTGCAGTTGATGGCGGTCATGGAGCACGCGTACTACGGTTCATTTGGTTACCACGTCACCAACCCGTTTGCGGTGTCTTCTAGAAGCGGTACGCCCGAAGATTTGAAATACTTGGTCGATAAGGCGCACGGGCTCGGCGTTCGCGTGTTGTTGGATATCGTGCACTCGCACGCGTCGAGCAACGTGAACGACGGGATTGCTGGTTTCGACTTTGGCCAAGGTGCGGAAGATTCGTACTTTGGTGCGGGCGCCGATGGTTACCACTGGTTGTGGGACTCGCGATTGTACAAATATGACAACTGGGAAGTGATGCGCTACTTGCTTTCCAACTTGCGCTACTGGGTGGAGGAGTACAAATTTGATGGCTTTCGCTTCGATGGCGTGACATCTATGTTGTACCACCACCACGGCTTGCAAATGGACTTTACTGGTGACTACGCCCAATACTTCTCCATGGCAACGAATGTTGACGCCGTTGTGTATTTGATGCTCGCGAACGATATGTTACACACACTGTACCCTGAAATTGAAGTCATCGCGGAAGACGTGAGCGGCATGCCTACGTTGTGCTTACCCGTTAGCGAGGGTGGTGTCGGCTTCGATGCTCGCCTGGCGATGTCAATTCCCGACTTTTGGGTCAAGTACCTCAAGGAACGTCCCGACGAGCATTGGAGCATGTCCGAGATGGTGAGCACTTTGTGCAACCGCCGATACACTGAAAAGGCTATCGCCTACGTCGAATCGCACGATCAATCCATTGTTGGCGACAAGACCACCGCGTTCTGGTTAATGGATGCTGAAATGTACACTGGTATGTCCACATTGAACGAACCGTCGTTCGTCATTGAGAGGGGTATCGCTTTGCACAAGATGATGCGTCTTCTCACCGCATCGCTCGGCGGCGAAGGCTATTTGACATTCATGGGTAACGAGTTTGGTCACCCAGAATGGGTCGACTTTCCTCGTGAGGGTAACAACTGGAGTCATGATTACTGCCGTCGCCGCTGGGACTTGGCTGATGCGGACCATCTTCGCTACCAATTCTTGTTGGCGTTCGACAAGGCTATGCTCGCGCTCGATGAAACTCACCAGTACATGAGCGCCGCGCACCAGCACGTGAGCTCCGCCGACGACGCCCGCAAGCTCCTCGTCTTCGAGCGCGGTCCATTGGTATTCGTCTTCAACTTTCACACAAACGAAACCTACGAAGGCCTTGAAATCGGCGTCGGTGAGCCTGGAAAGTACCAATTAGTCCTCGATACGGATGCCGGCGAATTCGGAGGCGCGTCTCGATGTGGCTTTGGCGTCGACCATTTCACCACCCCCGACGGCCCGCCGTCCTGGGTTGGGCCGTGGGAACAAACGCCACGTCCGTGTAAAATGTTCGTCCTATCTCCCGCCCGTTCAGCGCAGGTCTACCGTCGTGTGGATGCTGCTGAAGTCGCAACCGAAGTCGCGACTGAAGTCGCATAGACGTGCAACACAAATCTCCACATACCCTATCTTCGCCAGCTCATGCCTCACTCGTCGCCGCGCGGTCGCGCACACGCGCGCGCACGAAAACCACGCGTTCGCACATCATGCGCCCATCATTCGCGCTCCTCGTCGTCCTGAGCGCGGTGCTCGTCGCCTCGAGCGCGCCCTCGGCGCTCGCCGAGACGGCGCCCGAGAGACGCCTGCCCGAGACCACCTTGCGCGCGCTCGCGTCTGGTGACGCCGACGACATCGTTCGCGCGGCGTTCATCGGCGTCGACGCGCCTGGTGCAATCGTCGTGCGCGATGTATCGGCGACGTACGCCGCGGCGCGCAGGCGTGGGTTGCGAGCGTTGGCGAATTGCGCCTCGAGCGCGAGCTCGAGCGCTTCGACGTCGGCGTTTGCGCGCTCCTCTGCGTGGTCTGTCGAGCACGATGGCGCCACGCGGGCAACTATAGCTGCGAAAACGTCAGAGAGATTGCAGTTTTCGATCGATTCGGAGTGCGGCGATGGCGGGGCGGTGCGTGGAGACTTGGAAATCATGCGCGACGGGGCGGACGTCGTCGGGCGCGCGACGTTGCGTAGGTTGGATGCGGCGTTTCATAACGCCACGCGAGGGTTTTATGAACACAGCGCGGCGTCAGATGCGAGTTTAGATCATTTTCACGCCTATAGCGTCGCTGGGACGAATTCACGCGCGCACGAGGAGGTTGCGGTCGCGAAGGAGGACGCTCACGGAAAACACGCGCACACCGACGTTGGTGTCGCCATCATCATGACCCCGGCGTTGCTCGCAGGTGAAGAGCCAGGTGCGCGAGGCTCTCGCGGGTTGTTTATTGGTGATATCGAACCGGATGTGCCGGATGACGGCTTGATTGTAATGTTGGGAGAGGCTGCGCGCGCTTGGGCGCCTGGTTTGAGCGAAGAAATGCGCGCTTTATTGAAGGTACCAACGCACGCGATGAAGCTCGTGGGCGAACGCGCATGGTTTGGACGCATGGTTCTTCCTGAGTCGTCTACGACGCACCCGATGCGCGAACATGCGGGATTGACGTTTGGGACGTGGCACGACGGCGCCATCCACGCGGCGATTCGTTCGCGCGAGAACAAAAGGGATGATGATGACGACAAGTGGGCGTCCGCGGCGTGTGCTGCGCCGAAAATCTCGGGCCACACATTTGACTCCTCGCCCGCATCGTCCAAAAGACGAAGAATTTTAGCGGATGACAACTCTTGCGACGCGGGGTACATTTATTGCTGGTTGTCGTGTCTCGAAGCCCCGAGCGAATGCTCGTCGACCGCGCAGTGCATCGACCAAACCAGCGGTGCGGAGTGGACCGGCGATGACGATGGGCACTGCTCAGCGTGCGCTGCGACATGTCCAGCGACGTCGTCGACGACGCGAACGGGATACTGCAACACGGATATCCCGCCGACGACGATGTTTATGGATGGATTCTCCCTGAACGGCGGTGGATCAAATGCCCCGTGCGTGGCTTTGCTGTTCAAATCGTGGTCGCTGCACACTCCCGCACTCATGGCGCTCGGATTTTTGGCCACATTCATCATGGGTGCGAGCATCGAAGCCTTGGCGTCGCTTCGTCGTAAACTCCAGTCTCCTGGATTTTGCAACTGCCACAATATCGCACCGCCGAAATCGCGCGCGTACTGCGTGGCGCTGTATTCTATGCAAGTTACAATCGGGTATTTGCTCATGCTCGTCAGCATGACGTACCATTTTGTGTTGTTCTCTGCCGTCATCTTAGGTTTAGTGTTTGGCCACGTCGCATTTGGCGCCGCGGCGCCAGTGACGGCGACCACCACCGCGTGCTGCGCGTTCGCCAGTCCCAGCGACAAGCAAGACTGTGCCGGGTGCGCCCCCGATGCCAACGGCGCTCGCGCCTCGTGCTGCGCCACTGGCGCACCACCATCGCCTTCCCGAGACGACGTCGACGTCTCCGGCCTCGCGCCGTGCTGCGCCGCTCGCGTCCTCGCCGAACGCGCCCCTTCCTCCTCCGACGCCTCCGACGCCTCCGACCCGAGCGCACGAAGTTCCCCAACCGGCGGCAGCCAATCAAGCGCGGGCGGTGACCTCGAAAAACCCCTCTACGACGTCGAACGCGCCGTTCGAGCCCGCCGCTAGAAACCGCCTCTCGTCGGCGCGCTTTGGCTACAAAACCTACACACCAACCATCCATCGTGTAGTCACCCCTGCCTGTCGCGACCGGCGGCGCGGACATTGTAATCACGCACCACGCACCACGCGCACCACGCACCACGCGCGCGACGACGACGCCGCGCGCCGCGCGCCGGTCGGTTGACCACGCACGGTCGGTTGACCCATCTGGTCGGTTGGACCATAAAAAACGCGTGAAATCATCCGCCGACGTCGCGCCATCGCGCCAGTTCGTCGCCCGCATCGATCGGTCGACGCAAGGTATGGACACGCTCACGCGCTACGATGACGTAAACGTTGAACACGACGCGTTCGCGCACGCGGATTTGAAACGCGCGGCGATCGCGGTCGAGGTACGTATCGAACAATCGCGCGGGATTACGACGCGTTGAGGGTTCGCGGGGATCGCGACGCGGTACACGATGGTGGGCGTACGCGACGGCGCGTATGCGTGCGTGGGGGGATGTGCGAGGGGATATGTCGAGTGAAAAGTGTGCCGTCGTTTTCGCGCGCGTTCGACGCGGGTGCGCGCGGGGAAAGGGGCGAGACGTGCGCGCGAGGTGACTGACGCGCTTTTCGTGTCAATCGTCACGCGGTGAAATTGTGTTAGGACCATGTGGGTATTCCTGGTGCGGATGCGACGATGATTACGTCCAAGCCGCGTTTTCAGCGACGATTTCAAGCGCGTTATCGACGCAGTGGGACGTCGTTCTCGGTGCAGGACCGGGATTTGGTTGCGGCGCTCGAACAAGTCAAGTCGACGCGAGGGGCGGCGACGTACGGCGTGGCGCACCACGAAGGGCACGGCGCGAATGGGCTCAACTCTGCGCATCGCGCGACGGATGTGCCCACGGCGCTCGGGGTCATGGTTCGTGGTCTCGCCGACACCGTTGGGTTTAAGGATTCTTTGATGAATGATAACTGTGAGCTTGAGCAACGCGTCGCGACGCGCGCCAAGGCGCTCACCGTGGATTCGGTCAAACAAGCGTTCGCGGTGAAGCCTATCGCTAGCCGGAGGCTTGTGGACGTGCATGCGCGTGCGGCCGAACTTGTTGAAGAGCACTCGTTGGAGGAAAACTTTTGCATCGTTGATCTCGCCACCGTCAAGGCGTTGTTTGATCATCACGCCAAGAAGCTTCCGCGGGTTCGACCGCACTACGCCGTCAAGTGCCTTCCAGATCGTGGCATCATCTCTATGCTTGCCGCGCTCGGTGCCGGTTTCGATTGCGCGTCGCAAGGCGAAGTGGAGTTGGTGACGTCTCTTGGTGTGCCCACCGAACGCATCATCTTGGCTCACCCCGTCAAGCGCCCGTGCGACTTGCGCTGCATCGCCGAGCACAACGTGCCGTACACCACCTTTGACTCTGTCTCTGAATTGCACAAGATCTTAGCGTCCAAGGTGAACGTGAAGCTCGTTCTTCGCATCCGTGCCGACGATCCGATGGCGCGCTTGCCTCTTGGTGCGAAATACGGAGCGCCGCTGGATAAGGTGAACGAGTTGCTCTCCGTCGCGGCGTTGCTCAACTTGGATGTCGCCGGCGTTTCTTTCCACGTCGGGTCGTCCTCGCGCAACCCGGACGCCTATCGCAACGCCATTACGTACGCGCGTCAAATCTTTGATCAAGCGGTGAGCATGGGATTCAATATGCACTTGCTCGACTTGGGCGGCGGCTTCACCGGCTCCTTCAACGCCGACGGCTCTGTCAGCGAGGCGCCGAGCGATTTCGACCGCGTGCGCCAGGCTTTGGATGAAATCTTCCCCGACGATGGCACCTTCCCTGGCTTGCAAATCATCGATGAACCTGGTCGTTACTTTGCTCAAGCTCCCGTCACGATGGCTTGCCTCGTGTACGGCAAGCGCGAAGGCACCACGGATGAAGGTGAACGTCACGTTGACTATTACATCACCGATGGCTTGTATGGCTCGTTCAATGGTATCATTTACGACGGCCTCGATTTGCCCACGTACTTTTTGCAGCCGAATAAAGTCGCTCCGCTCGCGTGCGACGGAGAGGATTACGAAAAGCTCAAGATTTCCTCCACCGTCTATGGACCGACGTGTGACTCGCTTGATTGCGTGATGCGCAACATTCCTCTTCCTGAACTTTCCAACGGTGATTGGTTGATGTTCCCTGACGCTGGTGCGTACACCATGGCTGGCGCGTGTGACTTCAACGGCATCTTGTGCTCAAAGTATCACTGCTTTTACGTGTACGGGGAGGAGATGGCGCGCACCGCCACCGACCGGCAACTCCAAGAGATTGTTTTCTCTAACGATCGCCCTGCGTGCGAACTCGTGCAAAACCGATAATGTTTACACACATCGGCTTCATCGCGCGGTTGTCAAACCGCGCGATTATTTTTCTGAAAAGAACCACCTGAACGCGACGCGAAGTCAACATTTGACATTTTCGCGCGCGCTTCGTGCGACGCACGTCAAGGACGCAACGCTGCTGGTATTCATTAATATCATTGTGTTGTTGTTGTATATTTTAGTCTAGAAAATGCGCATTTTGAGTTTGTCCGTCTCTTGATTGTTTGTAATGTTAAGGTCCAAGGCTCACTTGAACGCCCGTCTGTGTCTCGCCTCCTCCTGGTTGTTTTTTTTGTACGCGCCCCGACGCACACTCGCGCGTCATCTCGCGTCGCCCGTCGCCCGCGTCGCGCACACACATCGCGGCATGGACAGTCGGTGCGTGAATCGCGTCACCACGGGCGCCGCGCTCGGCGCCACGGTTGGCGGCGCCGTCGGCGCGTGCTACGGCACGTACGAAGCATTCGCGTACAAGCTCCCGGGGGCGTTAAAGGTGCGACACATCGGAAGGGCCACGATCGGGTCCTCGGCGCTGTTTGGGTTATTTTTAGGCGCCGGGTCGCTGCTGCAGTGCGGACGGCGGTGATGCGCGCGCGTGACGCGCGAGGTTGGTGGGGGGATTGTCCCGCGAGCCGTCGACGCCTCGACGCGCGCGAGACGGCGGGTGTAATAGAAGGACATCGCAGTAGCGCGGACGCGGGGAGCGCGCAGAGGTGGACGCAGATGCGGGCGGTGTGTGTTTCATATGCGTTTATAATACAAATGGCGAGGCTGTGTAGTAGTTAGCAATTACTTCCCGTCGAGCTGCCTCGCGATAAACTCGGCGTTTATTTCCCTACACTCTGATTCCACGCACCCGACGACGACTTCGATGCCGGCATCGAGCAACGTTTGAATACCACCACCACTCACTCTCGGGTCGGGATCGACGAAACCCACGACGACGCGACGAACGCCGGCGTCGACGAGCGCGCGCGAGCACGGAGGCGTGCGCCCGAAATGATTACACGGTTCCAACGTCACGTACGCCGTCGCTCCGCGCGCGAGCTCACCCGCGGCACGAAGTGCAAACACCTCAGCGTGAGGTTCGCCCGCCTTCGGGTGATACCCTTGACCTACGACGTCGCCGTTCGCGCCGACGATGACGCACCCGACGAGCGGGTTCGGAAACGTCTTGCCTCGCGCGGTAGCCGCGAGCGCCAGCGCCTGGCGCATGTACGCCTCGTCGCGCGCATCGGGCGACGCAGACGACTCGCGCGCACCGCCTGACGGCGCCGGTGCGGCGCTGTGCGCCGTATGGCGCGACGCGCGGATCAAACGTCGCGCGTTCGGGGTGCGCTGCAACGACGATGTCGCTGAAACTCGACGCGACGACGACGACGACGACGACGACGACGACGTCGACGCACACGACCCATCAGCGCACGCGCGGACGCACGAGACGCCACGCGACGTCGCGTGCGCGGCGAAAGACATACCGCGTCGACGACGACGACGACGACGACGCGCGCGTGAGTGACGACGGGCACCGCACCGCTTGTGCACGTCACAACGCGCCTTGTGCGTCGAGAGTCTCGAGACGCAGCGCGAGAGCGATGGCGGACGCGTTACGTGCGAACGCGCGCGATCAAATCGCGCGCTTGCTCACGCAGTTGGCGGACCTGGAAGACGCGCGCGAGGAGTTTGATGACGACGAGTACGAGGAGACCAAGGCGGAGACGTTGGCGCAGTTGGATAGTTTTAAAACGTCGCTGGCGAGGATGACGACTGGGGACGTGACGCTGACGAATGAACTGGAGACGATTAAGTCGGCGACGTTGGCGGCGATATCGGCGGCGTTCAAGACGCCTGAGATTTTGAAGTTGTTTGCGCTAAAACAACCAGAGGCGTTGCGGGAGCGTTTGCGCGCGTGCGAACGGGACGTGTTATTGGGCAAGATGAGTGACGCAAAGGGAAAAATAGAGCGAGTGGAGATTTTGACGGCGTTGAAAAAGTTACAGGCGCCTTTGGAAGAGTCGGAGCTGACGTTTTTGCGCGAACACATGACGGCTGGTTTGGCTGAGTTTGTCGCCGTCGCCGGCGACAACGCGTAGCGGTATTTAAAGTTTTTAGCACAGCGTAGCGGCAGCTGGGCGATTGTAATCACAACATACCAGTAGTACAGTAGTCTAACGCATATTATGTTTGCGGGAGCCAAGCACGCACGCGAGAGGTACCTGTAGATATCATTACTTTACGGTTGCGGCCTTGCCTGCACGATGCACAATTCGCCACTCGGCAAGACGCAGCCTTCGATGTCTTGAGCGAGAAGCTCAGCCCGTGGACTCAACTCGTGCTCAAGCATGAGACCAATGGCGAGAATACGCGCGGCAACGCTTGAGCGCTTCACAGCGTCGTTACTGAGCCAATGCGTGGCGTAGTCGGCGGCTACGGATTTCATCCCCGTGGGCGATTCGTCGTCGCGCACGAGCGCCGCGCCAAACGACGCGAATGCGTTTACAGTGACATTCTTCGACGACTTTTCGATAGACATACGGCACGGAGTTCCACGAATAGCACCAGACGCAAGAGTTTCGCCCAAGCCGAGCGCAAACTCGGCATATGCCGAATTGACATCATCCGTAAGCGGGTGCGTCGTGTGCAAAACAAAACTCACCTCTGGCGAGAGCATTTCTTGCACGAGCACACACATATGCGCACTTAGTTGACCAACACCCGCGGCGTGGCGGGAAGCAACTGCGCGCGTAGTGTACAGAGATGCCCAGACCTCGCCTACAGCCGTAGCAAATGCCTCACGATTGTTCGGGTCAACGTTTGGAATGGAGTCGTACAAGCCCGCCGCTGACATACCTTCAAGGTCCTCGACGTTGGCGCTACTCCGGACCATCACGCGAGCGCTTGGACCAAATTTGGACGAAATCGTATCCATGGCACTTTCAGAAGGCTTGAGAGAGCGAATCAAGTTCTGGATGTTATCGCACAACTTTTTCGTTCGAGCCGCGTCAGACGCGCACTCTGGAGATTCTAGCTCCACGATTAAAGATTCGAGGTGCTCGAGCTTGCCAATATTCGCACACGCAAACTCCATGGCGCCAAACGGGAGAACCGCACCCTTAGGTGCCAAAAATTGTGTTTCACCAGCAGATTTCTCAGCAATGGCACTCAAATGTGCGCACATTGCCGACTTGGTCCCCGCGATTCGTGTTGAAGCGTCAGTGCCCATCGCGTGCAAATCGACCAGGTCTATGACGGTCGTAGCCTTGGATAAATCAGCATCCAACTCTTGCTTAAGAACTTTGGAAGTCGACGTTGTCGACGGCGATGTCTTCGATGTACTACCCGCCTCGTCCGTCTGTTCAAGTGTGATCCCGGTGGATTCAGCGCAGAGCTTTACCGACCCTTGGTTCATCAACGAGCGAGCATACTCTACAAGCTTATCGTCCTCCACTGCGATCAAAGGCACGTGCGCTTGTCGCGCTCGAAGTGCCAAGTGGCTCAAATGCGGCAATGCGTGACACAGGACAATGCCCCTAATGTTCTGCCCCAGCGTGGAGACCTCCTCGTCGCCATCGGCATTCGCGACAAGCAACACAACTGGCTCATTGAACTGTGCGCACGCCTCCGGAGTGAGTCGATCCACATACTTGAATGCCCCAATCGCGGTACCTTGTACGACACAATCCCAACCTGCCGCGCCTGTGATCTGACGACTGACGCGTAAGAGCAAGGATGCGAGCTTGGCGGATTGAAACACGACGCTCGCGCGAATCTGTCCCTCAGTGAATACGTTGACAGACTCTCCGTCGATACCGAGCGCATTCCCGAGACTCGACGCCCGACCATCGAATAGAGATTCGAGTAACTCGCAAAAATCGACAGCACTGCGTCGCGCGCGCTCTGCGATTGCTTGCACACGCAAACCGCCCTCTTCGCCATTCGGCAAACCATCACGAGCGAGCGTCGCCGCTTCAGAAGCGATGGCTTCCATTTCTTGATCCCCTCCAGAGCTTAGAGACAGCGTGCGCGATGTCAAAGCGAGTGCCTCAAGCGCGAGTTTCAACTCACTCGCGCATATGTCGCTTCGCGGCGGTTCACTTTCGGCGCCGAGCGTGTTCAACAATCGGCTCAAGAGTACAAAAGCGTAATCTTCCATACTCACTTCAGCCAGTCGCCATTGCTGGCGCTGGCTACTAGGGGCATTTTTGAGGTCACCAGCATGATCTAATGCGCCGATTATATCGCTGCGTGCATTGTGAATAGCCTTCAAGCATTCAACGAGTATACTCATGACGGTTTGATCACCCAGCGCGTCGACGTTAGAAAGTGCGTCGACGTTGGCCTTGGCTTGCAGGAACTTCTTCGAACTTTCCGAAGCTGTCCCCGGCGCACCCTGCTCGTTCGCAATTCTATCGATGCGATCCGCCACTGAAGAAGCGTTGAAAAATTCCTTCAATTCGCGGTAAAAAATCTTGAACTCGTTGACGAATTCTTCAGGATAATCAGTACCAGGCGCGGTGAGCTTAGCGAGCATGGCCTCGGTTGCGACCAAATCCTCAGGACCAGCGCATCTGTGAAGCTTGTTTTGAATTGTATGCTTGATCTCTTGACGCACTTCGCGACACTTTCCGTGCTGGTCACCCTTACCGTGCGCGATATCTCGAATGCGCGTAAGAGGTACGCTCTGCGTAAATTCAGCTGTAAACGCCGGCAATCGAGGATGCAACCTGCGAATGAGAGCGCGAAGCTCACGCGCACGATGATGGTCACCGTTCTGCGCTATTTCACTCGCATGCCGCTCTGCGGCTTCTATGGCGCCATACATGCGTTCGGCTGATCCAGCGTGGTGGTTGGGGCGATAATGCGTACCGTCTTCGACGCACGCGATGGCTCCGACAGAAATCCAAAACAAATACACCGTGGCGTACGCCATCGAATCCACATCAGCGCCATTTTCACACAGAAGCTTTTCTACCATTTGAAGTTTCTGACGCCACGAAGAGGAGTCTCGATCACCGCCAACGATGCTCGCAGCAGCCGGAGCGAGATTATCCGTGCTCCATCGCAAATTGCGCTCGCTGCCGCCACCCTTGTGCGTTTGCAACTTCACCTCTGATCCCCGCCATTGATTCAACGCTGCGAACTCGGGTTGTTGGTCTACTTTCTGAGTTTGCGCAGGTTCTCGGGGCGCCGTCACCGGCGGCGGCAGCGGCGTCGGCGGCGGTGGCGGCACAGAAGCCACGGACTTTTGTTCCGTTCGCTTCTTTGGCGCCTCCGGCTCGCTTCGCCGCGCGGCGGGCGTTGCCGCGGTTGACGAATCTCGAGCACGTGTGGCGTTCACAGCATCACGTACGTTGATGATGATATCGCCATTTGTACTCGCATCCTTGAACCACACCTTGCAATCCTGCGTGCGCACCAAGAACACAACCGCGCCCACTCCGTCGTCCTTGGCATCCAGCGTCAGCGTCGCCGTTTCTTCGCCCTTCGTACCGGTACCTAAAAACGGCGATTCGCACGACATCGCATCGGGCGCGCGCGAGTTCGCCGGCACTTCTTGCAACGCATCGTACGGCGACCGCCAAGGTGCACCCGCGCAATCGAGAACGCCCCAATGTAATAACGCGTTCGCACCGTCGCTTCCTCTCGCCTCCACCCTGTCGAGCGCCAGCGTCAGCGTCACCGCAGACGCATGCGCTGCCGGCGCGATGGCGTACCGTAAACGCGCGCTGGATCCATTATCACTCTTTAACATCATCTCTCTCCACGTCGCGACGTTGCCGCTCGCGGCGACGACACTAGGCACCTCGTCGACGCTCGGCGCTCGCGTTCGAGTCGGCGTCTTCGCCGCGTTCGCCGCCGCCTCGCGAAGATCGTTCGCTAAACCCTCCAAAACGCCGCGCGCATCATCCGCGAGAAACGGGTTCTTCACCGCACCGTCGTCTTTCGCGGCGTTCACCTTGATGGTGCGCGCCGCGGCGACGGAGATGCGACGGCGATGCGGCGCGGACCCGCGACGAGCGCACGCGTTCGTGACGACGACGACGCGCGCCGCGAGCGTCGCTGTCGCTGGCGATGCGCGCACTGACATCGTTGGCGTTGACGTCGTCGATTTTCGCGATCGCGCGCGGTGTCGACGACGATAACGACGCGCGCGAGAGTGTGGTTGGGCGAGCGTCCCGCTGAGCTGTCATTGAAGATTTTAAACGCGCGACGTTTGGCGACTTGAGTGTACTACAAAACTGGAATAGTGTATTATTGTTATGGAATTGTTAGACCGCAGCGCCATAGTTTGCGACAATAGCAGATGTTTTCGCCGGTTGAGCGGCGACGTTGAGCGGCTCCGACGCGTAGGCGTCGTCGTCGCGAGAGCGCGTGAACCGACGGCGGCGGTCGCGCACGAGGAAAACGCCCAAGACGCACGCGGCGCCGAGGATGAATTCAATGCCCAAAGGCGCTCGTCGAATGGCGTCGAACGCAGCGTTCGTTCGCGATGCGGAAAGCGCCGACGACGGTGTCGGTGCGCGACGCTTGGGATGGTTGATTTCAACGCGCGCGCGCCCGACGGCTGCCACGGATGATGTCGAACTGGTGGCACACGAAGAATCGTGCACGACGATGAATTCTTTGACTTCGTTTCCGCTCTCATCGCTGATACCAGTGATGGCGACGCGGTACGGACCATCAAGAGCGCAACGTCGTTCACACGCTTGTTTTGGCGACAGTGTGGCAGACGCGTGCACGAGAGGCATTTCGACCGACCAAAAGCCGGCACCACCCATGGCGTATTTGACGCTGTAGCATTTGATGTCGAACTCAAGCGCTTCTTCAGGCGTGAGCGCGGTAGGCTCGTACGATTCATCAGGGGCTGCGTTCCCTTCGTCGTCACATTGTAGCTTGGACGTGCGCGTAATCGTCACCTTTTGATTTGAGCAGTCGATTGGTTCAGAGAAAGACCACGTGTACTGCTTATCCGCTTTTACGAGTGACTGAGCGATCGGCTTGAACGTGTCGACAGTGAGCGAAAGTCTTTGCTCCGACACGTACTCGTGCACCGAACTTTCGGCGAGAGTGTGACCACCAAAGCAAAAGTTTTTGACTCGTAACTCGTAAATGCCATCCTTGAATCCACTGAGGAGCTTTTCGAATTGGTTATTGACGTCCCATTCAAACTTGCATCCCTCGGTGCGAGAATCACCGCAAAGAAGGTTTTTCTTCTTGTCGTTCTCTTCAGAGTCTTCAGATTTGGCGGTGATCCACTCACCAACACCCACTGGTCGGTACTGCAGGCGTACTAACTTGAGATTTTGATTCATAGCCGGAACCACGTCGTCCTTCGGTCCACCAGGCCACAACACCGCCTGGTCGGGGTTGTTCACGGTCAACTTCAACGGATTCGCTGCCGATGGCGACACGCTGTACGAGGAGTAATCAGCGATGGTGGTGCCGTCAAATGCGACTTTCGGGCAACGCTGGCTCCACGTCATTTGACGAAGAGGGATAGTGTGACCAATCTGTTCGCGATTCAAGTTGATGAGATCACTCTCGCACAAACTCACGACTCGCAACGCCAAGTAGTCGAGTTGACGAGTGGCATCGTTCAAAGGCTTCACAGACAATGTAAAGGTTGTCTCGAGCTCACGGCGTTGCACGTTGAGTAAGTCACCATCGATAAATGTCAGCGGTACAATCTCACCGAGGGCCACAAACGACTTGCCATTAATCGAGAACTGAACATCGTCGATTTCAGATCCCATCTTTGGCGCCGAGCGTGAAGCTTGCACCGCATTCGCGACGACAGTGTTCACGTCGTAGCCACGCGCGGCGCCTGTTCCCGCGTCATCCTGGATCTTCTTTACGACAGCCGAATTCTTCGCCACGGTCAATGCTGCAGTTTCGTTAATTACTTTCGAAATCGTACGACCCGTCGATCCAGGTTCGTCCATCGCCGCGTACGCGGCTGCGATGATTTCGTGCACGGATTGTGTGACGCCATCAACGATGCGTAATCCAAGGTTTGCAACTTCCTTGTAGGGCGATGCATTGTTCAAAGAAAGGTGAAGCAACGCTCGCTCGCTGGGATTCAGGTACTTGTTCGTAGTCGTAGCGAGGGATAAAGTGAAGCCGCTTTCTCGGAAAACCGTGAGCGGTTCACCAGGGCACTGACTGCGTCCGCCCTTGGTGATGAAAATTGGCGTGCCGAAACGCGTATCCGCCGCGACTTGGACGACAAACTTGTCCCCGACGTGAGGGTCTCCAAGAGAATAGAAAGTCGAAATACTACCGTGCTTGTTCCATGCAAACGAACGATCGTACGCAATTTCTTTGCCGAAGATCGACTCTCCTTCGGTATCGATTCCACCCAGGGATAAACCAATAGAGACGGCTGTACCAATCAAACCTTCGTTCGTCATGGAGAACGAATTCTTGGTTTGACCACCAATGGAAACACTGAGACCGTAGTGAGTATCAGAGACTTTTTCTTCCGATGAGAAAGAGTAATCTACTGAATGTCCACCACCGCTGAAAGTCAGCAAGATCGTATCTTTGTTTGGCACGTTCTTGTTCTGACCACGCACGCGCATGCCAGTGTTCGCCTTTGCGCCAGTAAAAGATGCCACGACACGGTCAGTGACAGGTCGCCCGATGGCCAAGTTATTGTCTTCGCCGTACACTGGAGCGGTCTCTCTCGGAGTGAGCAATTTGAGCGTTTCGATTTCGTTTTGTTCACAGGCGCCCTTGGCGCAGCTGGAGAAATCTGACACCACGTCGGTAGTGGCGGCAGTAAACATGCCAAACGAATAACTGTCTTTCTTGTTGTCGGGATCCTTCTTTTGATCACTTGCGGAAAGCACGTCAAAATCATCATCGTAGAAGTTTTCTTCGTATTTTGGCAAACCATCCTTATAGTAGTTGCGTGGGAACGAAATGTAACTGTAACCAGAACGGTCGTTACTCTTCTTGTCCATTTGGATTTTGGCGTAGAACCACGCGGCTTGCACGATTTTCATCGCTGTAGACTTGGCGTATTTTTTATTCGCTTCCTTGACTGAATCCATCTTAGAGAATTTCTTTTGTGTGGTGGTGGCGGCGCCAGACCAATTCAATCCTCCACTTTCTTCTTCATCTTCGCTGCCATCACCATCGATCTTTTCGAAGGTTTCAGAGTCGGCGGCGGTGGATTCGTACAAAGGTTCAAGTTCAGTGGTTGGGTCGGCGAAACTTGGGGCTGGACCCAGTTTGCCAACGCCCGGAAGTTCTGGAATCAAGAAGTACGAGGCATCCCACGTGTCGCGAAGTTCACCCATGATATCATCCATGGGTTTAAGTAAAGTACCACTAAAATGGTTAATTTGACTTTCATACATGTCATGCATGATGCCACCATCAGATACCGGTTGAGCGATTCGTTCGAGCTGCGAGTAATCTCTAGACTTGACTCCTCCAGCGCCGATGAGGGTGGACACTGGCGGAGATGACCACTCGAGCGTACGGCGCCACGTGTCAATCTTCCCGGTGAGGTACTTGGTCCATTCAGTGACAGTCTCATCCTTCGTGCACAACGATACGGCTTGGTTTCCAGACGTGCTTTCACCTTGACACTTGTAGTACATTTCAGAATTATCCGCTGCGACGCCGCCTTCACTGACAACTGAAAGCAAATATTTCAAGTTCGGCACGACTTGCATCTCGATAGACGCGACATTGAAGATGTATGAAGTCGGCTTTCGTGGGAGCCACGTGATTTGAGGCGCAACATACAAGCACGGCTTGTCGAGGGTCTTTGCGCTTTTGACGACGTCGAGAACATCCGAGATGATGTACACGAGCTCGACGCCGCCACCGAGAATGACGTCGCCGGCTCGACCTGGCAGGGCCACGTCTTGACTCGAGCGAATGACTCGGTCGGTCGTGGTTTCCAAACTCCAACCGTTTTCGTTCGAGCTTCGCATTTCCGTCTTTGGACCAGTCGTTTCGGAATGGAAGTGGCTTATGTGATGGAGCAAGTTGATTTCGGTGTCGAGTTTCCCCAACGCCACGTAACCGGCGTTGAAACCGGGACCAATCTTGATATCCAGCGGAGGGGAATCAGTGTCAGATTCGCCTTCCTGCGTGGAATACGCCATGCGAGAGCCAGCCAAGTCGAATTGAAGACCGATTCGTGACCCAACGTCGAGCTCGGCGTAAGAATCGCCACCCGGAGGGTCGTGAACGGTGGTGTACACCAAACCTTCAATCGGCACAGTTGCCCAGTTGACGTCGTCGCTCAAGCCTCCAGAGGAGCGAGGCTTCGAGCCAAGAGGAATGAGCTCGCGTTTGGCGTGTGCGGTGACGATCTTGAAAGTATCAAAACGCTCAACCGTGAACTCCACAAACCGGCGATGATTACCGGCGAGGTATGGCTTACCAGCGACAACCTCGGTGCTCGTTTCAAGTTCTTCATTCCAAACGACGAGGCCTGTTTTGGCGTCGACCGTGGCGTCAAAGTCACACAAAGGCGTACCTCCACGATTCGGGTGACACTCATTGTCAGGTTCATCAGTGACATCTTGACGGAAGCTCAAAGAAGTGCTCCCAGTCCCTGCTTTCTCGTTCGGCAACGATTTGAAACACTTCTCGATCTTCTTCTCCCCAGTTGTCGAATCCACGTTGATGTGGAGTTCGAAAACCTTCACCTTGAGATCGACGGTAGCTTTGACGGAATCTAAGCCTTCGTATTCTGTCGCACCAAGGAAGTGGTTCGAATGCAACCCGCCCTTTGTTTCATCGGAATAGTAGCACACTTCATCCTTATCGGCAATCTTGGGGATGTCGACGATTTCGATGCAAATGTACCCGTGGTACTTGTACCTGATCGTAATCATCTCCCACTCGTCGCGCATGAGCGCCAACCGTTCAAGAGAGTTACGAGATCTGAAGAAGCTCACCACATTACCTGCCTCAGTGGCACACCCATCCTTCCAAGGCTCGTTGGCAATCAAATCGCTGATGCCTCCAACGCTTGGTCCTTTGTCGAGCATGATTGAGTAATCCATCGCCGCAAACGGCCAGACTCTCGAGCTCGGGTCGGACACACCAGTATCGGCACCCCAACCGGCAATTTGCTCGCTTGTAACGAACACCGAGGAGTGGCAACCATTGATTGGTGTGATCTTGAAAATCGCGCCCTTATAGCGCGCCTCGCACTCACCTTGATACATTCCCAAATCAATGTTACCTCTGGTGACGTCGGTGAAAAACACAAGATTTCCATCCTGAACTCGCGTGAGCGTCGTATCAACCTTGCGACCTTTGCAACTGAAGACATCTTCCGTAGCGCTTTCAATCGTGTCTCCAGCGTAGCAGATGGTGTGTGACTTGTACCTGGCACGAATAGTAAACGTTTTGCCCCGCGCGAGCGCAAACTTGAACCATCCACTCTCGTCGGTGGAATACTCCTCCACTGCGCCGTCTTCGGCAATTGCTTCGATAGTCGCGCTGAACAATCCACAGTCAGTAGATTGTGCAACCCAGTCTTTCGGGAACAAGACTGCACCCTTGACGATAACCGTGGTGTCGTCGGTGAAATCTTTCTCTTCGATGCGCTTGTGCTTGACTTCCAACTTGACACGATCCAAAAACGTGTGCTTTGAGAAGAGCTTTTGAACCTCGTCGGCTTCCGTCGGAGTCTGAGGTTTACCCATGCCTTTCGGTTTCGGAGGTTGATTGAATCTGTGTATGATGTCCGGGAAGCGTTGTTTGGCTTGCAGACGTACGCGCAAGTTATCACGCGACATGCGATGAAAGATGTCAGCCGATTTCGTCGCAATCGACTTGTGATATTGCGTCGCTGACTTGTGCAACGCGAGCGCGTTCGTCCCACTTTTACTCATCAACACTGGAATCGCAATGGTGTGATTTCCATTCTCCTCATCATCGATGACGGGAACACTTGTGACGGACAAGTCGCGGCATTCGATGTCTACCGAGCGATTTTCGATGGATTGGTAAAACGCCAACCACCCGGATGAATTCGACGGAAGCACCGGCGAGCGCTGACGCATGAGGAGCATCGACTCGCATGATTTGTCCTGTACCTTCGTGTGGCCTTCAGCGTTGAACGTGTTTTTCACGTCATCTCCCGTTTGTAACAATTCAAAATCATACATGTATTGAACGTTTCGCGGCGGGTACACGATGACGGGTTCGGCGATCAAATCTTCGTCTAGGATGCGCTTTGCGACGTTTCTGAATTCAGCCGCGTCGAGCGACCCGTCGCCGTCTTCATCGAGCATCTCCCAAACTTCGTCGGTAATGATTGCGTGGCCGCTATCCAAAACACCAGAGACGTCTAAAAAGTACGTCGCAAGTTCTTCGCGCGACACGAGTCCGCTTTCATCGAAATCGACCGCCTCGAGCTCTTGAAGAGGCGGCGGCGGCGATGGCGGCGGCGGCGGTGGCGGCGGCGGCGGTGGCGGCGGTGGCGGAGACGGCGGTGGTGGTGGTGGTGGCGGAGGAGGTGGCGATGGCGGCGGAGGAGGAGACGGCGGCGGAGGAGACGGCGGCGGAGGAGATGGCGGCGGAGGAGGAGACGGCGGAGGAGGAGACGGTGGTGGAGGAGAAGGTGGCGGTGGAGGAGACGGAGGCACAGGAGATGGAGGCGGAGGAGACGGCGGAGGAGGAGACGGCGGAGGCTGGGGGGCCGGGCAACGCCTATCAGGACACCACGCCGATCTAGGGATCGGCAAGCGATGCGTACAGAAGCCCCACGAGTTCGCCCGAGGCGGATACCACCATATCCAGTGGAAGCAATACCAATCCGTGTAACTGTACATTGGCCGGCTCGGCCAGTAGCACGACGGACACATACGATTTTGCCGAATAGCGGCGTCATTTGTAACCCAAACCGCACCGAGCTTTGCCGTCTGGTTGCCATCCAAAGACAACTCCCCGTCGGCAGACGATAGATGGCTTGTTTTCAATGGAACATACTTTCCCGTGCTCTTCACGACGAGCAACACATTTTGTGGCTCACTCTTGGGAATCACGGACGCATTGGTAGTGGTGTTCTTCAGGGAATCGATTAATAGCTCCGTCGTCTGCGGGTTAATCTCCTCCTTGTACGCGCCGAGATGCAACATGGCCTTGACGGGAACTTTCCCCGTCGTATCTTTAAGCATCATTTCGTACTCGCCCGCCGCTCCGGTTACGTCAGTGAAAGCGCAACGCGTTGCAAACCCGTGCGCCTTGACTTCAGTCACCAAGCTGGTGTCGGATGCTTCCACAGTGATGTACTGGCCATGGAATGATTTCACACTCGTACCCGTGCACGTAAACGTGGCACATGAGTGCTTTTGCGCACTTCCGATAAAGTTGGAACTCTTGTACATGCACTCGTGGCCGAAGTTCTCGGATGTGAGCGGATCAAAGTCTTGAACAAACGTCGTAATCGACGGTTGCGTCGTTGAACTTCTTTCAAGGCATACTTCGATCGTCACCACGGAGCTCCACGAGCCAAGGTTGACTCGTACGTACTCGCCGGCGTCGACTATCGAATAGTCTGCGTCAGCGAATCCATTCGTGACGATGTATGCCGTACCCGCCTTCTTAGGATTGGAATGAAACGCCCGTTTGTAAGCGGCGATATTCTCAGGCTTCGCGTCTTCATCACGAAACGTGTCGCTCGTTGGTTCGTGTTGCAAAAACGTATCAAATTCTGCGCACATGCGCACGTTGCGCACTCCTTCAGAAGAAGCTCCTGCCAAAACGCGACCTTGGATCTGAGTCAACCACGGCGTCTTGTATGGTAGTGCAGAAGAAATCAAGAAAGACAGCGCGTCGGCGTTTTCAGTTTCGGGATTTTTCGTCGTCACCCGATAGACCCACTCAGAGTTGGGCGTTACCGACGCGTCGCGATCAAGATACGTAATGGAACTGAATTTCGCGGCGCAGCCTTTCAAGTCTCCTTCAATAAGCACGACCGTGTCGAACTTTGAATCAAGACTGCTCGGTCCGGCTCGTCGACGCTCGATTTCGAAAGACTTTTCTTCCCAAGCAGTATCACGGAAAGAAAATAAAACACCCGCCATATCCATGTGCGCTTTGAAATCAATGGCCGTGCCGTCGTAGAACATTGCGCCGGCGCAGGTGTAAGATCCACCCACGACGCCTCTCTTGTTCACAAAGACGCAAACCACTCGGCGATGCGACGGCGTAGCCTGCGCACGATCGGCGCAGTACTTTCGTCGACCACAGGATTGCGCGCTGATGAATGTTTCTTGGCTCAGCGTACCGGTGTAGACTCGCACGTCGTCGAATTGGTAGCCGGCGCCATTATTCGATTTGAATAATACGAGGTTTGGCATTTTCGCGAGAGTGTCTTTAGGCCACTTGATGTTAGTCGCTGTGGCTCCTTGTTGACCCAAAGGATACGAAAAGACAGTCATGCCAAGATTGTGGCTGAGAGAAAGTCCAACCAGCATCCACGGCGACTCAGTAGACGTGCCACCAGCGCCAGAGACTGCAAGTTGAAGAGGCTCGATCTCATTCTGAACTTCGCCGCCTTCAGATTTTGTCGTGTATCTCGCAATGAGTTTCGTCCCGCCGGATAAACGTTCCAAAGTGAGCGTGAGCTTGTTCTCATATTGATCGTTTTTGCCTTGAAACGTCGCAAGCACAATCTCGTCTTGGCCAGCCTTGTTAAACTGCATCCACGTCATGAAAGCCAAGCCCGATTCCAACGCGTCACCGTCGTACTTGAAACCTGTTGGAGAACCACGGATGCATTTACCACCTGAACCACCTTCGCATGCGACGATTGACGACTCAATCGACTCGCCGGATTCATACGCAAGAGATGGTCGTTTGGTTTGATCCACTGATAGAGCAACGGCAGACAACACTTTTCCATCCACCAGTGTTTGATTGCCGCTGGCATCCTTGTCAAAGGCAAACTGTGCAACCAACGAAGGTTGAACATCGTCGAATCCACCAGCGACGGGGCGCTTGTCGGTGATTCTAGACAAAGCATACCAGGATCTTTGATCAACGTTGAGTACGCTGTAATCATCGGCAGAGAGTTCCGGCTTCGTCACCGTCGGTTCGTGATCCTTAAACAACACGCCGTCGAGATACGCACAGATGGTATCGCCACCCGTGGGAAGATTCTTCGGTGCATATTTCCACGCCACGGTCACAGCACCAGCATCAGCCTTGCACTGCTTTTTGGTTGTCTCGCGTCCAGAGACAGCCGAAGGATAAACGACATTCTCATACGTCACAGCCTGGGCGTCAGGCTGGACGCAATGTTGAGGCGCCACGCGCGCCTTCATCAGCTGTCCGAGGGACAGACGAAGCGGCTCAACTTGGTTCCACATCTTCAGAATATACGTGTCCGCACCTTGTTCATTCGCGGCGTTTATGAGTTCATCGAACGTGAGCATACCATCGTTGGGACTAATGTCAAATCTTCGGAAAACAGACTCCTTGACGTCATCAAGTTTCGAGCACGGCGCGCTGATAAAGTCGTCTGCAGTCAGAAGCAAAAGCTTCGCAAGTTCAGAGTTCTTCGTGGATGTTTGACCCGGTTCACTCAAAGGCATGCGCGCTTCACATCCTCTGACGATGTTGAAAACATGCGTGCCAGAAGTCGTAAATAATGCAACGTTTCGATTTTTTGAATCGAGAGTTTTGCACGCGTATGAAAGCGTATACGAACCAGTCTCCAGTTCAGCGTTTGCAGTAGTCAACAAGATACCATTGCTGCGCTTGACATCTTTAAAGTTGTCGATACGTTTGCACGGAAGATAGTCTGTGCGATAATCAGAACAGCCAGCGTCGTCCTTTGCAATCGTGACGTCACACATGACCAAATCCTTGGTCGATTTTGTAGACTGCGCGCAAACTTCATCACCACACAGCGCACGCTCGGTCACGGAGATCGAAAAGTCGACAATATTAGACGCGACATCCGTAAGTGGATTGCCAATCTTGACGGTAGGAGTGCCAGGGATACGAAAGGTATGGTAGCCATTCACGGTGTGAATCAGTTCGTTGTACTGATCCCCTCTCAGCGTGCACCCGTAGTCAATTCGATACTCGCCAGGATCCAACTTTCCACTCGCATCTCTCAAGTACAACCCCGCGCTTGCTTTGGGATCTTTGAAATTGTCCCAACGCTTGCAGGGAAGATGTTCGCCAAAGCTTGAACACGTAACGCCGACTTTACGGGCCGTCACGGAGCACTTCACCATGCCTCGCGTCGACTTGGTGGAAGTCAAACAGTTGCCGCCGCAGGCTTCACTGTGTTCGACTTTAATACCGATATCGATCGTTTCTGACGTTGCGATTACCGCATCGTTGTTCTTGGAGATCACCGGGGCGTTACAGTACGTGTTGCAACTTTCAGATCGGGGGAAATGTTGACCATTTCTATACGAGCAATGGTAGCTCCCAGACGGACCGGGATACCGGGTGATGATGTAAGTTTTATCTTGAACGCCTCTGCCGCACGTATTCTGACACGGGCCACGATCCCATCTGTATTGGCAATCAACGCACTGAGGGCTCGAGCAGGATGCTGACGCTCCACTAGAGTACTTATTGTAACAAGATCCCCAGTGACCGCTGCGCGGTACGTCCCAAAAAATCCACTTACGGCAGTACCAATTGGAGTAACTGTAACTCGGCTGACTACCGCGATAACAGGATGGACATTGACGGCCTTTATGGTACCAAGCATCATTCGTGACGTATCGGCTCAAAGATGCGACTTCGGATGAGTTTCCGAGCGAGGCGTACGTCGCCGGCGTCATCGCCGGCGACGTCGCGCCTTCGACGTCACCGTCGACGCCCGACGTCGCCATCGGCAGGTCATCCGTCGTCGACGACGCAAACGCAGCGCGTCCGGCGATAAACATCATGGCGATCACCGCAAGGATGCCCGAACGCACGACGAGCGCGCGCGAGCGACGTCCGCGGTTGCCATCGCGCGCGCGACGATCCTCCACCATCGCGTCCGCTCGCGCGTCCGATCCCGTCGTCCAACCCCCCGCACGCCGCGTACGCACCACCACCACCACCACGCGCACACTCACGCGCGCGTTCGCTCACCAGAAGCCCACGCACGCGTCCACGCGTCGCGTCGCAAATTCAAAATTCGCGCACCCAACACCAAACCGACGATCCGACGATCCGACGATCCGACGATCCAACGCGTCCCGCACGCGCGCGCGCGCGCGAATCGCAGATCGCACGCGCCAACACGCACGAACACACGCACGCGCGTTCGATACCACCGCACGCGCGCGCACGTACGATCAACGCGCGCGTAGATGCGTCGCGTAATGACGCACCAGCGCGGACGGCCGACCACCGCCACGCCCTCGCGCGCATCGCGCCGCGGGGCCACCGCGGTGCGCCTGACGACGCCGACGTCGACGTCCGCGTCCGCGTTCGCGTCCGCGCCGTCGCCGCCCGCCCGCGCGCGCGCACCCATCCGTCGTCATCCACGTCATCATCGGCGTCATCATCGTCATCATCCACGTCGACATCCATCCACCCGACGCCGCCGCGGCTCCGCATCCGACGATCCGACGTCGGGCCGACCGCGGGGACGCCGCGACGCGTCGCGCGCGGGGCCGATCGCACCGCTGACCGACCGCGTCGACCGCGTCGACCGCGTCGACCGCGTCGACCGCGTCGACCGCGTCGAACGACCGCACGACCGACCGACCGAGTGACGCGCGGTGCGCGCTACCGACGTCGCCATGTGTACACATCCACCAGTCATGACTCAAGGCTACAAAGGGACTCATATGTGGATGTCGCCGCGCGTCGCGTGACGTGCCGCACGCGAACGAGCACGGGCGCGCCGACGCCGCTTTCGGCGCGTGCGAAACTGCGCCAAAATACACCAAACACCATCGCGCACGACGTTGCGTTCGAGATGTCGACGCGCGACGCCGGTGGGCGTCGAACGCGCGCGTCAAGGGGACGCATCGCTGGTCATGACTCGTCAAGCGATTTCTCGTTCGGAACACCCGGACGTGCTCTAATCAAGGTGGTGTCCCGGACTGACGAATGTGCGCACGGTGAAAACACCCGGTCGCAGATGGGGTGTAATGATCTGATCGTGTTCAAAGGTACAATGTATTGTGATATTTGGCGCCATCGATGGGCAGAGGCGCGCGCGCGATGGGATCGGTCGGACATTCGGCGTTGTATGGGATCGGACATTCGGCGCGTGCGCGAGTCCGCCGCCGCCGGGACGACGACGCGAGACGACGACGCGAGACGACGACGCGCGCGAGACGACGCGCGCGAGACGACGACGCGGACACCGAGGCGAGGTGATGTTAGAGCTCCACCGCGGACGGTTCGTGGAATGGACGCCGACGCCGGTGACGGCGCTGGCGTGCGCGCGGGGCGGGGCGTTGGTGGCGTGCGCGCGCGACGGCGGCGAGCTCGAAGTGTACGACACCACGCGGGATTGGCGCATGGTGGCGCGCGTGCCGGGGCATGCGAATGCGGCGATATCGGCGTTGACGTGGGTGGAGGCGTTTGAGGATGATCACGGCGGTGGTGAGGATGATGATGAGGACGGTGAGGATGACGAGGACGATGAGGGCGCGAACGACGCGCGAAGCGGCTCGAGGACGCGCGAACGACGACGAGGACGCGGGATGACGACGACGGCGTCGAATAATAACGGACTGGCATCGTATGTGTTACTCAGTTCTAGTTTAGATGGTCGCGTCAGGGCGTGGGATTTATCGAGTGGGCGCGCGAGGTCAGAGACGGATTCGCGCGGAGGCGCGGTGTGGGCCATGGAGGCGGCGCCGACGTCGCGCGTGAAGGCGGGCGAAGCGCAGCGTGTGGCGATTGCGTGCGATGATGGATGCGCGAGAATCATTACCATGGTTGGTGGCACCGATGTCGGCGCTGGGTTGGCGCATAAGCGTTCGTTTTTGCGCGTGCAGGGACGGTTGTTGAGTTTAGCCTGGCATCCGAGCGAAGAGTTGCTCGCGTGCGGGTCTTCTCGGGGCATGGCGCACGTCATGGATTGCATGAACTTTAACGAGCTTACGAGAATAACTATTGGGTACGTTCCCGAAAAAGCGAGCGAGTTTTTGAGCTCTACGGACGAGCACTGCGTGTGGTCGTTGTTGTATTTGCCAGACGGCGTGTTGGTGTCGGGCGACTCGGATGGCGCCGTGACGTTTTGGGATTCCAAGTTTTCGACCGAATTGGCGAGGTACACGCAACACAAGGCGGATGTTCTGGCTCTCGCATCGACGCCAAGTGGGAATAAAGTGTTCGCCTCGGGCGTGGACTCGCAAGTTGCGGAATTTGAGAAATTAGATGAGGTTTTGGACAAGGACGAAGGGTACAACAAGTGGGCGTACACGTCGTCCAAACGTCCGCACACCCACGACGTGCGCGCGCTTGCGATGGCAACCTCGCCCAATGGTGATGGTATATTGGTCTCCGCCGGAAATGACGCTCAGTTATTGGCGTATCCCGCAGAGACGTTTAGAAAGCACCATCCCATTCGCGTGGTGAGCGTGCCGCAACGCACGCCGATTTCGACGTCAAACGCGGGCGGGCCAGAACCGCCAGTGTTGCTCGTCGAACACGCCCGACATTTAGACGTCTGGCGCATCGGTGAAAGCCGTGGACGCGCAGAACAAGCGAAAGAGGGCCTGATGAAATTGGCTGCGGCGCCGGCGCATATGTTACGCGCCGAGCTCGCCGGTACGCGACACATTTTGTGCTCGGCGATTTCACCCGACGGCAAGACTATCGCCGTCAGCGATACGATGAGCATGCGTTTGTTCGAGATTGGTTCGTCTTCGGAAGAATCGTCGTCGAATAACAGCGCGATGTGGTCTGTGCGCCGACAAGAGCCCCCGGCAGGGGTTTCTGCGGCACAAATACTCACGTTTGCGCCCGACGGGAAAAATCTCGTCGCCGTCTCCGCGACGGGCGTCGTCAGCGTCATCGATCTCGACGATTGGGTCGTGTCGAACACACTCAAGTCTCACTTGCCCAAGAGTAGCTCTGCGGCTAAGGCTTTAGCGGCGGCGACACATAGCAAATCGCACATCAGCAGCGTAATCACGGTCAACGACATTGGTGTCCCAATCGTTTCGCACGTTCAAGTGAGCAGCGACAACCAGTGGCTCGTCGTCGTCACCGCCCGAGGAGGTAACGAAAGTGATCGTATGGCGGACGGCTTGTCGGGGACCATTGGTGGGGGCGTTCACGTGTATAACTTTGATACGCTGAAGCTACACGTGTCGTTACCACCGCCGAAGAATCACGCGTCGTGGCCACCCATTTCCGCCGTCGCCTTGAGCTCCAACGGTGTGTTGGCGCTCGCGGGCCCGAACAATGCGCTTTTCACGTATGACGTTGATCGCGTGAAGCCCACGAAGTGGAGTGCCGCATTAATCGAGGCTGGTGTCGACGCCCCGACGGCGTTGCGAGAGATGCCTGGACAAATTTGTGGTTTGAGTTTCGACCCCAAGCCGAAAATGTCCGTCATCATGGCGTATACGCCGACGGCTATCGCTCGCGTTGATTTGAGCGCTAAAATTAGCGCGGAAGCGACGACGACGACGAAAAAGAAGCGTAGACGCGAACGCGAACGCGGATCGGCCGAAAACTACTCCAGCAGCGACGCACCTGGTGGCGTACGTGTGCTCAAGCTTAACGATCCGTGTTTGTATTTGGGCTACGCGGACGTCGACAAAGCGCTCCTCGTCGAGCGACCATGGGCTGACGTTTTGAAGTCCATGTCACAGCCGTTGTACCGACACAGATTTGGGACGTAGGTCGCATGTAAGCAACAACATTTAATAATAACGCCACGCACAGGTCGTTCAGAAATTACTAAAACAGCAGTCGATTATGATTATAAAGTTTTTCCTAAGAGTTGGTGTTTACGGGTTCACGCCGAGCAACATGTTCGAGTTCCCACCCGGCAAGTACATCACGTTACGGCTCTTTGCGAGCGTTTGAGCGATCTCTTTACTCGCTTCAATACGACGCAGTTCCACGAGCGCAGGACCTGCAGCCTTCGTCGCTTGAGAAATCAAACGCGCGGATTCGGATTCGCCCTCCGCGCGAATAATAGCCGCCTCTCGCTCTTGCTCGGATCGCTTCACCACATAAGCCGCACGCTCAGCCTCTTGTTGGGACACCTGCTTCGCTTCAATCGCCTTGGTGTACTCGGTCGAGAAACTCAAGTGCGTCAACGCCACATCTTCTAAGATGATACCAAAGTCCGCCGCGCGCTTTCTCAAACCCTCGCTCACGCGCGCGCTCACCGCTTGACGTTGCGTAAGCAATTGATCGGCGTTAAACTGCGCCACCGTCGCCTTCAAAACTTCATTACCGATCGATGGCAACACGCGGTCGTCGTAGTCCTGCCCGAGTTCCATGTGAATTTTGGGCAACTTTTCAATGTCTGGTCGGCACAACACGCGCAACGTCAAGTTGACTTGCTGCAAATCCTTCGTCCCCGTGACCGACGTCAACGACTTGGCGCGCGTGCGCACATCATAAATGGTAGGATTCTGAATGAACGGAACCACAAAGTGCGTCCCTTCGCCCGTGACTTCGGGTAAAACCCCTCTGAAACGATCAAACATCACCGCGCGCTCGCCCCCATCCACTGCGTAATCGTACACACAATCCCCGTTAGTCGCCGCGTTAACACAAACCCGTGTCACGCGCGCACGCTTTCGCGCGTCGCGCACATTTTATGCCACCCCTGTATGCGCGCGCATCGACGAATCACTCGCGCACGCGCGCACGACGCGCGAAAGCGCGCGCACGAGCATGCGTGCCCTTCACCCCTTCACCGCGCGCCGTCGTCCGCGTCCTCGTCGCTACGCACCGTCATACATGGCTTGCGACGCCACCGTGGCGCCGACGCCTAGCGTCACCGCCGCTCGCGCGAGGTTCGTCAACGCCGCCGCCGCTGCGCTCATGGTCGTCGTCGATCGAACGCGCGCGTGAACAACTGAGGCGTGCGTCGAGCGTAGCCGCAGAGGTTGACGCGCGCAGTCGTGCACCGTGCGTCGCGAAGATGGCGCGAGAATCGCAATGGGAGCACCAAGCAAAGTTTGCTGGGGAGTTATTCATGGGCACGGCGTGTTTGGTGGGGGCGTTCTTGACGTTTATGTATTGTCACTTGAAGGCGCGTCGGGACGAGCGACTGGCGGCGCAACGGGAGCGCTTGTTGCGTCCGACGACGGTGTGAGCGCGCGCGCGATGGTTTAGAATGTGTAGAATGTGTACGAGTGATAGAATTGTGTGTTGTAGTTATATTAACGAGCGTGTGCGATTACTTTTGTTCAGACTTTGGTTCGTCGCCCTTGACTTCTTCGCCTTCGTAGGTGTTGCCCTCGCTCGCGGCACCAGACGAAGCTCCACCGGCGTTAAGCGCCTCACCGATCTTCATAACGGCTTGTTGGAGAGCGTTGATCTTTTCGCGGACGTTTTCGACGCTGGCGTCGTCGCCTTCAGTCGAGCCGCGGAGCTCGGCTTGCGCGTTGGTGATTGCGTCCTTGACGTCTTGCGGCAACTTGGCGCCGTGCTCGCTTAAGTTCTTGTCCGCGCTGTAAATCAACGTATCGGCTTCGTTCTTGAGTTCAATGAGTTCCTTTCTCTTCTTATCGGACTCAGCGTGCGCTTCAGCATCGCGAACCATTTGCTCTACTTGCGAGTCGGACAACCCGCCAGAAGATTGAATGGTCACCTTTTGCTCCTTACCCGTCGCCTTGTCCTTGGCGCTCACGTTGACGATACCGTTAGCATCGATGTCGAATGTGACTTCGATTTGGGGTACGCCACGCGGCGCCGGCGGGACACCGACGAGATCGAATTGACCGAGAATCTTGTTGTCGGCGGCCATTTCGCGTTCGCCTTGCAACACCTTGATGCCGACTTGCGTTTGGTTATCCGCAGCAGTGGAGAACGTTTGGCTCTTTTTGGTCGGGATCGTGGTGTTGCGGTTGATCAAACGCGTAAACACACCGCCGAGGGTTTCAATACCGAGCGAAAGCGGGGTGACATCCAAGAGAAGAATATCCTTGACGTCGCCGCGAAGGACGCCCCCTTGGATGGCGGCGCCCATGGCGACGACTTCATCGGGGTTCACACCCTTGCTCGGATCACGGCCGAAGAGTTCCTTCACGATGGTTTGCACCTTGGGCATGCGCGACATACCACCGACGAGGAGGACTTCAGAGATTTCACCAGTGGTGATACCCGCATCCTTGACGCAGTTTTTGCACGGCTGCTTGGTGCGCTCGAGGAGACCGGCGACGAGATCTTCAAGCTTGGCACGCGTGAGCGTCATAGCCATGTGCTTCGGGCCAGTAGCATCGGCGGTAATGAAAGGCAAGTTAATGTCCGTGGACTGCGCCGAAGACAATTCAATCTTGGCCTTTTCCGCAGCTTCGCGAAGACGCTGCACGGCGAGCTTGTCACCCTTCAAGTCGATGCCTTGCTCCTTCTTGAACGTGGCAACGAATTCATCGAGGAGAACGGTGTCGAAATCTTCACCACCTAAGAAAGTGTCACCATTCGTCGCCTTGACTTCGAAGACGCCGCCAGAAATTTCAAGGATGGAGACGTCAAAAGTACCGCCACCCAAGTCATACACGGCTACCAAGCCCTCCTTCTTGTCGACGCCGTACGAGAGCGCCGCGGCGGTGGGCTCGTTGATGATACGCAGCACATCGAGACCGGCAATTTTCCCCGCGTCCTTCGTCGCTTGACGTTGAGCGTCGTTGAAATACGCCGGAACGGTAACCACGGCTTGGGTCACGCCGTGTCCCAAGTACGCCTCAGCGGTTTCCTTCATCTTTTGCAACACAAAAGCGCCGACTTGGGACGGAGAGTATTGCTTACCGCCCGCCGACACCCACGCATCGCCGTTGGATGCGCGCACAATTTCATACGGCACTAATTTTGCTTCTTTTTGCGTGTGCTCGTCGTCAAATGTGCGGCCAATCAAACGCTTCGTAGCGTACAACGTATTCGTCGGGTTGGTCACCGCCTGACGCTTCGCCGGTTGCCCAACCAAACGTTCTCCCTTATCCGTAAACGCCACCATCGATGGTGTCGTACGCGCGCCCTCCGCATTTTCAATCACGCGAGCAGCTTTACCCTCCATTACAGCCACACACGAGTTCGTCGTCCCTAAATCAATCCCAATCACCGCCTGCGAAAACGCCCGCGTCCCCGTAGCCGTCGCCCATCGGCTCGCGAGATCACTCACCCCTTGCGGTCTCTACACATCGAACACACGCGTACACGCGCGTAACGAAACAGTCAGTCCATAATCTTCCACATCATCACAAACACCACGCGAACGACACCCACACCCACGCGACTCGCCCGACTCGCCCCTCGCGCGCGACGCGCGGGTGCCTCCCAGCCCGCCTCGACCGCCATCCATCCCCCGCACGCGCGCCAGCCGCATCCAACGCCCCCGCACGCGCGCCCAACGCTTCAACACATCACCCCACACGTACCGTAACCACGCGTCGCGCCGCACTCGCGCCCGCGCGCTGCATAAATCGCCGCATCGTGCGTCGTCTTCTTCACGCTTCTTCTGATCCACAATCCAATCAATCGACGCTTTGCGTGCGTCGTCTGGCCTCGCCTCCGATGCCTCTGTCGATGCGTCGCGAACGATGATTGCGCGCTCGTCCACCCTTTGATCGCGCCAACGGTCGTCCCTCGCGCGTCGTTCGTCGGCGTCGCGCTCTGCAGCGTCGCGGCGTGCGACGTCACCCACTGGACAGGTTTCCTTCGGGACAAACTTTGTATAGGTAAACAGTATAGTAGATCGTGTTCGGGTCCCGAGGACAGCCAATGCGCGTCGTCGTCGGTCGCGGTGGTGCGCCGATTCGGTCGCGTGCGCGGCGGACTCCACGGGGACGAATGATTCTATCGCTTCGTCGTCAACGCGCACGCGTGCGGGCGTCGACGCGCGCGAGGCGGTCGCCATGATTGGACGCATTCGCGTGGGCGAAAAAGTGCAGAGCCGCAGATGGCGACGCACGCGCCCGCGCCGGCGCCGACCGCGCGGCACGTTCGAGCGGATGTGCTGAAACGGTTCTGGGATCTCGCGAGCGAGCGCGAAGAGGCGCGGATTGACGCGTGCGAGGGGCTGGTGCGGGATCTTTCGCGCGCGAGCGATGGCGATGGCGATGGCGGCGGCGGCGCGGATGCGAAAGATGCGCGCGACAGCGCGCGCGCGTCCGGTCGGGACGACGGGAATGATGACGGGAATGATGGGTGTGATGATGCGGTGACGTATGCGCTTCGACGGTTGACGCGCGGGTTGAGTTCGGGGCGTGGAGGGGCGAGGCAAGGGTTCGCGCTGGCGTTGAGCGAGCTCGCGCGAGGCGCGACGGCAAAGTTGACTCCGGGACAGGCGTTGGAGGCGTTAGATGCGAATGTGGCGCCGATTACGAAGAGCACGAAAGGAAGCGAGATTAGGGATATCTTTCTCGGGCGGTTGTTTGGCGCTGGTGCGGTGGCGCGCGCGTTGCAGGGCGGCGGCGGCGGGTCAGATGAGGAGCGTGCGCGGTGCGGAGGCGACGTGGCGAGGCGCGCGCGCGCGGTAGCGATGGAGAAGATGCATTTGGCCGAGCCCGCGGCGGCATGTGTGATTGAATTGAAATCGTCGTTAGGGGTGGAGTTATTCGGAACGGTGGTTGAACGCGAACCGTCGATTAGGGAATGGTTGAGCGCGGATTGCTCAGAAAAGGGTGGCGCCGAGACGGTGTGGTTGGCGTGCGAACTCTACGACGCGTTGCCAAACAGCGTGCGCGAGAAGATTACGTGCGTGCCGATGACGACTAAAAAGACGTCGGGCAAGAAAGCGGCCAAAGCTGGAGCCCGCGGTGACGGTGTAGATTGGAGTGAGATGTTTACGCGGACGCACTTGAAGAAAATTTCCAACGCGTTGCTCGAGGCGTCGTATACGCATCCTCGCATGCATAGCGCATGGGAAATGTTGATTCGAGAAGCTTCAGGTGCGGGAGGGACTATAACACTCTGGGAGGTGACGTGTGAGGAAGGATTGTTCGTGTCTGGCTCGCATCAGCGTCGATTTTTGGGGTTCCGCGTGTTTGACGCTCTCTTGAATTGCGCCGAAGTCAATGAAATTCCAGGACTCTTTTCTGATAATTTTGTGAAGTGCTTGCTGAACAACTTGAGTCAACCGGATAATTACTTGCATGAGTGCGCGCTAGATTGTTTAGCACGAATCATCAAGTTCGCTTCGAACAAGAAGACGAGCGCGGATAAAAAGATAGCCGTCATCGCGGCGCTTCAACGACAAGGCCCGACGCGTTTCGATCAAATCACAAAGACAAATGCCGTACAAGACTTGGTGAAGAGCTTGGACGAGAGTGAAGTTGCGCAGTATCTCGATAGTTTATTTGAAATTGTCACTGCGGCACCTCAGCGTGACACTGACGTCGTTGGCACTGCCGAGGAGTTGGAGAGTGCTTTGGCGAACGGCGCCGGACAGCGCAGACGTCTTTGGGCGCTTGAGCAAATGGCAGGACTTACATCCATGCTCAGCAAAGATAAACAAGTACAACTTGTGCAGTTCATGATGTACCATGCGTTTTACCGCGTCAAAAATGGATCGAAAAAGGGAAAATCGGCACTTCCCGGACACCTTCGCTCGAGTACTCTGGAAGAGCCCGCCGGGGCGGTTCGCGCGGCGTGCGCTACACGCGCACTTGCCATGCTCAACGCAAATATTCGTGCGCTTCGAGCATCGAGCAACAAAGATGCATCGACTGGTGGCAAGAAAAGTGACGTGCCTGATCTTCTGGATGAAACAACGTTGTTTTGCCGAGCTTTGGAGAGTGACGCCAATATTGAAATGTGCGACGCCATTCCGAGCGAGTATGCCGAAGTTCGTTCTGATCTCTTTAATGCGTTAGACGCGTGCGAGAAGAGCAAGAGTGAAGTATCACATAAAGTCATGCCGCTCATTCGCGTGTTGGCTGTACTTCAAGTGACTGACTGGCGTGAGTACACGCCAGCGCTTCAAGACCTTCCGCGTTGCATCAACGAGCTCATCGCTAAAAAGCTGAAGAAGAAGAAGGACGACGACGCACCAGAAGCTATTGATGTGTTGACAGATATTTTGTTGAGTCTCCTGGCACAGCCCAGTGCACTCCTTCGCGATGTTGTCGAGCACACATTTAAGGCGGTGTCAGGCCAGGTGTCAAAGGAAGGCATCCAAGATATGTTACGCATTGTCGCCGGTCCTGAAGTGGGCGAAGGCGCCGAAGGTGACGACGACGGTGACGACGACGACGACAACGACGACGTTCTTATGGAGGCGGATGACAGTGATATGGACGACGATGAAGATGAGGATGAGGACGATGAAGACGATGAAGACGATGAAGACAATGATGAAGATGACTTTGGCGAAGCGAATGAGGCAGAAATCGCCGCAATGCGCGCCGCTGCGAGTAAGGTCATGGGCACCGCGGGTGATTCTGATTCTGATTCCGATTCTGACGGCGGCATGGATGACGCCGCAATGTTTCGCATCGACAAGCTCCTCGGCGAAGCATTTAAGAGTCGTCAGCAAGATTTGCGCTTGAAGAAGAATCTCAAGCGCGCGACTCGCGACTTCAAGTTCCGCGTGATTTCGCTTCTTGAACTCTACGCTAAGGCACAACCGGGAAGTCCGTATTTACCAGGCGCCGTGGTGACGCTTTTGGATGCAACTCGTGACGCTTTGGGTAAGCAAGACCCTCAAAGTGTGCAACTCGCGCAGCGAATTTCTTCGCTCATCAACAAGCACATCTCACACGCCCGCGATTTGCCTGATTCGGGCGACGACGAAGTGACGGCTGATGACTTACAAGAAAAGTTAAAGTCTGTCATCGTCGCCACGAACAGGGGTGCAGGTGAAGGACAAGTTTTTAATAACGCCGCTGGCGCCGCAGCGGCGTATTTGTTGCGCGTTTTAGAGGCCGTCGCCATTCACGAGCAAGGCGGCAAGCCGCCCGCAGCTGGTGAGGAAGTTGCGAGCGCACAGGCGACTGAGTGCTTCAGAGAAGGTTTGAAAATGTTCAAGTCCAAGGGTAGTAAGCTCAAGTCTGGATTCTTTGCGAGAATGTTTGCGCGTCATCCCGCGCTCGCCGCGGCGCTCCTTCCCGAATTGTTTGGGTTGGTTTCGTTGGACACTGAAAATTCCAACGCCCGCGCCGAGTTTTTGCGGTTGGATGCATTAACAAAGTTGATCATTCCTGTCATCCAGTCGAGCAAAAAACGATACCCCAAGCTCGCGAAGATTTCAACAAAGTCTATGAAGCTTATTTCGTCGTCCATCGCCGCCGGCATCGGGGCTCCGTACAAGAACAAGAACACTCGCGCAGACTTTTGCAAGCAGAGCGCAGTGTTCATCGAATCACTCGATCGTTTACTAAGTGATGTGTCCATCAAGTCCGTCCTCGATGTGGACGCCGTAGTCGATGCGTGCGCGAAGCAAATGTCCAAGGCTCCCGCGTTGCCGCCCAAGGCGACCAAAGCGATTGGACGCATCTGCTCGCTTCTCGGGCGACAAGTGCCCGTGGTAGACATCAAAATTGAGGACGCCGACGATAATAACGATGACGCGGGTGACGATAGCGATGACGAACTCGTGAAAAAGACGACTGCCAAGGACAAGAAGGACAAGAAAAAGTCCAAGCGTAAATCCACCGACGGCGACGCGAAAGCATCCAAATCCAACAAAAAGTCGAAAAAGTAACACCTCATTCGTTTTAGTACACAGTTTTCAATACTAAACATTCTTCTAGTATGCTACACGCGTGACATTCGTCTATAATTCACATCTTTTGTTTACGCCTCCCCGCTTTCTCGCTCGAGTTTTGCCTTTTTCATCGCCGCGAGCGTCCTCCGACCGCGCTCGGCGTCCTGAGCCCGTCGGTGTCTCTTCGACGATACGTGCGACGTGTAATTCGCCATGGACCCACATTTCACGCCACAACACTCGCAGTGAAATCCACTCGCCTCGAGTGCGGCGAGTGCGACGTCTTTGTCCGCCGAACCGTCGTCCTCGTCCTCCACCACCGGGACGACCGCAGCCGCCGGCGGCTCGCGCTCGTTTGCCTCCTCAACCGCGTCTTCCGCCTTTCGCTTCGCGCCGACAATCGCGTGCGGTTGAAGCGCGTCGTTTTTACGCCGTAAAAACCTCGCGCGCGCAGCGTTTCTCGCTGCGCGATCGCGCGAGGAGTTACACATACCCAAGCGCACGCCGCCTCGCTCCTCCGTCGCCGCGGCGCCGCGAAACCCGTTCGATTTCACCGCGACATTTCGATTCAAGTCTCGCGGTGCGGACTTATTGCGACCGAGGTCTCTCGATGCCTTGCTGGCGTGGCCATCTTTAGCACCAGGGGCAGGCATGTGGCGTGGCGTTGAATGAAGTTTATCAATGTGCTACAAAGCGTTTGCTCTCTCTACTCAGCCGACGGCGTGACTCCGATGGCGAATAACTTATCCATAATCGTCGGCTCCGGCGGCGGCAAAGACTCACGCGCCTCGTTCAATTTGGCCAAAATCCTCTCCCGCGTATCGCTCGCCATTTGCGCGGTGGCGCCGTTCTTTTTGTAAAACGAGCTCAGTTCGCGCAACGCCTCGGTGATATCGGCGTACGACGTCGTCGCGCTCACCGACGTCGGCCCATTCCCCGTCCCATACGCAATATACGCCTTCACCGCCGCCTTCGCGGGTTCAGCAAACTTATACCTCTCCCCTGGAGACGCCCCCGCATTCGCGGCGTCGTACTCCAAACTCTTCGTCAACGCGTCCACGACGTCCCGAGCCAACCTCGCGTAGTCCTTCGGCACATCCTCGAACGCCTCCGCCGCGTTCTCCAATCCAGCGCACATCGCACCCACGGCACCGATAACATTCGTCGCGAAGAACGCGCGCCGCCGCACCGCGTGCGCGCCCCTATCGTCCTCGCCGTCGTCCTCGTCGCGCGTCCCGCCCACGCCCAGGGCTTCCGCGCGCGCGAGCTCACCCGCGCACGGCGCCAAGCGCACGAGTTCCGCGCGCGACCGCGCGTTCGTGCGCTGTCTCGCGCTTGTGTCCGCGCGTTCGCGCGGCGACGACGACGACGCGCGCGCGATGGCGCGCGTCGGCGGCGTGGATGTCACGCGCGGCATGGTGTGTCGTCTAACGGTCGTGTGCGCCGCGCCACACGCCGACGCCGACGCCGACGACGCGGCGACGGCTCGTAGGACGCGACGACGACGACGACGACGACGACGATGGCGTTGACGGCGTTGACGATGCCGATGACGCGCGCGGCGACGGCGCCGCGGCGAAGCGCAAGAGCTCAACCTAGAGCGTCAACGATGGCGCGCGCGGCGCGTGCCGATGGCGGCGATGACGACGACCGCGATGACGCGTCGCGGATGAGGATGACGCGTCGCGCGAGTGCAGTCGCCGCGCTGAGCGTCGTCAGCGTCGTCGTCGTCGGCGGTGGCGTGGATGAGGCTGAGGCGTTTTCGGGAGAGGTGCAGCTGGATAACGTTCGGTATGAAAAAATGGATGCGTGTCCGCCGAATCAGTACGTGCCGAATAAGGCGAAGACGTACTGTTTGAAGTTTACGGCGACGGCGACGAATGATGTGCGTGGGCGAAAGATTGAGGCGTTGGATGTGTTTGGTTTCATCGACGACGTCGACGGGAACAGCGCGGCGACGGTGAACGGAGACGGGAATTCGAGAACGGTGCTCTCGTCGTACACGGGTGACGTGCCGCCTGGAAAGAGCGAAATTTCTTTTGTCGTGACTGTGTTTAAGGAGTCGTACGAGAAGGGACCGTTGAAGTTGCGCGCGTTCAAGGCGCTCGGGGCGGTCGCGGATATCAGCGCCAGGTTCAAGCCGTTTGACGCGTGCGAAGTCGATCCAGAGTCGTGCTTGTAGTTATATATTTACGTTGTGTTGTTGAATTTCTTATAGTACGCGAAGTTATAGTACGTACGCGAAGTTATAGTACGCGAAGTGCTAAGTGTTACTATATGTCGCTGCGCTGTTACGACACGCTCAATAAAGTCCGATGACCTTCCACCACGTCATGCCGACGGTGCCATAAATTGCGAAGTTGACGAAGGACATATACAAGCCTTGCTTCCAAAGTTTCTGCAGGCTAATCTCTCCAGCGCCATAATACACTGCTGCTTGACCACTGGCGTAGTGCGTCAACCCGCCGATGTTGTTGGTGTTGAACGCCAAAGACAACGCCGCGAGAGCGGGAGGGACGCCGGCTTGAAGTAACATGGCCAAAAAGGCTGGGTACAACGCGCCGACGTGCGCCGATTGCGACGCAAAAAAGTAGTGAAGGAAAAAATAGAAGACATGGAGTGCAGCAAATATACCCCACACTCCAAGATCCATGGATGTGAGACTGGTGGACACGAAACCGCTCAACCATGAGACGACGCCCATGGTGTTCAACTGGCCGCTAAAACCGACGAGGACGGCAAACCAAATGAGCGTATCCCAAGAGCCCTTCTGCCCGAGCGCTTCATCCCAAGACAACACTCCAAAGATGAGCATACCACACATACCAATCATCGCCGCAACCACCGCGGTGACGCCGAGTTGCACGCCGAATACCCACAGAAACACTGTGGACCCGAGCGCGAGACACATCTTCTTCTCAATAGAGCTTAAAGGCCCCATGTTCTTGAGCTTCTTTGCCGCCTGTAAAGGCGCATCCGGAGTGTCTTTCAACTCTGGAGGATCAATCATGTAGATCACAAGCGGGGTGGCGAGAAGTGAGACGAGCGCCGGTACGCTCGCGGCGACAAACCACGCGTTGAAAGGGTTACTAAATGGGATACCGCTCGCCAAAGCAATTTGCATCGCCAAAAAGTTCTGCGCCGCACCAGAAAGTAAAAACGTCGACGTTGCACTCGTGCCTTGAATTTGCTGACCAATCAAGTACTCACGCGTGCGCGGGTCGAGACTTTTAATCACCGGGACGAAAACGCCAGCCGCGCGCGCCGTCGTCGACGGCATCGCTGGCGACAAAAGCGCCTCGGCAATTTGAAACCCATACGCCAAAGACAGCGTTGTGCGACCTGCTATAGAGACGAATAACAACGCTAGGCGATCGCCAAACCCAGTCTTGATGAACGCTCGAGCAAAGAACCCCGTGACGACGATGAGCCACACGACTTCATTCGTAATGGCGCTCAAACCTTGCGTAAACGTCAACGTTTTCGTCGCCAAAGCTACGGTAAGCGCCCCGAACGCCCAAGCTCCGATTGGCATCGGTTTTATCACCAATCCAATCACCGTCGATACGAATATACTCAATAAATTCCACGCCTGAGGATCCAACTCTGTCGGCCGAGTCACGCCAAACCGTATCCCCAACCCAATCCCAACCGCCAGCGCGAACGCCGCCACGTTCAAATCATCCGCCTCTTGCACCACCGCACGCGCTGGAACGCCAGCACCTCCACCTTCCTCCTCTTCCTCGCCATCACCACCGCTCACGTCGTCACCAACCGAGCGAACGCGTCGCCGACGTCGACGTCTCGCGCGTCCGCGCTGCGCCCGCGCGTCGCCTCGGCTCTCCGCACCCAATCCCCGCGCGTACGCGCGCGAATCCACCTTGCGCCCCGCGCTCGCGACGACGCACGATCGACACCCGCTCTCGCACGTCGCACATCGCGAACCGAACGCGCATCGCGCCCGCGCGCGCGCAGACGTCGTCGCGTGCGCCGCCGCCGAGGGCTGAAACCGCGGCGGCAGCAGCGTCGTCTTCGCGCCGTGCGCGCGCGCCGACGGGGCGCGTCGCGCCGTGGGCGCGCACATCACCGCCGACATCACCGCGCACGTCGAAAGCGCGGACGACATCGCGCGGTGGCGACGTCGGGCGCGCGTAAGTGCGGGTGATCACCACCGCGAGAAGGCTCGGCTGTGCAGGGCACTTTTGTGCGAAAAAGCGTCCCGCGCGGGCTCGGCGCGCGTACAGCCTCGTCGTCGATGACGCGCGGGCGGCTCGCGCATGGCGGACGCGTGAAATGCATGGTTTTTGGTTACATGGTACAAAACGGGCGATCGGACCTCGGAGGCGCACGCGTTGGCGAGTCGGGATTGAGTCAGTTTCGGCGCGCGGCCCGGAATGTGGCATTCGTTTCGGCCGCGCGCGTCACGTAATCGGTGTCATTCAATCTCGCTCTGTGTGCTTGCGCAGTCGTTCGTTCAGTTGTTTGATGCTGTGCGTTTACGCGATGCCTACTTTGGCGAGCACCTCGCTAATTTCGGGATGTGCGCCCGGGAGCGCGTCGGCGAAGGCGTACTCGACGTCATCGCCCGCGAGCACAAACGTGCCGCCCAAACGCAATACGCCCTCAGGTACGCCTGGTTCGCCCTTACGAATCGGTGCGAGCTTAGCAACGTTGGATAAATACGACCACCAATCGCCAAACGTAAAATTCGTGGGCTTGAGTTTCGCCTGTTCCTTGCTCGGCTTGGCGTCGGTGAACTTTCCAAATCCACACGCTTCGTACAACGCGAAATCGCGCGAGTCATCCACGTACATGACATCGCGCGGGATGTCTGGAAACACCTCCAAAAACTTGTTCAACTTTTCTTCGTCGCCGAGGGAGACCATGGTGACGGTTCCGCCGCTCGATTCAATGCGTTGTCGTTCCGCGGCTACGCTCCTGGCGTAGCTCGCGCAGAACAGTCATCCGAGATGTCTCAACACCACGAGCACGTTCTTCCCGGACGCGTCGCCGAACGTGGACCCTATGGTGACGCGCGCGCCGTCAGCGTTGACGACTTGCACGTCGCGAATCGCGCGCGCGCGCACGGTGGCGCCGTTAATGACGACGGAGCGCGCGGCGACGTCTTCATCGAATGCGCATGCGATTTCACCGCAGTCGAGCGCCGCGCGCGGCGCGATGCGCGCGTGGCGTCCGCGAGGCTGACGCGACGACGACGACGACGAATGCGTCGTCGCCTTTGACGTCACCGGGACGGCGACGAGCGCGGTTCGCATGGCGACGCGGCGTCACGGAATGACGTGCGCTTTTTCAACGCGGTGACGTCACTGCACGCTCGCGCGCATCTTGAGCGCCGTCGCTCGCGCGCCTCGCGGCGTGGTCGCGATGGATGCGCACGCGACGATGCCATCGCGCGCGACGACGCCATCGCGCGGCGCGACGCTCGCGTACACCGTTCCGCGCGTGCCCATCGACGCTCTGAGCGCGAAAGAGTTTGCCGACACTTTTCTCACTCGAGGCGCACCCGTCATCTTAATCGACGCCGAGCGTCGCGTCGTGCCGACGTGGACCGCGCGCGAGCTCGCAGCAAAATATGGCAACATGCTCGTGCCGCTCGATGGCGGCGAACGACGCGTGTCGCTCGAGGCGTTTGTGCAAAGTTTCGCGAATGAAGACGCCGGCGGCGCCGGCGCGTCGACGCGCGACGGGTACGCGAGAAATTTACACGCGAGCGAATACTTTCCCGAGAAAGCACGCGCGCTGCGGCTGCCTGATGCGTTCGGGGAGAATAAATTACGCGATCCGAGCGCGACGCCGGGCGTGAACGAGCGTTGGAGGGATTGGTTTGAGGTGTTCATTTGCGCCAGAAACGACTCTCTCGCGCGCTTTCCATTTGTGCATCGGGACACGTGTGGCGTGCACGCGGCATCGTATCAAATCGAAGGCTCGAAGCAATTTACCTTATTTCCACCGAGTGAGCCCGCGGAAGTGATGTACGCGCAAAGTAGCGCCGGGGGCTCTGGGAATCGTTCGATGATACCGGATATCGACGCGCCCGAAGTGTACGAAAAGTACCCGCGCTTCGCTCGCGCCAGAAGACTCGACATCGACGTACATCCAGGTGAAATTCTCGTCATACCTTCCAATTGGTGGCACACCGCCAAGCCGTTACCGAGCGCGTCGGGTGATGACGCATCGATGGCATGTATTTCAGTCGCCGCGTCCTTTGTGGATGATTCCATATACGAGCGCTTTTTAGATTTACACGGCGAGTTTCGAGCGATGCAATCGCTCCTCGCCGTCGGCGCCGCGCGAATGACGTAACGCATAGTCCCATAGCACTTCCTACTAGCTTGTTCAAATGAACCATCGGACGTTGATAATCATTGAAGACGCGTCTCGTGACATCACTGTGCGACTCGCCGACTACGCCCGCGAGGCTGTGGCATCTTAAGCGCCATGCGCGCGTGCTCGGGTGTGTTCGCCAGTACGAGCGCGTCCGTGCGAGATGCTCGCACGCCTTCGTCGCGCGCGCGAGCGCCAGGCGCGTGTCGCCGGCGCGCTGGCGGCAGATTTGAGGTGCCCCAGCCTCGCGGGTCACGGTGTCAGCTCGCATCGGCTTCAAATCGCGCGCCAGTGGCGTCGTCGCCCTCGGGCGCGAACGCAGAGGATGGAAAAGATCCAGAGCAACAAGTGCTACTGCTCACGGCGGCGGCGGTGGGTCTAGGCGCGGGGTTGGCCGTGAGCGGGTTTAACACTGCGGAGCGGTTCTTGCACGACGTCGTCTTCGCGGCGCCCGCCGCGGCGTGGGTCGCCGACGTCGCGAGCGACTCCGCGCGCGCCACGGCGCTGACGATACTTGCACCGACCGGTGCGGGGTTTGCGGTGAGCGCATTACGGTACGCCGCGGGTGGGTTTATTGGAGAGGCGAATCCACGCGAGGCGAAGACGTCGGCCGGCGACGTCGCCGAGTTTACGAGCACAGATGATTACGCGGGTTTTGACTTGAGTGATTTTGAAATCAACGCCACAGACAATGCGTTGGTGATTGAAGAGAAGCGCGAGTCAGTTTCAGTCGGAGGGAAGGTTCTAGCGAAGACGGCGGCGGCGGTGATGACGCTCGGGACGGGGTGCTCGCTCGGCCCAGAAGGTCCGAGCGTGGAAATCGGAGCCGCCGTAGCCGAGCGTGTGGGCGCTGCGTTTCCGAGCGGCGCACCGAGTCGTTTAGGGCTCATCGCCGCAGGCGCAGCCGCGGGACTGTCGGCGGGATTCGGCGCGCCGATTGCGGGATTATTCTTTGGATTTGAATCTATACTCGTTCCAGGTTCAAAGGATGGCAATGTAAACACGGGCGCGGCGACGACGGAAATGGTCATCTTGGCGAGCGTCTTGTCAACAGTAGTGACGACGGCTATTTTAGGAAAGCCGCCGACTGTAGAAGTGCCGCCTTTTGAACTGTTGGATCTGGTAGAGCTGCCGCTTTATTTACCGCTCGGTTTGGCGTGCGGTGCCACGGCGGTGGCGCTACGCAAATTGAACAACGCGTTTGACGACGTCGCAGAAACCTTTGTCGCGAAGTCGCGTGAAAAAGGGGGACTTGGCATCGACCGCGCGTGGCATGCACCAATCGGCGGGTTCATTCTAGGTTGCCTGGCGGTGAAATTCCCTCAAGTGACGTATCAGGGATTTGACAACGTAAACGCGCTGCTGGTGAAGAACGCCACATTGACATACACACCGCTCGTATTAGGCGAGCTCGTGTTGGTCAAACTCATCGCGACATCGATGTGTCGCGGTGCTGGATTAGTCGGTGGTGTGTATGCACCGTCACTGTTTATGGGCGCCGCGCTCGGAAGCGCGTATGGCGAATTGCTCGCGCCGCTAGCGTCGTCATTCGTCGCTCCGCCCCAAGCATACGCGCTCGTTGGTATGGCTGGCGTTCTCGCGGGCGTGTGTCGCGTACCACTCACAGCTATTCTTCTTCTCTTCGAGCTTACGCATGACTATAGAATCATCGTACCTCTCATGGCGACGGTCTCCGTCTCGAGCTGGCTCGTGAATAATTCGGAAAGCAAAGCCATCACGCCCGAAGACATGGGTGTGGCTGCATTGGCCACGACCCTCGTTGCGCGCCCACGAGACGTCATGCGTGAAGATATTGCGACGTTAGACGATTCGGCGACTCTTGAAGATGCAGCAGAGGCGCTATTGGCGGTGGCGGATACGGCGAATCCTCCCCCGTGCGTCTTTGTATGCGCGAAGAGCACTGGAACGTTCATCGGCGCCGTGTCTGCGTTGAGCGTTACAAACGCGCTTAAGTCGCAGGCGAGTATAATGAGGAAAGAAACAAGTATCATGACTGCGATCGACAAACCTGACGTCGTCAATGCCGATGCTCGTCTGCAGGACTTTGTAAACGCAAGCCGCAACCGAGCATTCGCCGTCGTCCTCGATAGCTCGAAGAGACCTTTAGGCGCCCTCGAAATGACAGCAGCAATCAAGCAAAGCGAACGCGAACGTTTACGAGCAGCATTACGCTCGTTGTAATTATCTATACATTCTTTTTAAACAAGCTATTCTACGCGGTTCACTGTGGCCATTTCATCAACGGCTTGACCGTTGGCGTCGCGCCAACCGAGTTTCAAACGCATCGCTATGGGCTTCACCCCATGCTCAGAGTTCACCACGGTCATGCGTTGCGTCACAGGAACGTTCGGTTGAAGAGTCGATCCACTCGCCGCTTGCATGGTGAGCGTCATGGACTTGGGCACCGCGGCTTGCAGAGAGAATTGTTCAATAACTCCCGGGCCAGAGTTCACGTATTGCGCGCTGATGAGTGTTTCACTTGGATCAAGTGGATTCGGGTTCGATGTCGTAAAGATGATGGATAACGGACCATTGGTGTATACCTGGGCAGGTGGTGCTGGTGGCGTGGGGACCGACGCCACTGGTGGAGCAGGAGCGGTCCCAGCGTCATTCATCAAATCCAACAGCGAACCCGTGGACGTGGCTTGCGGTGCGCTGGTAATAGGCGACGCACTTCCCATGAGATCCAGCAAGTCGACTTGTGCCGATGGCGCCGCAACGGCAGCTGCAGGTGATCCTTGTATGGGCGGCGCTAGATTCATGAACGGATCGGCGCCCTCGGCGCTCGGCGAAGGCACGACTGGTGAAGACATCAAATCACCCAAAATATCCACCGGTGCAGCAACTGTTTTCTTAGCCACCGGTGTCGTAGAAACTGCAATGTCCGCTCCACTCATAAGATCCGCGAGTGCATCGGCCGAAGATGTGCGAGGTTGGCTGCTCGCGGCTGGAACGCCGCCGCCGAGCATTTCACCAAGTAAATCGACCGCTTGTGCGGCTTTCGCGGGCGTGACGGATGCTGGCGTAGTTTCTCCGCTGAGTAAGTCATTGAGTAAGTCTACACCACTCGCGTTTGCGCTCGACGGCGTTTGATCGTCGCCACCAAAATTTAACAAGTCGCCGAAACCGCCCAGAGTCGCCGTCTGTGTCTTTTTCTGAGCGAGCGTTTCCATAGTATCCGCGGCGATAAACTTAGGCGCCTCTGGAGGTGGCATATGTTCGAACACAATCTCACGTAGTTCTGGCGGCTGCATGAAAGTCGCCTTGTACTCGTGCGCACGCTTCTGCGTTTCAATGTCCATGTCGGTCTCGTACTTTGAAAGCAAAGGCGCGATGTTCGCAGCTTCATTCGGGTCGCGTACGGCAATCTTGGCTAACGCCGTCATAATCAACGGATTCAGCTTCTCATACTTGGAATTGTTCAAAAGCATCGTCATTAACTTCACAACGTCATTATGTCGCACTTTTGTCAACACTTCGCCCTCGATTGGCGCTGCATGCACCATGGCGTCTGAATATTCGCCACATACCCACGTTGCAACGGAGCACAAAGAAACCTTGGCATCTTCTTCGCAAGCCGCGCGATAGAGCGCTCGGCCGGCGTAGCCATGTAATGGTGGCGTACGCGCAACGAGTCCCATGAAATCGTTACACTCAAACTCATCAATGTACTGTCCGGCGCGGACGAGTAGCGTTATAAACGAGTCTACGTACCATTGCTTACTTGGTGAGAATTTCAGCGCCAACGCCGAAATTTTCTTCGCTAGTTCTGGTTTGAACTCCTCGTCGCACACATCGAGGTATTCCAATAACTCACTCGCGAGTGTTGTAATATTCTTTGCGTTCACTAAGCTATACACAAGATGCAAAGCGCTGCGTCGAATAGTGACGTCAGTGTCCTTAACACAGTCGACGATGACCGAGCGATGACGCTGAATAGCCTGCGTGTCGATCGCCACCACTTTCGCCAACGTATTCAACGCCACGTATCGTATGTTGTTATCCTTGTTCTGCAAAAATCTACCCAAGATGTTGACCGCCAACACACGCAAGCCGCCGATTGATTCTATAGCGATGATGGTTTCGACAGCCTCGTACAGGATTGCGTTGCCCGCGTTCTTCGACCCGTCCGTGTTTGACGCAATTTGCGCTAATATATCACTCATAGCATCGCTCGCATCGGCATCACCGGCACCGAGTACTCGAAGTAAACGTAACAACGCCACTTGCAAGAATGGATCCGCATGTCCGGCGATGTCGTGCTCGGCGCTCTTTCCGGCGTAAATTAATGACTTCAACACTTTAGACAACATGGGTACTTGCGCGCGCATTCTGGCACAAATCTCTTCATTCATCTCGCACATATCTGTCGCCAACGTACACGCAGCTAGAAGAACCCCATGGTGTCTGTCACCCAGTAGCTTTTCCGACGCTTCTACAAAGTCCTCCGCCAACTCGGGCACTTTTCGAACCACGCGCGTCGCCGTCAACGCCGCCTTCTTGCGTACGTAACTATTAGAATGCCCTAACAACTCGATCACCTCCCCGGCGACATCTCTCGCCATTTCAGCGCTACAAATGCTCCCCAACATACACAATCCAAGTCCAACGACATAGTTGTTCTTGTGCGTCAAATCATTCTTCACGCTATTCGTCACCAACATCGTCACCTCGGTGTTTTCATCCAACAGCAACATCAACCCAAGATACCCGATGCGCTTCTCTGGAAACCCCGGCGACGCGGTCAATCGCACGCATTCCATCTGTCCAAAGTGTGATGGGTACCCTAACATGTGCGCAAACATCAGCTTGGCGACGTTTCTCGGAATCAAATGCGACTCTGATGGATTGCGAAAACTCTCGCGTATCGCGCTCGACTCTCTCGCGATCACCGCGCGCTCCTCCGCCGCGGTCTTGCAGTCGCGCACCTTGCGAATCAAGTCTCGCAAACGCAGCGACATGATTCGCGGATGATGACGTCGTGTGCGCGGCGGCGGGCGCTGACGCGTGCGCGTCACCGAGTGTGGTTTCGCGGTTGACTCGCATCGCGCGTCAAACATGCGCACGCACGGGGTCGTCCTCGCTCTCGGCGCCGCCGACGCGACGACGGACGCGCTGTTGATAGACAACTCGTCGCGCTTCTTGCTCGAATGCGGGTTACAACCGCTGGTGTATCACGCGGTACGCGCGATCGCATCGATGAAGCGGCACGCGTGTTCTGGCATCACCGTCGTCGCTGCGGGCGATGCGCACGCGGGCGTCCTGCGCGAATGCATCGCGAGATGGCGCGCGAACGATGCGAGCGGGATATTCGCTGCGAACGTGGACATTGACGTCATGGCGGTGGATGAGGATGCGGACACGGCGCGCGCGTTGGCGGCGGCGGAGGCGTCGGTGGATGGTCGAACGACGACGTTAGTCGTCGTTCACGGCGACGTCGTCACGGACGTGGCGTTGGATGATATGCTGAGTCATCACATGTGTGCGCAGGCGATGGCGACGTGCGCGTTAGCGGGGAAGAGGCTGTGGGATGTGGTGGAGACGAAGGCGGGTCGGGCACCGAAAGGGATGCGGTACGTCGGCGTCGACGCGGAGGAGCAAAAGGTGGTGCTCCTCGCTGGTGGTGAACGCGACGAGGCGATGAAACGATTGAAGCTGCATCGTTCGGCGTTGAATTCCAACGCGGAGATGGTGATTCGAACGGATTTGACGGATGCAAAAGTGTACGCGTTGGAGGCGAGAGAGACGTTTGCGTTGCTCAAAGAGAAGACGTATTTGCGAAGCGTACAGTTTGATTTAATGCCGTACTTGTGCGCCGAACAGTTTCGTGCGGAGGGTGCGCGTGCGGTAGCGGCGTTCATGGTGAAACCGGAGAATTATTGCGTCGTTGTGGATTCGGCAAAGCCGGCGCTATTGGAGGCGAGTCGAGAAATCACGAGCGAATTCCATCATATGAACGATAAGCCCTTGAGCAAGTACGACAACGTCGTCGACGGGAGTACCGTTATCGGTGCCAAGTCCACGATCGGACCCGGGTGTGCGGTTGGCGCGCAGTGCTCATTCAAKGAGAAGTGTTCGGTGAAGAAGTCTGTGATTCTTTCCGACTGTGAAGTAGGCGCCGGGGTGAAAATCAGCAACTCGCTAATCTTGCGCGGCGCGCAAATTGGCGATGGGGCGCAAATTCAGGGCTCTATTATCGGTCCGAGTGCGGTGATCGGTGCGCGGGCGACAGTGAAAGATTCCATCGTCGGCGCGCAGTACGAAGTCGAAAGCGACGACGACATCACGTCAGAAACGCTCAAGCGCAAGGATTAGGCAGCGACGTCGGTTGAGTTTGCGGACGCCGACGAATTAGCCAAGGCGTCAAAACGCACTCAAACTTTAGCTCACGATACTATGGATAATACATACAACATTCTCTAGCATTCTAAAACACGTGGCATAAGAAAAACATTCTTTACAGTGCAGTACGGCGCTTGGCCGCTCTCATGGTTGGTCGCTCAAGGCAACGAACGCGACGAAAACGCACGCCTACTACATCCCTCCCGCCAGACGCACCAAGCTCGCCTCAATCGCCAAAACCTCAAACAAACACGCACGTTCATTTATTTCATCCACCATCGTCAACGCGCTCCACAACACCTTGACATCGCTCTCGTCCACGCGTAGCACGCACGTCCCGTCCTCGACGCGCGCGCCGCACACCTCAAACGCCTTAGCCCCACCCACGGCACCGTGCGCGCGCGTCAACGCCACGCGCACCGCACCTTCCACCGTCGCCACGTCCACGCACGCGCGCATGCGCGAATCATCCCCCACGAGCGTCCTACGCGAGCCAACACACGACGCGCACAAAGTCAGTCAGTCAATGTCACGACCGCGACGCGATGACGCGCGCTCACACGCGCGCGGGACGCTCGGCGCCGTCGCGCGCACGCACATGCGAATCTTAACGTACGCGCTCGGTCGACCGAGCTCGTACGTCTTTTGCGCCACGTCGCGCGACGCGGGTGTCGGCATCGCCGCGCGGCGCGATGTGCCGCACAAGTCGCCGCGCGCACACATGGCGACGACGGCGTGGACGACGGCGCGAGCGCCGCCGACGGCCGCGGCTGGACGCGGACGCGCGCACCGCGTCGCGCGCCGCATCGCGCGCGCGCGCGCGAAGAGCTCGGACTTGAAGGATATCGAGCGCGACGTCGCGAACGCGGGATCCGCATCGCTTCGCGTGGCGCGCGCGTTTACCGTCGCCGTCGAGCGGTGTCCGCGCAGCGCGCGCGAGTACGTGGCGTTACCGGCAAAGGAGTATAATTTGATCGATCCGTCGAACGTGTCGAGGACGGACGACACCGGGTTCGTCGTGAGCGCGGGGAGGCAGAAGATGTTGTTTTTGGACGTGGAGCCGCGCGGGGCGGTGCGCGTGGACGCCACGGCGGATGGGTGCGAACAGCAGTTGGTGATGGCGGAGATTGTGAATATGAAACCGGAAGATGCGAGGTCGACGTCGGTGGTAAACGCGATTAACGCGTCGTTGAAGGATTTAAAGTTGTTGAACTCTGTGACGTGCGTTCAGGGCCCCGACGGCGAGGAAAAGATTCGCGTGCAAATAACCGTCGCTGGGGATTTTACGGAAGGTATTTTCGCCCGCGCTGGTGGGAGATTGAATACGATATTAGGTTGGAGTTTAGGAGCGGTGTTGCCGTGGTTTTTAACGCAATTGGCGGCGGATTACGGGCGTTGGGCGAAGGGCGAGGCGCGGTCGGCGACAAACGCGAGCCTGACAGAAGTCGCCGCTAAAATCATCGCTGGTTCCCGCGGGAAGCTTCCCGCGGGCGTCGAAGAAGTTGAATGTGAAGATGTTGAGTTGTAAACCCCACGCCGCGATGCGCTGTGTTGACATTGGTACGCTACATAATAATAAAGACGCCGCTACGCTACGTGCTATCGTCCACACCTAAGCTCCGCACGACCCACTCGACGCATCGCACGTCTCATCGCCCGCATCTTCCACGGGCTCAAACGCAGCCGCGGTGTAGTACTCGAGTCCGCGTAACACGAACCACGTATTGGCTTGATATTCACCCGCGAGCACTAATCCGCCATCCGTCGTCACCGTCAATTCACGCTCCGCGCCCTTCAACGTCACCTTCCACATCTCATCCTTCGCCGGTCTTACTTCTTTCGGTAACGCCGTCGCCAACACATTCTTCCCCGCCTCCACCGCCGTCGTGAGCTGAAACCAGCCTCGAAACCGCGCCCGTCCCGCGTCGGCGTCGTACGCGTACGCCAGCGTCTCATACGACGGCGGCGTCGTCGCCACCGCGCCATCGACATCAAACCTCACCCAAGGCGACGCAGGCGCACGCATGGAATCCTCATCCACCGCCCCCGCGCGCATCGATATCGTCCCTTGCCCCCGCGCCCCCCGCGCGCGCACCATCGTCGCCATCATAATCATCACCATCACCGCCCCAAAATCACCCCAGCGCGCGCGCGTGCCCGCGCGCCCCGCCCCGCTCTTCGCGCGCACGCGTTCAACACATCGCGAATGACCTCTGTCGCCCATCATCCGCGCACGCACCGCCGTCGTCGTCGCGCACTGCGGCGTCGCGCGCGCCCCGAGCGCCGTGCGCGATGGAGCGCATCCATACTGTTTACCCATACAAAACCATGCGCGATTTTTCATGCGCACCACTGCGACGCGCGAGGTCTCGATCGCCACTCCAACGCCCGCGAACGCCATGCACGCCGTCGCCGCCGCTTCCACGATCACGTGCGTCGCCACCCCGGTGGTGCGTTCGACCAAGCGCCACAGGTACGTCGCGTGCGCTGCGGATTCGGGCGCGATGACGCGTAAAGCTCGACGCGAAGCGGATGAGGATGTGGATGCGGTCGCGATCGCGGTCGCGGTCGCGCGGTCGCGCGCGCGGGCTTGGACGCGCGCGCGACGTCGCGATGGGCGCGGATGCGCGCGAAGGGGGTGGGGGGATTTATGTGCGCGCGTGTGAGGCGATGGACGCGCGCGGTGCGCGCGTGTAGGGCGCGCACGGGGCGCGAATGGTGGTGAAGCCCTATCTCGAGTGGATAGAGTGGTTCAAAACGAGACGTCGCGAAAGCTCGCGCGTTCGCGGGGCGGTATGCGTGCGTGTGGGGCGTGGAATGCGTCATGCGTGCGCGTGGGTGTCTGTGCGTGGGTGTCGGTGTCTGACGGTGGTGTGTTTCGTATGCGTAGCGCCGCGCGCCTTTCGGCGTCCAAGGCTGTCGTCGCCGCTCCGGTGATCAGGTGCGAAGGCGCGCGAGCGCGCGTCTGGACGCGCGTTTATTTGTTCTCGTCGTCGTCGTCACGCGTCTGGTGTGCTCTGCGTGTCTCGTCGTTGCGTACTGACGGTGTGTGTGATTTTATTTTGTTTTGTTTCCGTGTGCAGCTCGCGCAAGGTTTCCACCAAGGCTGTTCGCGGCGGCGCCGTCAAGGTGAACGCCTCGATGGTTGAAGTCGCGCAAATCGCCAACCAAGGTGCGGAGATTGCGTCCATTGCCACCACGTGCTTTGCGATCACCCTCGTTGGTCTCGCCATTGGTTTCGTTCTCCTTCGCGTCGAGAGCTCCGTGAACGGCGAGTAAACGGCATAAACAAGGGACGATATTATTTCAACTGGGCGCGCGACTTTGACTTTGGTAGTGGTCGCCGACGAAGCGGGAGCACGAGCGCCGTGCGTCGATAGCGATTCGTCGGTACATTAGAACAACAACACACGCATATAATACTATTTATATACGCAATACAACGTATGACACTCTCCACGCGCGTGTCCCGCCGTCCCGATGGGTTGGTTTCGGATAAACTGTTACGCACGCGCGCGCTTCTCCTCACTCTCGACCACATGACAGAGGCCGTGTTCTGCCACGATTGCCGCTCCGTGGTCGACGTCGACCCGGGGGCATTTACACGCGTGCCCGCCATCGCGCCGGCGTGCCCGCGATGCGCGGGCGTGTTTCTCGAAGTCTTTGACGCGGGCCAAGACGTCGGCCAGGAGCCTTGGCGCGCGCTCGCTCGCACGATACACGCGCTCTTAGACCCATCGATGCACGCCGGGCAATGGTTGTTCGGACAAGACATCGATTTCACGCAGCTTGACACGCGTAATTTCGATGCGCCCGCGGCGGAAGGGACGTTGGAGGCGCTTCCAGAGTGCGAGTGCGCGCGCGACGGAGACGCGACGTGCTCGGTGTGTTTGACCGACTTTGCGCGCGGGGACAAAGCCAAGGTGCTTCGGTGTGAGCACATGTTTCACGCGCCGTGTTTAGGGGAATGGTTGAAATTGGTACGTGTTGTGTGGTGACATTTTCGTGCGCGTTTGTTGTCTGACTGTGGAATGTTTTCGCGTCGCGCGCAGAGAGACACGTGCCCGGTGTGCCGAGAGCGCGTCGCGGCGCCAGACGCCGAATGATGCGTCTGGACGATTCGTAGCGCGGCGCCACGAGGCGTCCACATAGATACACAATTCGTTTCACTAGTAGTTTGTAGTTTTCACATAGTCGCTCGCTTTGAGTATCGTTCCTCGCGTCGCGCTCGGTGTGCATAAACGCCACTCGCGTTTGATTACAATCTCAGACTCGATTCTGTCGAGTCAAACACTAATTAGGTCCACCTCTCTATACTCGCACTTATGCCTTCGTGGCTTGGAGCTTGAGAACACGCTTCACAATCTTTTGCTCTTCCACCAAGAACGCGCGGACGATGCGTTCGCGCACGGCGCCGGCGCTCAAAACCCCACCGTACGCCCGAGACACGGACTTCTTGTTCTTGGACATGTGCTTTCTGCTATACTTTTGCGTCGCAACACGCGGAACCTAATGTGGATAAAATAATCATCGTCAGTATCGAATCATGCATCGAGTCTCGCATCGCGTCGCACACATGTGCTCGAGAATGCGCCACATGTCGAGCATCGCGTCAAAGCCCTAATGACACGTACCCCGTTGATGCGTCCAGCGTCGCCGGACGGCGTTTGCGGCCCCTTCGTGGTCTTCTTGACGTACTGGATGCCAAGACCACCACCCGGGAGTCGCAACTTGCGGATCTTGTTCGATCGCGTCGCGTAGGCGTGTCTGTATCGAGAAAGAAACGCGGGATCGCGGTCAGTCGAGCACCGTGGCGTCGCGGATCACTTGGGGCACGGAATCGGCGTAGACGCGGCGATGCGACGTCGCGCGCGCATAGAATGCGTTACGAACGATATGGGCGATTGACGTACCGTCGCTTGTAGGTGATTCTAGGAGCCATGATCGCGCTTTGCGTCACTGAAAGACGGATCCCTTGCGATGTGAGGGCGAGGTCAGTGATGGTAGGGTATAGGGAGGCGCGAGCGTGCGGCGTCCCGATACCGTCGTACTCTCAATGCCTCGACGGTGGATGGCCGCGATGCGATGCGATTAGAATATGTAGCGTGTGAATACAATGCGTGAATCGACTAATCGCTATACTCGTGCTCGTTTCTGACGTATCGCGCCGAGCTTTCTGGCCTGAGCCAGAGCTTGACGTCGCACAGCGCCGCGGTGAGGATGCCTTCTTTTGTAAACGCAACTGCGGAGACTGGATTGTCGTGGAGTTTGTGCGTCATGAGTGGGACTACTCGTGGGACTTCATCTCGGTGCGCGGCTTGGCAGACCATGGCGTCAGGACCAGAAAAGCGCGTCTTGGTCGCCGTCGTCGTCGATTGACGCGCCGTCGATTCAGCGGGCGCCGCAAAATTGTGCATCAAGTCGTCGTGTTCCGGGTGTGCGACGTCGTCGTCGCCTGGAATGACGACATCCCATATTGCAATTCTGCAATCTTCACCGACAGAGACAAAACGCAACGCTCGACCGTCACCTTGTGCGGTCTGGACGTCGTCGACGCCGATGTCGCAAATCCAACTTCGATGTCCGCCGCACGCCCACGCGATGACTTCGCGTTCGTACCATCCCCATATTTCAATCATGTCGCTTTCGCCACCAGCAATGACGTACCGCCCACACAAACTCCACTTTACGGCGTTGAATCCGGCGTAATAAGATTTGAATCCTGCCACGACGGTTGGTCGACAGCCGGCGATGTCTACGATTCGACACATTCCGTCGCCGTTCACGATGGCTAATAGATCACAATCCGGAGCAAACGCCGCAGCGGTGAGTTGCGAACGTCCAAAGTGCCAACGCTCGATTGGATTTGAGTTTGCATTCGTCGCCTGTACGACGCTCAACGCAGAAGGATCGGCAAGCGGGGGAAACGCGCCCTCTGGCGCTCCGTCCCGTCGCGAATCGTACGTAAACAAACTTCCATCCGCGTGAAGGGCAATCCAATCAAACGAAAAATCATCCTCGCGCGCGGTCATCGCCGCCAAACCATCATCCCCCGCGCGTTCGTATACATTCCTCACATTCTCTCGATCGCGCCATACGACCGCAGTCACGCGCGACTTCGCGAACTCGCCCTTTGCGTTCCAACGCTCGACGCTCGTCGCCTTCTTATTCTTATCACTCAAATTCGTCCCCAAATCAATCGCATGCACCTCACCATTCGCCAACCCAACGAGTAAATCATATGTATCCCCAAGCATCTTCGCTCGCCACGCGAACGTCGTCACCGCGACGCCATTGAATGAAATCTTCTTCACCGCCTTGTCCTTCGCGCTCGCCTTGTAGCTCACGCACACCACGCAATCGCCCACGTTCACCAACACATACGGCACCCTATCCACCACCGCGAGCGCCAGTCGACGGCGATGACGCGCGTCGTACTCTGCGCGTCGACTGATGCCGATCGACCCAGACGTGCTCGCGTACGACGTCGACGCGGTGCGCCACGTCTTGCCCAAATTATACCGACCTTCGGGCGTCTTGAAGCAGTCGCGCAGCCTCGACGCGGCGGCGGACGACGGCGTCGGCGTCGACACCGCGATGTCATCGTGTTCGTCGTCATCGAGCACGAGCACGTCGTCGAGCGATCGACGACGGGGCGACGGTGACGGGGGCATGCGTGGGGCGTTGTGGCGCAGCAGTGCGCGACGCTCGAGCGTCGTCGGCGGCGCGGGGAGTGCGTCGCGCGCGAGTGCGCACGGGATGGGGACGACGCGCGTGACGCGCGGAGCGGTGGTGGCGGCGGCGGCGGTGCGCACGACGGCGAAGCGCAGGCGCGGTGGCGTCGGCGTTGAGAGCGAAAATGTTACGACGATGAGGCGTGAAGATGACGACGATGACGACGATGACGACGATGAGAACCCGTCGAATAGTACACAGAGCGACGACGATGACGACATCGTCGACGATGATGCGGCGACGGATTCGGGCGCGGCGCCGGCGCCGTCGACGTCTGCGCGCGGCCGGCGCGAGAGAGCGGAGGCGTCGAAGCATAAGCCATTCGGCGGGAAACGCGCCACGCGTCTCCCTGACGCCGACGACATCGCGTTCGCCTATGCGAGATTTGATGTGAAAAAGCGTGGATTCTTTAGCGCGCGGGATATCCGTCGCGTCGCGGATGCGAATGGGTTCGCGGATTGGACCGACGACGACGTGAGGCGGATGTCGGCGGCGTTCAAGCCGAAACGCGTGCGCGACGCCATGAGCGCTGACGATCCCACAATGTTCAAGTTAACTCGGGGTGAATTTAGCGATGTCGTTCGTCGAAGCGGCGCGCGCGTAGGTGATTGATTAGAGTGTAGAATTGTTGTAAATGTGTCGTCGACAAAAAGAGGATAGACCGCTCCCCGCGCGATTCCGACCCCCACACTCACGCGCGCGCGATGTCGTACGCGCGTTCGCGCGTTATGAAGCTCGCGAACGGGCCTGTGGGTGCGCTCGCCGCGTTGGCGTTGATTGTGGCGTGCGCGACGGGCGTGAGCGCGGCGCGTTCGGGCGGCATGCTCGATCGCACTGGTTCGGCGCACGGCGGCGTGGGCGTCGATGGCGTGCCCGATGGCGATGGTGGCTTCAACGATGGGTTCGTGGCATCTCTTGGAATGGTGCTCGTGTCCGAACTCGGGGACGAAACGTTCATTATTGCGGCTATCATGGCGATGCGCAACTCGCGCACCACGGTGCTCGCCGGCGGTTTGAGCGCGTTGACCATCATGACGGTTTTATCCGTCATGCTCGGCTTAGTGGTGCCGCAGTTGATCAGTAAAGAAACCGTGAGCAAGGCAGCGTTCGTTCTTTACACGTTTTTCGGCTGTCGATTGATGTACTTGGCGTACAAGAGCGAGGGTTCGAGCGAAATGACGAGCGAGTTGGAGGAGGTTGAGGAGAAATTAAAAGATAAGGGCGCGTCCGTGGCGTCTCGCACTCGTTTGACGCGCATATTGGCGCGCGTATCATCGCCCGTGTTTATTGAGGCTTTTGTTTTGATCTTTTTGGCGGAGTGGGGTGACAGAAGTCAAATTACGACGATTGCGTTGGCGACGCACAAGAACCCGTACGGCGTCGCCATCGGAGGTATCTTGGGCCATACCTTTTGCACGTCGCTCGCGGTACTCGGTGGTAGAATTTTGGCGTTGAAGATTTCACCAAAGTGGGTGTCTTTTGTCGGTGGGATTTTGTTCTTTTGCTTTGCTTTGCACGCCTTGTTTTACGGGGCGTACGGCACGGATGCGTTGTGAGTAAGGTAGCTCTAATGAAGACTGTTGTGGATAGAATATTATCAATTCGCTAAAATTAACTCAACATAATATTGCGGGCGTGTGGGGGGTTCCTGTGCGTGTGTGTACGACTTAAGCTCGATCGCGCTCATCCTTGTTCTTCGTCATCTCTTCGATCATCTTCGTCATCGCCGCCACCATCTCGAGGTTGATTTGATACTCCTCCTTTAACTCATCCGATGCATCGGGCTTTTCATACTCCTCCTTCAAGATGGAAACCATGTACTCATACTCTTCCATAGTAAACAAAATCGCCGCCTCGGCGACCGCGGCGGTGGCCAATAAGCTTTGTCGCTTCAACGCCGGCGGCAAGTTGTGAAACTTATTGTACGCGTTCGCCACTCGGCTCCAGTCCCCATCAATCATACACTCTGCGAGCATTCTCAAGTGCACATCAATAATCGTACTGCACGTCGTTAAATCTCCTTCGTACACTTGCGTGTACACCTCCACAACGCTTAATTCGTTCACCGCTTCGTACGTCGTCGACGCGCCCAAGAGCGCGACGGCTTTAAAGCGCGCGTTCACCGACTCATCCCCGATGTTCGACGCACACGCCGCGATCAACTTCGTCTCCAACGCGGTCCAACCCTGCACGTCATCGTGTTCGATGATCGGCGCCGGTGCGTCGGGAAATTGGCGCAGCGCCGCGGGCGGCGCTTTCGTTTGCGCGCTCTCGCCCGTGGCGCTCGCGCTCGGGACCACCGCGGCGCTGCGGCGCATCGCGGGCGACGCCGCGCGCGCGGGCGCGATGCGCGCGCGAGACGACGGCGAGGACGACGTGAACGCGAGCGCGTGCGCGTGCGCGGCGGCGGCGGACATGCGTTCGGTGCGACGCGGGCGAGGCGTCGACGAATACCGCGCGAAGTGGATAGGAGTCGTGACGTCACTCTGGAGGACACGCGACGCAGCACCTCGCGACCGAAAGGGGCGAAACGATTCGCACGCGATGGCGATGGCGGTCGGTAGTGGAAGCGCACGGCGCGTGCGATGGTGGCGATGATGTGTCGCGCGTCGCGCGCGCGTTCCGGGACGATGTGTGCGTAGAATGGCTAGAATTACAAGCGCGAATGCGAGGCGGGCGCGGCTCATTTGGGATCGAATTTCGGCTGCCAAACATTCTTAAACCAATCCATGGTTTTCACCCAGGCTTCGTCTTGAGTGTACACTGGCTCGTAGCCGAGATCTTTGCGCGCGGCTTCGATGTTGAAGTAGCGATTGATCAAGAGCATGCGAACGCTGAATGGCGTGAGCTTGAACTTTTTCCCGAGCACGTAGCCGACGCCGTCGCAGACGTACGCCAAAGGCATCATAAACGACCATCCGGGCAAACTGAACTTTTTCTTCAGCGACGGATATCCGAGATCGACGAATGCGCGATCGATCATGTCCCACAACTTCACCGGCTCGCCATCGGTGCAGATGTAAAAGTTTCCGAGCGCCGGCGAGTCCTTGTACAACGCGCGCTCGCCCAAAATCAACCCGTGGCAATAGTTATCCACGTAACAAATGCTACATTTGTTTTGCCCGTCGCCAAAAATGCGCAATTTCTTACGCGCCATTAAGAAATTATGCAAGAATAACATATCTCTAGGTCCGTACACTTGATGCGGAGCGACGGCGACGGTGAAAAACGTCTCGTTGTCGCACGCCGCCATCATCGCCTTCTCCCCTTTCGCCTTACTCTCCGCATACTCTTGCAAGAATACCTTGGGGAAATCAAGTTCGCTCTCACGTTTACCGTTGATGTCGTTCCCATCGAATCTCGTCGACGGCGAGCTCGACATGACGCACTTGGCGATGCCGTGCGTCTTGCACGCGTTGATCACGTTCAACGTCCCGATGTTGTTCACCGCGTCGTACATTTCGCGCTTGTGATACGGCCCGACGAGCGCAGCAATGTGCCACACGCAGTCCGCACCCTTACACGCCTCGTTGACGTCGTCTTGGGAGGTCAAATCGCCTTGGAACCACACGATGCGCGAGTCATCTGTCGCGTCTTCTGGCTTCGGAGCTATGTCGAACGCCACCACGCGCTCGGCACCGCGCTCGACGAGCATCTCGACGAGTCTACGGCCGACGAAGCCCATGCCACCGGTGACGACGCATGTTTTGGGTACGGGCGGGAATGTTTTGGGCGCCATTGTGTGAGGAGTTCGCTCGCGCCGCGCGTTCTCTTGGAGCGACGTTCTCGAGCCGCGAACGCGAGAGCTCCAGTGACGCGTCTATGATGTGCTAAACTAGTGTATATGTAATAAACGCTAATGAATGATTCTATCCCGAGCTACGTGGGGAGTTCTACGACGTCGCATCCGCGCCGACGCCGTAGTCGACGACGGAGCGCGTATCCGCGCGAGCCTCCGCTCGCGCCATCCTCAACCGACTCTTCAATTCGAGAGCGAATACGCTCTTGAGATCCTGATCGCGTGTATTTAAGATGTATTCGTCCAAACCTCCCGCCTTATCTATGCATCGTAACGCGTGCGTCGTCACGCGCATCGGGATCATCTCGTCCAACAACTCGCTATACACGCGCTTCTTTTGTGCGTTGGGTAACCATTTACGGCGCGTCCTACGCGATTCAAAGATGAACGAGACACATGGTCAGTGCGCGCACACTGTGATTCATCGATTTCGGGTGCGCGATGTTCGACGGCTTCGATGAGACGATGAGATGAACGTACTTGTTTCCACCGTCTTCGCTCACGTTGTTTCCAAACTTGATGTGTTTCCCAGCGAAAAGACCGCGTCTAGCCTTGCCTTGGACAACTTTGCGCAGCGCACGCGATACGGCGGGTGTGTATGGGATCGACATGAGGTTTTGGCGCGACGCTCGTCGAGTGCGTGCGTCGGCGTTGAGCGTCTAGTAGTGAGGCCGAGAGCACGAGCGGGGGAATGGGTTTTTGCTCGCGAGCATTACAAATTTACATTCGTCAATGAACGGCACGCGTGTGCGTGCGTGCGCGTGTGTACTACGGGACTATGAACACTACGTGATCGATATGATGCGTTCAGTCTATTCTGAATGCACGTCCGACATCTCGTGGCGAAATGGGCACTGGAGGCCGGCGCTGCAATAGCCGGAGTTGAAATCGACGCATATTGCGGAAGATTTCTTAACAGGTCGTGGACTTGTTCGCGCCGTTCTCTGCGACGAGCCATGCGCATCCGGCGGTCGTGGACGTTTGTTTGTCGAAACCGGCGGCGGCGGCGCACTGCGTACATCGCTCATTCTACGAGCTGATGAGTCGTGTCTGAATGGGCACAGCGGCCCGTTCTTGCATTTACCCGACTGAAAGAAAACGCAGACAGCTTGCGATGATTTGATCTTTTCACGCATCGAAGTCGAACGCGAGGTGGCTTTTTTGGCGCGCGGCGGCGTAACGTTTGCTGCCGCGGGGCGTTCCAACCGCGCCAGCACGTTACTTTGAGCGCTTGGCGACGGAGTAGACGCCATAGTATGCTTACCCAGACGAGGCGCAAATTGCGGAGACGTCACGCCTGGAATCTTGAGATCGACTGTTCGAAAGAGCGAGGTGGCTACGGATGAACTGCTTTCACCGTACACTGGAGGAGGCGGAACGCTTTGCAAATGGATCGATCCGTTCGATTTGGTCCCCATAGGTGAGGTCATTGGTGGCGGCGGGACCTCTGACATGACGAACTCACCTTCCTCTAATTGCAGAACCGCTTCTCTCTTTTCAACTTTCACTTTCGCCGTCGCCTTCGATTTGTCTTCATCTCCGCTACTTTCTCGTCTTCTGCTCTGCTTTGTCTTCATTTCTTCCAGCGCTTTCATGTGTACGGTGGATTGCAAATGCATTTTCTGAGCGTTCGCTTTGTTCGCCTTATCCCCAGCTACCCAGAGGATCACGCCGCCACACTTTTTGCACTTCATTGAGTCCATAGGCCGCCCCGTTTTGCTCGTTGGAGCCGCTGGTGCTGGTGGCGCGGCGCTGGTGCTGGTGGCGAACTGCCGAGGCGTGCGCTTGAGACGAGTCTCTATGCTCTCTTTTCCCCTTGCAGCCGGCTGTTGTGTCGCGACTCTATTAACCATTGCAGCACCTTGCAACATTGCATGGGCTTCACGCTGAGATATATCGCGATGGAAAGGTAAGTTAAGACGGACTAATTCGGACACTTGCTCAGCGGTCGCACGTTTCAGAGGATCGATTGCGTACGCCTCCTCTCCAGCCTTGATCAACGTCGCTCCCACCAATTTGAGTAAATGCGTGTTTTCACTCATCACGCTTGCCATCTCCCTTTCAAGTATGTTACGAACGAGCCGAATAGTGTTTTCGTCACGTGCTGCGTATGCCTCAATCACGACAAACGGCATAAATTGTACGCGTCTCAGCATCGTATCTGGTCCGCTCGGGAAGTGTGACATTCGATTGTCGTAAACTGTGCGTGATTCCTTTTGAAGAGCTGTCGGTATACATCGCCGGGACAGCGAATCAATCGAACAGTATTCTGCTAAAATATTCGCAAAACTTTGAATCGCTGACCATAGATATTGCGCATCAGATGTTGTGTTATCGTGCGACATGGTTGTCAGCTCGTTCGCGACGTGACGACGCAAATCACTCATTGGACCAACAATATGTTTACTATGCATCATAACCTTTGTATCATTTTCCTGAAGCTTGATAAAAGCTTCGACAAGTCGTCGACACTTGAACGCCTTATCCTCCAAGGTGCTATCGCTACCACCCGCGGCCGCCGCCGTGCCTCGCGCGCGGTCGAGCGTCTGCGTGAGCGCTCTCAACGAAGTAATGGCATTTAACCCATCAAAATCTCGCATCGCATCCGGTATATTTGCAGAAACAGCAACAGCTATTGCATCAATATCACGAACCAAGCTTTGAGGAATATTCTTTGCCATTTCCGATCGCTCATCCAACCTCCGAGCCAAGTTTCTCGCGTGCGCCGCGAGCTTACCGTACAGTGTTTCTTCGGGCATCCTCAGCCAAGAAGGACAAAGCTCGTGCGCGTAATCCACACTATCTACCGCCGCTTGTAATCGCTCGTCATCACGATTCGCTTGCCCGCATTCTCGAAACGCGCGAACGACACAATCGAGCAACGACTGCAACCGATGCTGCGACTCTCCGTCGCCGACGCGGCGCGCCTGATGCTCTCGCATCGCTGCCGCGCCCTCATCATGCTGCAGCCCGCGCGCGAGTAGAGATGAGAAGTTCGCAGTGTCAACGGCGATGGATTTATCTTCACCCGCGCCGCCGTCGTTCACCACAGCCACCGTCGCCGTGTTCCCAGGCGCATTCGTGTCGACATCTCCGTTGACCACCCACGCGTCGTCATCATCGCTCTCATACGGCATCGCGGCGCGCGACGATCACCCCTCGACGACGAACGCGTCGAACGCGATCGTTCGCGCGCGTCGTCGTCGTCGTCGTCGCGACCGACGTTCGCCGTCGTCGTCGACGACGCGCGCGCGCGTGTGTGACGCGCATCGTTGCGAAACACACACACACACACACACACACACACACACACACACAAAATAACACACACAGGCATCGCATGCCCACACTACGACCCACCACGCCACACACGCGCACCATATCCCGCGACATCCATTCACACGACCCTCACACAGGCACACACATGGTATCATACGATAATAATGTCCGAATATCTACGCGATAAATAGTATGCGCGATACAACGCTCGCACACGGGCGTGTCGTGCCACTGAATACTGGAAGCGCTTTTCGAGCACGGATCTCGACAAAAAGCGCTTTTTCGCAAAGACCTCGCCTCGCGCGCGTCGACGACGCGCGACGCCGCAGTCAACGGCGCGACGCGCCCCGGCTGACGATCGCTCCGCCGATCGACGCGTCGCGTTTCCTTCGTGCGCTTTCGCCGATCGCCGCCGTTCGCCACCGGCCGATCGCACCATGCACGCGTTCACGCCGCCCCCGGCGCACGACGTCCTCGTGGGATTCAGCACGACCGCGCGCGCCGGTGCGTGCGCCGGTGCCGACGCCGCGTCGGCGCCGCGCCGCGCGACCGCGACGCACGACGCCCGCGCGAACGCGGGCATGGATAAATTCCTCACGCGACAATCGTCCGATAGCTCGCAATCGAGCTTCGCGTGCGTCGACGCGAGCGCCGATCGCCCCGACGACGCGGTTTCGGTGGACCCGCGCGGCACCGCGAGCGCGGGATCGCTCGGGTCGGTGCTCGGCGCGAGCGCCGAGCGACGTCAACGCGGGCTCACCGCCGCGCTCATGGAAGGCAACGCGTTGGACGTCACCGCACGCGACGGGAGGTCGTCGCAGCATTCGAGCGATAGCGACCAGGATGCGTTCGGCACCGGCGATCCGCGCGCGACCGGGGTTGAAAAGCGCGCGACGAGCGCGTTCGAACCCCCAGTCATGGTGCGCGCCAATCGCGCGTCGGTGATGACGGCGCGCGACGTGAACGACGCGCGATGGGTGATCGAACGCGAGCAAAGAGATATCGATCAGCGCGTGGATGATTTGTTTCGCGGCGACGCGTTGCTCGAGGCGCGGTCGTGCCCGATCGACATTCCCAGCGCCAAGCGAGCGCATTGGAAAACGTACGTGGTCGTCGCGCGCGAGGTGCCCCGTCGCGTGCGCGCGTGCGGGTCCAGGTGTCCCGATGTCTCGTCGAGTGGTCCGTGTTTGATTCATGGGGAGTATCACGTCCTGACGTGGACGAGATGCCCGGGGTGTGTTGCAGTCGGTTGCCCGTATAGGTGCACATTATGCTGACGATGTGTTTTTCTCCTCCTCCAGGACGCCGACGCACCGCGCCCACGCTCGACGTTGAGACGTCGAGCTAAATATCTGATGTTTTTGTACGTTCGCGGACGCCGTCGGTGGGTGCGCGTGGTGGTTTATGTACGTATAATAACGTACACCCGATCACGAACGCGCGCACACCATCAAATTTTACCCACCGACAATGGCGCCCACGGATGATGTATATTTTGAACAATCGTATTAACCACGAGACGAGCGACGTTCGGCTGTTTCTTACACGAAGCGCGCGTGTTGTACCCAATTATTCAACGCGTTTCGCGACGGCTGACGACGTGGCGTCTCAATGTACACAATGCCTCTTATTCATTCTTTCACGCGGTCTGTGTTGTATCACCGCCAGACATTGCCTGTTCCATGTGTAATTTCCATTCCTTTTCTCTGGTTAAATTTACAAACAAAGCGCGCAACGCACTCTAGTTCGTCATCGCTGTTGTCGGGACATCTAAGGCGTCGGTATAGCGAGGAGCATCGGTCCTACGCGTTCGGTGAATAAATCGCACAATGCATTGGAGAGCTCGCACGACGAGCCTTCGCAGCGTATGAGTTCGGTGAATAATGGGTACACGGCGGGTAAGTGCGTTTTGAAGTCGTCTTGCGAAAGCGCGCGCACGGCGTCGAGCGCGTCGACGCAAACCTGCGCGCGCACGCGAGCATCTTCGCGAAGATCCGCGCCTGTTTGTATTTTGAACAATGTCAAGTAATTGTTCATCGCCGCTTGGGACACGCGAATGAGCTGAGGCATGCGTTCGGACGTATCTTCTTGTAGACGCGCGAGCGCGCGCAACGCAATTGACGCTGAGCCGACTTCAAGCGCCAACGCAAACGGCTTGGCGTCGCGCACGATTCGCGGGATATCGCTCGCACCGATATCGCGCATTGTAAATGGCGACTCGGCGACGCGCACGTACACGCTCTCTAGCGTGTCGAGTAAGATGTACAGCGTGTCGGCGTTGAAGTGCTCTCTCGCCGAAGCGTGCTCGGTGGATAAATCTCTCGCCGCGGACACCAGCAAAAGTTGTGTCTTTATGCGTACCAAACACGCATTCGCCTCAGTTTGGTCTTCGCCGATGTTCCCATCGAATACGCTAAAATCTGGCGCTGTGGCCTCAAATGCACCCTTCAGGGCATCCATGCACAACGCCCACTCTTTCGCTCGCATCGCCGCGGCTCCGTGCACGAGCAAGCGCTTAAACGCGACAACTCCACATGCCGCGAGTTGTTCATGCGCTCGAGACGTCAAGCCGCGAAGCAAATCCAACAGCTCAGGCATTACGCCTGCTTCGACGATTGGCTCGTGGAATTGAACGGCAAGATCGACGACAAGCTCAAGACAGCGCGTGCACGTGCCGTAGAGCCAGTCGTCGATGTCCGCCACAGCGGGCGCGTCGTTCTCGTCGCCATTCGTACGATGCTCCGGCGCTATGTCCGCGCGGACGTGATCGAAGATCGGGAACAAAATTCGGTCATACACTCGCTTCCAGAACCCGGACGCAAATGAGCCACCATGGAACTTCAAGGTATCGAAGAGCACTTCAAGCGCTGACGTGCGAATTTCCGACCGCGGATCAAATGTGAGTTCAGATAACCCCGCAAGTAATGGAAACCAGAAGTACGTATGCGCGTCAGCATCGGTGAAACACGTCGTCGCTACCGTAGTTTTTGTCGGTGTGGACTCTACGACGCCATCCGTGGCGAGTTGCTTTTCTGTCGCTGCGGTTTCCTCCAAATCCCCGAGCGCGCCTTCCGCGAGCTTGAGCGCGCAAAAACGCAAAAACGCCAACGCATTGAGACACACCTCGGATCCAGCTTCGGAGTTTGTAAATGCCACTAGACAGTTCACGCAATCTGTAAAGGCCACGGTATCGGTCTCGATGATGTAATGGAAGTGCTCACGAATGATTCGCTCTATAGTCTGAAACGCGAGCACAACTATTTGACTCTTTTCATCCGCCGCCGCCGTGGTGAACACCATAAACATTGACTTCCATCCAGACTTGATGTGCTCGACTCGAGCTTGGACCATTTGAGACACGCACCGTATAATCAGTTCGCGGATTTCAACGTCAGGAGACTGGCGCATGACCACTACAAATGGTCGCAAGAACTCATTCTGGAATGAATAATTCGACAATTCCGTTCGGCTTAAAAACTTGATCGCCAATTGGCGAAGAGAGTCTACCACTGTCATGGAAATGTGCAAGTTTGGTGAGCAACCAACGGTGACGAAGAAATCACTCAACACCTGCCATACACGCGCCCATATGAAACGAATGCGGTCCATGTTGAACGACGCTACTTCGACAATCTTGCCGAGAGCGTATACACGCGGATGCTTTGACGAGGTTTCGTCGATGGCGAGTTCGCACAAGCTTCGTACAAAATCAACAATCGCATCGCCATTCAAGTTCACACTCGCGTGGAAGATGTGACCAATCTCATCTGGAGTAAGCTGTTGTAAAAGTGCGCGGTCCGGGGGTATCAACTCTTCATAAACCTCAGATTGATGGTTTGCCGCTTCGTTTGCCGCCTCAATGACGCCACTCGCGTCGTCACCACGCGCGGCCAGTGAGCTCTTCATCGATCGACCTCCGCCAGAGCTTGAACGTCTAAACAATCTAGGTCGAGAGTTGTATGTTTGCTCTTCAGTAGCGTAGCTCGCATCGATAAACAATGAACTGTCGTCAAATCCGTTAGCCAACGAGTACACGTGCTCGTAACGACTGACGCACGATAATATCAACGTCCACACTTGACCAAAGTCATTACCGTTATCGACTGATACTCTGATGAGCGTTTTCATCGCCATGACATTCTTTGAGCGCATCATTTGCGGGTTGTGCAAGAATGTCAAGCGCGATAGCGGGGTGATGAAAGTGCTTCGCGTTTCATGCATGCCGAGTAAAGTCGTGAGATTGATGGCTCGGCGAAAGCCTTCCAAGCAGTTGGACACAACCGACACGCTTTCGCTGTCTTCGAACGCCTTGCAAAGTACGGACAAAATCGGATTCGATATCACTTCTAGCATTGGCTTCGCGCAACCAGCTTCACTGACGACTAGGAAACCCTTTGTCGTTGCCGCTCTGGCTCGAACTTGATCAATAAGTTCAGAGGTGTCAATCTGAAGTAACTCCTCTTCGCGTTTACCGGACATCAAAGAAAACAGCACATCCATGCCAAGTCGGTGCGACAAATTACTCTTGTCCTTCTTTTCCGTGGTACTTAGCGCCGCGTCTACGGGCGCCTTCATCTTAATTTCATTGTTGACAATTCTGTCGTACAAGTCTTCCAAGATTTCCTTGGGAAGATCCTGACCATCATCAATTCCACGATTATTACGAATGAAGCCCTCCTTGGTCATTTTATTCTTTACCTGTGGGTTGTGAGCGTCGGTGTTTAACATGATCACCGAAAACGCAAGCACGTACGCGGTATCGGCGCTTTTGTACACAGTCGGATTCAACTTGTGGTAGCGCTCCGCAAACTTTTCCATCAAGCGGTCGATTTTCTGCGACTCGCCTGGCAATCTGAAGCCTTCTAAAAATTTGCGAATCGCGTCATCAAGTGTTAGCGACGTAAAGTCGAGCGCGTCGACGTAAGCATGCATCACGGCCAACATCGGGTCGTCACGCTCACCCAAATAATCGCCCACGACTGTTTTGTCTAAACCAGCAGTAGTTCGCAAGAATTCAGCAATCTCCTCGTGAGATTTGCCGAGACGTCCTATTGACTGCAAAAACTCCAAACCTTTCTTCGCTTTCTTGTTAAACAATGCAATGCCTTCCTGAAACTCTTGTTTATCAGCCTTGAGCTTGGCGATGCTGTCACCCAAATTTGATTCCGCCGAAGCGCTCGTCTTCAACGGCGTAGCAAAGCCAGTATCTGCTTCATCCTCGGCGTTATCGTTGGTACCACTAGTACTAGGGCCTTGGTCCAAGTTTGTTTCTACCCAAGCGTTCATGGATGCAAGCATCGCTGTCAAACATTCGAGCGCCTCAATTTTGAGCATCGATTCCCGAGCCGCCTCAGGTCCGCTCACGTGGCCGATATCCACGCCTTGAGCGATGCGCACTAACGATGAAACGTAACGTTCAAAGACGTTTTGCCCGTCTAAATCGCAGTCAAAATTGACAAACAAGTCAACCAATAGCTGCGCATCGGTGCACAAGACTTGGAAGCCTTTGACGAGTGTGGCGCGTTGGTTATATGCAATCAAAGGCTCGCCATCTTGCAGCTCGAGCGGTTTGAGCAACAACATTGGAAAGAAGAAACCTATTTCTGCCTTCAAGTACGAGCGATATCTCGTCAACAGTGTCAAAAAGATTGAACACGAAAGTTGGTACGCTTCCGCGACGTTTGGTGTCGCGTTACTCACGATGGCGTCGCACAGGTACTCACGGACGACGTTTGTGAATCGCGCGCTAGACGAAAACGCATCACCAGCATTTTCTATGATAATTTTCAGCAACTGAAGCGACAAAATCTTGCTGCGCACTAACGCAGTGCCATTTATTTCAGTGTTTGGCTTTTTCGCGAGCTTGCACAGCGATCGAAATACCAAGTAAGCATCCGTTTCGAGCTGCGAAGACGTCGCATCCGAATCTTTCTCGACACCTGGCGAAAAAGTGTCGAGTGCACCCGCGAGTCCACGCGTCGGCGTCATCGGCGCAGTGTCGTTGTCAAACTCACTTTGCGTGATTTCATCTTCTACTGCGTCGGTTTTGACGACAGCATCCGGGTCAGCAAAGTAGTTGAACGAGCCGACAGAGTTGATATCCACCGAAACTTTGTTCACAAAGGATTGCACAAAGTTTGACATCGTCGACGTACCGTCGAAATCTTCGTCGGTTCCAATCGGTCGGAGTAAATCCGCAACGACGATTGTCGGAGCCGAAGCGTGCGGGTCATCAGCTTCCAGTCGATGAAACACATTCGTCAACATTTGCGTCAACGTCGCCTTCGCGGTGTTCTGATTCACCTCCGATTTGCTTGACAAGTACACGTTGTAGCACGTGCGCACTGCTCGCAGCAATGCGCGATCGTGCACTTCAAACGTCCGGCTACTCACGGCTGTGAGCAAGGTTTGCAAGACTTGGAGCTCGACGCTTTCATCGCGAGTCTCCGCTGCCGCGCAGATCGTGTCAATAATTTCACTCGCATGATTCTTCGCCGACGTCGAAGGCGAGTCATCACGTTCGTCATCGCTCTCTAACTCATTCGCACTCAACGTTCGCGCGAGAGTCCCATCATTGTCGGCGGCGACTTCAGACGCGCTCGTTTCAGATTCAGAAGCTCGCAGTTGTTTCGCCGCAGGCGAACGCGCGTCTTCGATGGGCTCGCTCTCACCTCCAGCGCTCCCAACTATGAGCCCGCGCGCAATCAAATGCTGAAACGCACTCATCGTCGACGCAATCACGACCGCCGAACCGCTCTCTGCTGCCGCACGCAGCGGCGGAAGCACCGCGTCTACTTGCGCTTCACGCAACGCCGACGTCGCGCGCCCATCCTCCAACGCCGTCGATGCCGCCCCGGGTGCGGTCCCGAGCGTATCGAACGTGCCATCCGCGATCGATGCCTTCAGTTGCGCGATGGCATCCACGAGCTCGACGTGGCGTTTCGGTTTCGTCGCGCACGCGGTGCAGATTCTATCCAGCGTAAACTCTAACGTTTCATACGCGCCCGACGCCATCGCACGCGTTGCGTGCGCGCGAACGCGATTGACCGACGACAAGGATGGCGAGGACGAAGCCGCAAGCGCGTGTTTCGTGCTTCCGAGCGCGACGTTGACGCCAATGCGCGCGTGAGATATGCGCGGAGCGCGTTCTGACGCTCGAGAAAGTTAATCCGAACCTCACTTTCGCTCGCGCCATGTCGACGCCTGCGCCGTCCATGCCGCCACCGAGCGTGGCGCCGAGTGCAGGGACGCGCACGAAGCTCCTCTTCACTGTGATTAACGCCGACGACGTGCCGGTGTACGCCGTTGACTTGGCGAACGCGTGGAGCGAGGCTCGCGGCATCGAAGCGGTGCGTCTCGACGTCGACCCCGTTGCGTCTCGGCGACTGACGACGGCGCGGTTTTCGTTCGCATCGCAGGTCGTGCGCGAACTTTCGATTGATGACGCATCGCGCGCGACCACGGAGCGCGACGACTACGTGTTCGAGCTCATCGCTCGCGGAGCTTTGGATTTTGTGGATGAACGCGCGTGGGAGTCCAACGCCGCGTACTTGAAAGTCGTAGACCGCTTTAATGACGTGAATGTCTACGCCTACGTCACGTCTACTAGGGTCAAGTTTGTATTGTGCGCGGAAATGCGCGCGGACGAACCCATGCGTGCGTTCTTTGCGGATGTACACGAGGGGTATTGCGTGGCGATGATGAATCCAATGCGGGACGAGGACGCGCCGTTAGATACGAGTGAAGTTTTCCAGCGCGCCGTGCGCGCGGCGGCGCGGAAACGCCTTGGAGTTGTATAGAAACCCCCGAAATAATAGTATTTGGACGGACTTGGCGCGATGCGGGTCACGCGTGAACGAGAGTGCCGGTAGACATGTAGCTAGCAACTGTAGTCGAATAGAATGTAGAAGTCGGTTGGCGGTGCAATAATCGCCACTCTTTCGCGCGTCACCATGTTTGCGTCCACGCGGGCACCGTCCCCAATGTTCACGCGCGCGGCGCATGCGTCGCTAACGTCCTCCTCGTCGTCCTCACGCCGCGTGCGACGCACGGGCGTCACGCGCTGCGAAACCGCTGGCAGCGTTCGACGCGAAGTGCTCAAGCGTGAAGAGCGCACGAAACTCGATCCTTCGTCGGATTTAGACTTTTACGCCCAACCTCGGTTCGTTACGCACGTCGATAACGACTTCTTAGCGCAAGTCACCGAGCTCTACCGTCAGCGCATTCCGGCGAACAGCAAAGTGCTTGATCTGTGCTCGTCCTGGGTGTCGCACCTCCCGCGCGAGGTCGAGTACGCCAAGGTGTACGGCCACGGCATGAATGCCACGGAACTCGGGCGTAACGATAGAATCGACCAATTTTTCGTGCGCGACTTCAACAAGGACCCACGAATCGCGCTGGAAAGCAACTCGGTAGATGCCGTCGTGTGCTGCGTCAGCGTTCAATATTTGCAACGCGCAGAAGAGGTGTTCGCGGAGATTTTCAGAGTGCTCAAACCAGGTGGTGTGGTGATCATCACGTTTAGCAATCGCTTGTTTTATTCCAAGGCGATCCAGGCGTGGAGAGACGCGAGCGGGTACGCTCGCGTGCAGTTGGTCAAGTCTTATTTCTCGGCCATCGCCGGCTTCACCGCGCCAGAGGTGATCACCGACATGGGCGCGCAGGACGACAGTATACTGGGTAAGATTCGTCGATTCTTCCAGCGCAGCTCGAGCGATCCGTTTTACGCCGTCGTAGCGTATGCCAATTACAAGCCCGTGTATGAACAAGGCGACTGTCGCCGCATGTCCGTCGACGACGACGAGTGTATCGCTTAAATTCAAGCATAACGCAGCTCGTTCGTTTCGTCATTACATAACCATTTAGTTTTCGCTGCTGTACTTTTATAATTATCACGCCAGCATACGTATACGCCTACACGTCAAAACTTCTGCGCTCGGTTTATCCTCGCAACTGTCGGAGACGAGACAACACACCTGCGCACGCGCGCGGCATAAGACATGCACTCGCTCGGTGCGGGCGCGTTGTGTGCGCTCGTCGTCTTTGCATCGCTTGCGTTGCTCGCGAGCGCACAATCCGACGCGATACCGAGCGTGGATCCGCGCGCGTATACGAAATGCGCCCCGCGCGAGGCTCCAGAGCTCGAAAGATGTACATACGTGCGCGAGAACCCCATGTGCGGGCGCGACGAGGCGTTTGTGCCGTACCTGGAAACGTTCTACTGTGTCATGGGCCAAGACGCGTTGACGAGCGGCGTCGTCGCCGCGGTGTGCGTCGGGGCGTTCTTTTTCACGTTGGCCACGGTGGCGGAACGATTCTTCGTTCCGGCGCTGAACAACGTCTCGCGCGCGCTTCGTCTTCCGGCAGACGTCGCGGGAGCGACGTTATTGTCTTTCGGTAACGGCGCGCCGGATATTTTCGCGCAGATTGCGGCGCTGAGTCACAGAGATGTTGGGGAAAGCGTTGCGTTGGCGGTGGGCGCCGTGACGGGCGCGGGGACGTTTATTACGTCCTTCGTGTTTCCATGCGTGGTTTTATTCGCACTGGCGCGCACGGATTTGAGTTCGAGTGGCGATGGGTTCATCAAGGTGGATAAGTGGAGCTTTGCGCGGGATTCTTGGTTCTATGCAATGTCAAGCGCCGCCGCGTTGTGTTTTTTCATCGACGGCACCGTCGAAGCGTGGGAAGCCACGGGATTGTTTGCGTTTTACATTGTATATTTAGTCGTGCTTTTAGCCCCAGGAAGGATCAGGACGGTGCTGAGGCGCACACGGGATCGATTAGTACTGAGCGATTCTGATGAATCGGAAGATGAATGGTCTGACGACGATGAAGAAGACGCGCTCGAGCCGATGTTGGAGGGCGAACGCACGGAAGGAGAAGACGAAGAGGCGGGTGCTGATGATGAAGATAGCGCCACGGAATCAGATATCGATGATGTCGAAAACGTTCCACTCGTTCGCGCGGTCTTTCGTAACGCAAAGTTGATGATGAAGAACATTGAAAAGGCGCTTGTCGCCGTCTTGCGGTTGACCATGCCTGAACTCGGGCCAAGCGCACGTGTGACGAAATGGCAAGCTCGTATATTGCCAATCACCGCTCCTTTGTTCATGTTAGCTGCTAACGGTTTCTTACCAGGTCATATTCGTTGGGTTGGCATCGCGTATGGGTTGTTTGCATCGTGCTTGACGGCATTTATCGTCGCATTGTGCTGGTCTGAACTGTCAGAGCGCTCGTCTATTCGCGCGCTGCTCACGGCGTGTGCGTTTTTCCAATCCATTCTATGGATGAACACCGCCGCAAGTGAGTTAGTGTCCTTACTTAGCGCCATTGGTAAAGTGAGTGGCGTCAGCGAAGCGTTACTAGGTGCTACTGTGCTCGCTTGGGGCAACAGCGTCGGCGATTTCGTGTCAAACACTGTGGTCGCTCGCGAGGGAAACCCAAACATGGCTATTGCGGCGTGCTTTGCGGGCCCGATGATGAATCTTCTCGTCGGAACGTCATTTGGATTGATGCTCCACATCGCCGAACACGGTCCGGTGTCTGGCTATGTCATGCCAAACGAGCTCATTCTTCTTGGAGGCGCGCTCATGTTCACTTTGGCGTACGCGTGTGTGGCAATTCCATTCGTGCACAGATGGAAGATTACCCGTAAACCGGCTATTAGTATGATTACATTTTATGCAATGTTCAGTGTTGTTTACGCACTAACGTGCACGCACTGCATATTTAAAACGCCGTGGTTAGGCCCATAGATTAGTTGTAATGTAAAACGTTGCTGCGCAACAAATCGTCACAAGCTTCTAGCGAATCGCAGCGCGTCAGCAAGCGAACCATTAAAGGACAATGCGAGTAGTTTTTCTGCCTCCTCTTTGCATGTGGGCTGTGTATCGATAAATAATTTGTGCCAGTGCCGTTTGCGTTGATTGATGAACCAATTGTTCACTTGAGTCGCATCCAAGTTTGTTTGTTCGAGAAACGACTTTTTGTCGGCGTCGCTCGGGTATGGCCAACTGATGTTGTCCGACCACCACTTTTTTAACAATGCCGTCGAGTCCGTTGGTAATTTGCCTTTCTTCCGCTTTTTCAGAAACTCTGATTTTAAAGTAAGGATACTTCTCGCGTACTTTCTCTTCAGGTCTTGCCTCAAGGCTTCCTCGCGTTCGCGACGCATTCGCGACGCGTGTGTTTCACGGTTGACATTGGACGCGGCGTCACAATCCATATCCTGCTCGTCGAATGATGCCGGTGCGCGTCGACGATTCACATCTAGTGACTGCGCCGTACTCGATGGCTTTGTGTCATTCGTGTTTAGCATAATCTCTGACGAGACCTTGTGTACGCGCGTTTCCAAATTTTCACAACACGATTCAGCTTCGACGAAGAGAGCATGTAATTCTTTCGCATACGACTCAATCTCATGCGTACACTCACGCATGAATTCATCCAAATCATACGGCGACGCACCGCAGAACGCAGACTCTGGGCTCCTCTCGGCCTCTATCGCCTGAATTGAGTACATCATGGAGTTCTTTTCGCATTCGAGCGCCTCAGCGACGTGTCGCTCCGCGCCAATTTTCCTGCACTCGTAATACGCATCGACGAGCCTGGCGTACATTGGATGCGCTCGAATGGCAATTGTCATTTCTTCCGAGTCGGTCGAGTACGTCGAACACGCCTCGCGAGCCTTCATGCCAATAAACGCGTCCATTTCATCCCCAAACGGCAAGAGCTCTGGCACTGGACTCCGAGCACAAACTCACGTCAGTCGATTTTTCAATGCACATGCAAACCACGACAGCGCGCGCGCGAGGGGCGCTGACGCACCAATATCATCATTTGAATACTCGAGTGAGTCCCAATCTGACGCTGCGTGCGTGAATTCCACCAATTCGAGTGGCGTGAACATGCCTGCTCGATGTCCCGCGCGTCGCTCGATGCACCGCGGACGTCAAATGCGACCAATATACGCCGCGCACACGCCCGTTTGGACGCACTCGACACCGCCAGTAGATGTATGCGTGCGTACACCACCGACACCTCGCACGTCGCGCATTGGCACGCGCCCAGCGCCACCACGACGCGTCACATCAACGCGTTCCATGACTATTATTAGCAAAGAACATCGCTCACAATTGTTAGCCGCACACGCCGCACCGCATTCGTCCACGCGCGCGCGACGCATCCGCGACACTCGCGCGCGCGACACGCCTCGCGCTCGGAGTCATGCCCCGGCGGTGCGCGCTCGACGCGGCGCGCGCCGCACTGACGCCGAGCACGTCGTCACCCAGCTCGACATTCGTGTCCCAAACGTTGCGACGCATTCGTCACGCGTCTTCGTCGTCTTCGTCGTCGCCATCGACGTCTGCGTCGTCGGCAACGCGTAGCGAATCTGTTCGCTCTGATGTGCGAAGCGGCAAACGCCCGCCTTTCGCGGACATTGCGGCGCACGTGCTCACGCAGACGCGCGCGAAGCAAACGTTTGGGTGGGACTGGCACGCGTGGCACGCGACGTTGGCGTGCATCCCAGCGTTCGCGTCGTACTGCGCCGTGCAGTACATAAATGCGACATACTTTCCAGAGTACGAGGCGAGGATGAAGGCGAAAGAGTCGGCGGCGAATAGCGCGGTGGAGGAGTTGAAGACGAGCGCGGCGAGAGAGGAGACGAGGCGCGACGTCGAGCGGGACGCGTTGGAAGCGCGCGTAGCAGAGTTAGAAGCGCGCGTCATTAAGGCTGAACGCGAGCGCGCGGCGAAGGCCAATGCGCAGGATAAGGTGAATGTCACCGATAAAGCGCAGTAGAGTTTGGTAGAACATAGCGAACGCGTCGATGTCGACGCCTTGGAGTTTATATATTACACACGCGATGCGAACGTCCCTATCATTGTGTCGCTCGCATCGTCCACTGGACACTATTCAAACACGCGCACACTCACAGTTTCCCTTTTATCGGTGCCCTAAAATCAACCTTCACATGACCCGCCACGCGCTCGCTCTTGTAAAACTCAAACGACTCCAACATTCGTCGCACCACGCCCGGCGTGTGCTGCATCGCGTTCAACTTTCTATCTTTTGCCATCGCCTCCACGTCCTCACCGTGCGTCTCAATCCACCGTTCGACAATTCGCACTTGTTTCGGCGTCAAGCGCTTCGGCGGCGCCGCGCCCGTGGACTTACAGCGTCCCAAAACGCTCGCGAGCGCGTCGCCCCCAGTCGTGGCTGCCGCCGCCACCGCGTGCGCGCGCACCGCCTTTTCTGCGGTTTCGTTGCGCCCAAACGCGCGATTTGGGTCGGACACCAACCCACTGGCGTGGTAATTACCCGCCATGGTCTGTTCGACGTCCCATGACGTCGAGGCGAGCGCACCGGGGAGGTCCACGGCGGCGACGTCGACGCGCGGCTTACCTTTAAACTTATTCGTGGTGACGCCGACTTTGTGCGTCTTGGCGCCCGATGAGGCGCGCGCGCGCTTTTTGCGCCGCAACGAGCCAGCCATGGATTACGTCGGTGTGTGTGTGGTGTGCCGTGCGTGCGTGATCGATGCCGTCACCCTTGGGCGTCGCGTACTAGAGTCTGAGCGGGAGCATCGCCGCGAGGCGAGCGCCGTTTTCGCTCCTACATTGTCTACATTGTCTACATTGTCTAACCTATGCTTCGATTGTTCACTCGCACATTCGTAGCAATCATCATCATATCACGTGCTCGTGCTCATGTACTTCATCATCATGTTCCCGAGTAATAAATCATCCACCGTGGACGACGCGCACGCGCCCAATACGCTCGCCAAACGCGCCGCGAGTTGATGTTTACACGCCAACGCCTCGCCACGACTGACGCATTCCCAGAAAAAACTACGACACGTGCAGAAGTGCGATGGAAAACACAAATATGGCGCTTCGTGCGAGCCACTGCCCGTCACGGCGTACATGACTCGTCCGCTCTTTTCGCCCACGACGCGCTTCACGCGGCCCGCCTGAATCACCTCCAACGCCTTGTGCAAATGTTTCGCACCATACAACCATGCCAATACATCCAACGCGTCGTCCGGAATATCAATCACGCGTCCGGCCGCTCGAGCTTCAATCGCGCGCGCGGCGAGACGCTCAAACGTCGCGTTCGCAATCGCCGCGCATTTGGTTGAACGCGAGCCGCTCGTCGCGCTCCCTCCGTCGCTCCATCCTCGCGCGGTGGTTTCGTCTAATTCGTCGACAAAGTGCTGACCATGCATCGTGTGTGTTTGCGCGTCCGAAGCCCGTCGCGCGCGCTTCGTCGTCGCCATAAACGCTGGGTACGACGTGTCATCCATCTGGCTTGAAATCTCTCAACCGACGTCAGTGTATCGCACGCAATGCCGCCGCGCGTCGTGCGACGAGGGGAAGAATCGAGCTCTGAGAGCGACGGCGACGACAACGCTCGCGACGTCGCGGCTCTCGAAGATGCGCGCGCGAACGATGCGGCGCCGAGGAATGACGATTCCGGTGACGCCGCGGTTGATACAGACGATGACGCTGACGACGGCGATTCACCGATGCGTGGCGCCGATGGGGCGTCGACGCGCGCCGATCGCGGCATCGCGTTATCAATCATAGGCCATCGCGATGCGCCGGGCGCGCGCGGCGCTGAACGCGCGGGGAGTGGTCGTCGAGACACGCCGAACACCAAACTCGTCGCGCGCGTCGTGAAAGCACTCAACACCGCCCCGATCGCGCGTGCCGACGCCGTGGCGCGCGCACGAGAGCGAGATTTAGCGATATTGTCGCAGACGTCGGCGTCGATGACGTGTGTGAATACGTGCGCGAGAGAGGCGTCGTTGAGCGTGCGGGAAACGCGCGCGGCGTTGCGCGCGCTCGCGTCTCGAGACGCAAAGCATAGCGAAGATGCGGCGTAGCGCGCGCGGGTTGTCACATAGAAGATGCGCACACGCGCATCGTGCGGTGCGGTGCCCGTGCGCGCGTGCGTCGTGTATACTAGTCGTCGTAGCGAATGAAACAACATAATTCGTGTTCGTAATCCACGGCGTCGGTTGCTCTGGCGCGACCTCATAGCGCGCCGCACCAATCGCCATTCGCACGCCGCGCGCGCGATGACGACGCTCAGTGACGCTGACCGCGATGCGATCGCATCGGCGTGCGCGTCGGGCGCGCTAGCGCGCGTTGACGCCTCGAGCGTGGTGTACAAGGATGAGTGCGCGTACTGCTTCGATAGCGCTTACAGCGCTGGTGGCGTCTACGTCAACGCGCAAACGTTATTTGGATACAGTCGCAAACACGTCGAGCTCGATTATTCTCGGACGCGATGCGCGTTGTACGTGCATGTGAAGACGACGCGCGCGAAGAAGGCGCGCGCCGCGGAGGCGGAGAACGCGGACGCGACGCCTTCGACGCTTGGATTCGGTGTCGACGGCGGCTTCGCGAGCGAAGACGACCAGTACGAAATCACGACGGTGTACTCGCTCGTTCTCGCGCCGGCATTCGATGACACGTCGCGGGTGTTGCCGATTGAAGGCGTTCCAGAGAACCTTCGCGCGTTGTGCGAGGCGGTGTCGGCGACGAATGGTTTTCACGACGCGGAAGAAACCAAGGCTTGGCAGGAGATCCGTGAAGTGTCCAAGTACTCGTTGGATTTGGTGCAGGAAGACAATGGGAAGAAGATCCCGAGCGATCCGTCGAAGTGGCGGTGCGAAGAAACCGGGGAGACGGGGAATTTGTGGGTAAACTTGAGCGACGGTCACATTGGGAGCGGTCGGAAACATTTCGATGGGTCCGGTGGTAACGGGAGCGCGTTAAGACATTACGAGGCGATGAAGGCGCAAGGAAAGGAATATCCACTCGTTGTGAAGCTCGGAACGATTAGTGCACACGGTGCTGATGTGTATTCGTACGCCCCAGACGAAGACGACATGGTGGAGGATCCATTCGTGGCGCAGCACTTGCGACATTGGGGGATTAACATGATGTCTATGGAGAAGACGGAGAAGAACATGGCTGAGTTGCAAATCGAGCTGAACAAAGGGTTTGAATTTGACAAAATCACCGAGGCTGGGTCGCAGCTTGAATCAGCGTACGGCGCGCGGCTTGTGGGTTTGAAAAATATGGGCAACACGTGTTACTTGAATTCGATTCTTCAAGTTTTAAAGCAAGTTCCAGCGCTCACCGAGCGATATTGTGCGAACGCGGCCTCATTGTTTTCATCGTCGCCAGCGGACGCAGTGGCCGATTTCCCCACGCAAATGGCCAAGGTGATGAACGCGCTCGTGACGGATGAGTACGCGAGCCCAGAGGCGGAGAACGCCGCCGTCGCTGTGTGTCCACGAATGTTCAAGCAACTCGTCGGTAAAGGCCACGCCGAGTTCAGCACTGGTCGCCAACAAGACGCGGTCGAGTATTTCCAGCACTTGTTGGATGTCATGACGCGCGCCGAACGCGCGAATAGCGCTCGACTTTCCGAAGGCCCACCCATAGCGGAGCAGTTCGGCTTCGCCATTGAGGATAAAATCACATGCGTTGAGAGCGGAAACGTTCGGTACTCGTCACGCAAAGAGAATGTGTTGTCGCTCGAGGTGCCTGTGGGAAAGGCAACAAATAAGGCATCTTTAGACGCGTACAATGATCGTCAGCTCAAACGACAAAAAATGGAACAGGCTGGCGAAGATGAAGAGCCTGTGCGACCCGAAGTACCATTTTCGGCGTGCTTAGACGCCTTCGGCGAGGCTGAAATGATTGATGACTTTTACAGCAGTGCTCTTGAACGCAAATCCATTGCGTCAAAGAGTTCGCGCATAAAATCAATGCCCAACTTTCTCGCCGTTCAGCTCAGACGATTCTACGTTGGCGAAGACTGGACGCCGAAAAAGCTCGACGTGCTCGTCGACGTGCCGCAAAGCGTTTCACTCGAGCACTTACGCGCCACTGGCTTGCAACCTGGTGAGGTGGAGCTTCCCGCAAACGTAGATGGAAATAATGCTCCGCCGGCGCCGGCACCCGCTGCTGTTCAACCTGACATGACCATCGTCAGCGCGCTCATGGGCATGGGATTTAGCGAAAATGGCAGCAAGCGCGCGGCGCTCGCGACAAACAACGCTTCCACCGAGGTTTCAATGGAATGGGTTTTTGCGCACATGGAAGACGCGGACTTTAACGACCCACTTCCAGATCCGAGCACGGCGACGGCGCCAGTGCAAGATAAAGCTAATCCAGAATCAGTCATGATGCTCACGTCCATGGGATTTGACGCCGCCGCGGCTAACGCCGCATTGAAGTCGTGCTCAGGGAACTTAGAGCGAGCGGCTGACTGGTTATTCTCGCATTCTGATGATTTACAATCCGCCATTGCCGCTGTTAATAACGCACAGAGCTCGAATGTGGATGCCGACACAGCTGCGGCGGTAAACGCTACATTCGATGGTCCCGGCGAATACGAATTATTTGGCATCGTCAGCCACATGGGCGGGAATACAAACTGTGGGCACTACGTCGCGCACGTGAAGATCGACGGCAAGTGGTACATTTTTAACGACCGCAAGGTTGCTTTATCTCAAAAGCCGCCAACGGATCTCGGGTACTTGTATGTTTTCAAGCGCAACGATGTGTGAATCGTCGTCCATGATTAGTAGCTGCGTGCTCGCCTGTGAAATGAATTGAAAAAGAAATCGTCTAATTGTCTACCACTACACTATCGCGCTGCCGTCGACGTTCTTCAAATACCATCGTCAACCCAATGCCTGAGATTATAATCGCGCCACCAATAATCGTTTGCGCGCTCGGCGCGTCGTCGCCAATCAAAAAGTACGCAAATGTCGTTTGCAAGACGGGCGTCAACGTCAAACTGAGCGAAACGACGAGTAATGGCAGCCTCTTCAGCGCCTCGGTGATGAACACGTGCCCAATAATCGCCAATGTTCCCATGCCAATGATGCCAGGCCACAAATAATCGCTCTTCGGCCAATCAAACACGCCGTCGTCGTACGGCGACGATGACGACATCCACACCGTCCCCGGCACCATCGCAAGCGTGAGTATCCCATACGCCGTCATAACGAACGCCCCCGTCGCCTGCACGAAAATACCCGGCGCATTCTGTATGCCTATACCATTCGCACCAAACCACTTATTCATCGATAACGCGTAAAACGCGCTCGCCAACCCGCATCCGAGCGAGAGCGCGTCCCCCAACGCCGTCGGCTGCGTCTTCATCGACGACGACTTCGGCGACGTCGCCGTCACAACAACCCCACACACCGTCCACACCACGCACATCCACTCCACCACACCCGGATACCTATCATTCTCCTTTACCTCCACCTCTTCATCCACCACGGCGCCTCGTCGTCGTTTCCACGCGACGTTCGCGCTCGCGATGCACAACAAAAACACGGGGTGCGTTTGCGAGAACACCGACGCGTGCGAGAAAGCCGTGTTGCTGACGCCGTAATTCCACCCCACGAACATGGCAAACATGGACGTGCCGACGGCGGCAATGCCCTTGACGGTTTCTCGCGACCAGGGCGTGCGTGTGTCCGCGCGCGCGACGCACGTCGCCGCGAACAGCGGGGCGATGAAGACCAATGAGCACTGTCCGCGCCACACCAAGCGGATGAGGAAATCGACGTCAACGAGCTTGAAGGCGGGACCGGCGAGGCCCCAGGACAGGGCGGCGAGCGTGAGGTGCGCGATGCCGATGAGCGCGCGCGCGTGTTGGTCGTCGAGGCGCGGCATGCGCGGCGAGGTGTGTGGATATGTGGGACGAAAAAGTGACTTTTGTTGTGGGCACCCGCTGAGTCGAGTCGGCGGCGGAAAGTACATGGATTGCAGGGCTCGTGAAGACTACCGTATGGTACTATAGTACAGGCGAATGGTGAGGGTTATGGGCTGGCTTTACCGGCGTCGGCGTCTGTGTTCGCGACGGATTCGACGCCAGTGGCGGTGATGACGAGCGCGCGCGTCGGCTTTGACCACGCGGCGCGCGCCTTGGACGCGCGCGAGTCGCCGACGAAATTTGCCAGCGCATTATACGCCCTCGCCGTATCCGAGGGCTGAAACGTTGGCGTGGACGCGACGCGCGACACGACATCGAGACCACGCGTGACTCGACCAAATACTATGTTACTCCCGTCTAAACGGGGCACTGGCGCGGGACCCGTGGTGATTAAAAACTGCGTCGGCACGCCGTAATCACCATCCGCCTGCGCGCTCTCCAGCGCCAGGCTCAGCGTCCCGGGACGAAAGTGACGCGCATAGTCAAACGCACGCGACGACAGCACATCGGTGTTTCGCCACTTTTCGCTCGCCAACGGCGTCACCATCGCCAATTTCGAGGACCCGCTCTTCCCCGCCACCACGTACTCCCCCGCCTGAATCTTATGAAACGTCGTCCCGCGCAATGTACTCTCACCCCCATCGCGACAGAGCTCGATGAAATTCCTCACCGTCGCCGGCGCCGCGTCACCGTACAGCTCCAACTCTATTCTCCCAAACATCATTGGCTCGGAGCACACCGCGCCGTCGCCGAGCGCTTTGTCCGCGCGCACGATTGTATCGCACGCGCCGACGTCTAGAAACGCGCGATGCGTCACGCGCGGGGTGTCGAACGCCGCGTGCGCGTCGCGCGACGTCGACGTTGAACTATACGATGCCATCGCCACCGCACTCGCACAGCCCCACAATCGCCTCGTCGTTCGCGCCGCGGGCGGCGCCGACGACGTCCGCGGCGGCGCGCACGCATCGTCGACATCTACCACCGCGCGCGGTGCGACGCGGCGCGCGCGACGCGGCGCGCACGCGACGCGAACAGGCGCGCAAATCATGTGCGAGGCGCGTTCTGGGCACCGCATTGATTGCCTCGCGACGATTCGTGCAATCGCGCTGACGATGGCGCCGAAACTGGATCGCGCGCGCGCGATCGCGTTCGCGAACAACAAGGGTGGGAGTGGCAAGACGTTCATGGCGTTTCAGCTCGCGTGCGAGGCGGCGCGATCGCGGAGCGGGTCGAAGGTGCTCGTGATTGACTTTTCGCTGTACTCTGATATTTCTGCGTTGTTGTTGGGCGGGAGCGCGCGCGCGGGGATTGGTGCGGCGATGAAGGGGCTTCAGACGTGCGTGGATGCAACGACGGATGCGATTCGGGCGGAAGGACTCGTTCGCGCGCTCGAGGCGGCGGCGATGGCTCGGGAAGGTGTGAGATCTGAGAGCGCGCAGGCGCCCAGGCGGTCGAGTGTTTTCGGGTCTTGGTTCGCGCGAGGTGGCGAGCGTGAACCCCCGGGTGGGGTTGTGGATGAGATTGACGTTGATTTGACGACGTTTACCATTCGTCCGCACGATTATAATTCGGAAATTCCTGAAAATTTGTACTTGTGCGCGGGCGCGGGATTGAACTCTTGGGGCGACGAGCGCGCGCATCTCATGGATGTCGATGGGGAAGAAGTGCCTTTGTGGGCGCGTCAAGGCGACGAGTGGGTGGGCGCTGGACAAGTGTTTCGCGACGCCGTCGAGCGCTTGCCCAAGGAATTTGGCGCAGTCATGATTGACACCGATCACTTGGCGGCGTGCGTGTTGACAAAGCTCGCGTTTTCCGCCGCGGATTCCATCGTGATTCCGTTGAGCTATAACGACATGGACTTCAACCGCTTATTCTCGGACGGTACTGGTAACAGTTTGTTTAATGTCTTATTAGCCATGGACAGTGCCGGGGTGCTGAAGGCGCGCATTCGCAAACTTATGTTTACGCGCGTCGGAGCCACGGCGAACACGCCCATCCAGTCGCCCGGTGGTATTGCGTCGCCATTTACGCCGACGAAAACTTCCATGGCGCAAATGGATGATATGGCGCGTCAAATTTGGAGCGTATGTAACGCGCCTGCGTACAGAAACTTGTTCTCGGGAATTGAAGATATTGAGCCGACCGAGGCGAACGCGGTGCGCACATTCATGAATGAGTATTTCGGCACGCTCAAGCTCATGCCTGAACTTGCGTCGTTGATTTCAACCATGAACGGTATTCCCGTCTGCAATATGACTACGCGTACGTATACTGCGGCGAATGGATTGAGCGGTAACACCAGTGCCGCAGTCTTGAACTCGTTGAAATCTGAACTCTCGACGTCGACGCGAGACGTCATGGACGACGACCGATACAACGCACCCATTTCCTCCTCGGAAAAATAGAACAACCGTCGCATACGACGCACATGACACAAACAGTAGCGCGCCGGCGGCGTATCCATCGACGACGCGTGCCGCGCCTTAGCATTGTAATACAAAAAAGACCAACTCACAGCAGACTTCCCTCGCTCTCCGAGCTCGTTCGACTTCATTGCAGCGCGCGCAAGTAACGAACGCACATCATGCGCGTCAAGCGCGCGCGTAAAGTGCGCAAGTACCTTCGGTATTATCGCACCGCGCACGGCTTTCGCGAGCCCTACAAGGTCATCGTCGACGGTAACTTCATCGCAGCGTGTGAAAAGCTCCACTTGGGCATCGCCAAAGACGTCGTCGCCAAGTACCTCGGTTCGTCCCCGAAAGACGTCAAGGTATTCACCACGCGGTGCGTGCAAGATGAGCTTCGCAAAATGGGTCACGAGTATAAGTCGGCGTCGGCGCAGACGAAGAATTTACACTTGGTTGGAGGAGGGCCGGCGCCTGGCGAAGCGACGGCTGCGGCGTCAATCGTAGACGCGTGCGGCAATGACAACGCCGAACGGTTCGTCGTGTGCACGCAGGATGAGAAGTTGAAGGAAAAGCTGATGGCGATCGATGGCGCGGTGCCGATCGTCTTCGCGCATACCAGTGGGTTGCAGATGGAGCCACCAAAGGACGCGACGGCGGTCGGTTTGGCGTCTCAAGAGGAAAACGTAGAAGGCTTGAGCGCAAAAGAGCTCGAGGCGCTGGGGCTTGATGAAGCCGATGTGCGTAATGTATATAAAGTGCGCACAAATGTACAATTTAAAAAGAAGAAGGGCGGCAAGAATCCTTTGAGCTGCTTGAAGAAGAAACCAAAGACAAGCGCGCCGGCAGCGCCGGCTTCCGGGGAGAAAAAGAAACGCGCGCGCCGCAAAAAGAGCGGCGGTGGCGGCTCGGGTGGCGATTAGAATATTAATTAGCGTACATGTTGTACTCGGTAGCGCGGCGAGTAGCGGGGTCGTTGCTGTGAACGCAGCACGATGCGCTGTTTTCAATTGATTGATTTTACTTTTACACAACTTGTTTAGTCTTCCATCGGAGCCGCCTCGCTCCCTACCGTAGCCTTGCACTCGTTCACCGCCTGACGAAGCTCAGCGAAATTTTCCAACGCCGACTGGTCGCCGCCCTGGGCTCTAATGAGCTCCTCACCTTGGTCTAAGTGCTCGAGAGCCGTGTCAAAATCGAGCGCACCGTGATGCGCGTACGCGAGCATGTACCATACATCCACAACCGTGTCGCGTTCGACCAAGAGTTCGTCTAAAATTTGAATAGCCAAGTCTGTGGTGGTGTCAAGTTCAAGCAGTAATTTGGCGGTTTCGAATCTAAACTCGAACGTGACGTCAAATTCTTGTTGAAACTCTTCGGCGACGTTTTCGTCATCCACGTCTCGCCGATGCATAGATCCACCTTTACGCCACATTGCGATAGACTCTTTCAAAATAACCAGCGCGTCGTCTGCTTTGCCTTGCTCGTTTCGTAAACTCGCGAGCAACTGCAAAGGCTCGGCGGATGATGGATCGGATGCGCGCGCTCGATTTATCAGCTCCTCAACCTGTGCGCTCATCTCCTCGTCGCATTCATCGCTTGTTCCAAGTATCTGTTCGGCTAACGCACAGCATGCCGACGCATGCTGACCTTGCGCATCCTCGTCGCCTTTGGACGCCTGCATTTCGAGCAACGCTAATCCTTGGCGCGTGCACGTTGTCGCCGCCTCGCCGTCGTCCAACAACTGTCCGAGGTACATAAACTTCTCATAACCTTCACTCGGCGACAACATCGCCGCGCGCTTCAACGCCGAAATCGCCTCTTCTTGTGAACCGTACTCGGCACACGCGAGCGCGTACGTCTCGGCGATAATCGCATCATTTGGAAACTTTTTCGCCTCGCGTCGTAAAGCGTCGAGACCCTCGTCCACGCGGTGATCCTCAATCGCCGCATACGCATCCTCAATCGTGCGCTCAATCGACGACACCTTGCTCGTCGACGGTGACTTTACCGACGCCTTCCCTCGAGCCTTCGTCCCAGGCTTCGCCACGCGCTTCTTCGCGCCTTTCGTACCGCCCATGACGCAATCCGTCGACGAAATCAATCAATCACAACCACGTGCTCTCGACGCGCGCCTCGAGTGTCGCCGACGTCGCGTCACTCGCGACGCGTCGAGCGCGTTCGCAATCACCTGTTCGTGCGCGCGATTCGCGCTCCGCGTCGACACGCGAACCGTTGCGCGCCTCGGAATGGCGTGTCGTGCGCCCGAGGTGGCGGCGCCACTTCGCGCGCATCAATGTCGACGACGTCAATCGCTCGCGTCGCGCCAGCGCGAGGCACGCGCGTCGCGCGCAACGTGCGCGGTCGAGTCGCGCGTCGCGCGCGCGCGGCGGCGCTCGAGCGCGACGAGGAGGCGCTGCGCGCGCCGGTGGCAGCGCTGACGAAGCGCGCGCTTTTGGTGGCTGTGACCGCCGCCGCCGCGCTCGCGGGTCGAGGCGGCGGCGGCGCGGCGCGCGCCGAGGTCGAGAATGCGTCGTTCGAGTACACCGACGTCGTCGTGGGCAAGGGCGCGGACCCCATCGCGGGCGTGGACGTGGTCAAGGTGAATTACACGCTCTCGCTGGGCGACGGCTCGAAGGTGGACTCGGCAAAGTTTTTCGTCTTCGGTGTCGGCACGGGCGAGGTAGTGAAAGGATTTGATATCGCGTTGTGTGGTGATGGTGATAACGTGACGCCCATGCGCGTGGGTGGGGTGCGGACGATACGAATCCCAGCGCAGTTTGCGTACGGGTCTCGCGGCGCCGGATGCGATAAAGCGGGACAGTGCACGATTCCTCCGGATGCCGATTTGATGTTTCAAATTGAGTTGCTCGAAGTGCGATAGATTGCGTGTGTGTTGTAAATTAATAATTATATAGCGGCGGCGGCTTTTTCGGATACAATTACAAAACTCTTTACGCGGCGGCTTGTTTCAGACTCGAGCACGCTTTTTGAGCGGCGTCGTCCAAGTCCTCGGCGGTGATGATAGCCATGCCACTGCCCTTTAAGATCTCGTTACCTTTCTCGACGTTGGTGCCCTCCAAGCGCACAATGAGAGGCACACGTAAATCCACCTGCTTGGCCGCGGCGACGATGCCACTGGCGATTACGTCACACTTCATGATGCCACCAAAAATGTTGACCAAAATCGCCTTCACCTTTGGATCCGCGGTTAAGATTTTAAACGCCTCGACGACTTGCTCTTCGCTCGCGTTCCCGCCAACGTCCAGAAAATTCGCCGGCGATCCGCCGTACAGTTGAATGATATCCATCGTCGCCATGGCCAACCCGGCACCATTCACCATGCACCCGATGTTCCCGTCGAGGCCGATGTAGTTCAAGTCAAACTTGCTCGCTTGCACTTCGCGCTGATCTTCTTGCGACGAATCGCGCATGGCGAACAATTCCTTTTGCCTGTACTCGGCGTTATCATCAAAGTTCAGCTTGGCGTCGGCGGCGATGACGTATCCATCTTGATCCTCCGCTAATGGGTTCACTTCAATCATCGTACAGTCGCTCTTGACAAACGTTTCGTACAACGCCAGCAACTGCTTCGCCGCGTCATCCAAATGCTTCGTCATCCCGAGCTTCGTCACCAACTCCTTCGCTTGCGCGTGCGTCATACCCTTTTCAATATCCAACCGCATCTTGATAATCTTCTCTGGATGACTCACGGCCAAATCCTCGATGGACGTTCCGCCCTCCGCGCTCGCGATCACCAACGGTCCCGCCGTCGCGCGATCGAGCAAAATCGCAAAATACATCTCCCGCTTCAGCGACATCTTCTCAGCAACATAGATCACATTCACAGGCTTCCCCCCTGGACCCGATTGCTTCGTGATTAACGTCTGGCCCAACATTTTACTCGCCACGTTCACCGCATCCGCGCGCTTCACCACGTGCACGCCGCCTTGAAATCCATTCGCAAACGTCCCCAGCCCGCGCCCACCGGCCAAAATTTGCGACTTTACCACGACCTCGTCGCCACCGCCAATCGTTTGCACCGCCTGCGCCACGTCCTCGAGCGTCGCGCACGCCACGCCCGGCGGCACGCGCGCGCCGAAGCGTTGCATCAGCGCCGCGCCCTGGTACTCGTGAATGTTTAACGCGCGCTCGGCGACGGCGATCGCGCCGCGGCGTCGCCAACGGCGCACCGCCGTCGCGCGCATCGCGGTGAACATGGCGCTCGAGCGTGCGTCGCGCGCGCGTCGGCGGCGGAAGCGGCGGTGGAGGAGGCGCGTAGTGACGACGGCACCAACCGTCGGACCGCACACGTTGACGCGCGCGCATCGGGTGATGGACGACGAACGCGCGCCCGCGCGAGCGCTCGCGGCGATCGGGTGCGCGTCGCTGTGCGTGGCGGTCGCGCAGTGGCGCGCGCGGCGCACTGGGCCGTTCAAGGCGGCGGCGGCGGCGACGTGGCTCACGCTCGGGCCCGCGGCGGTGCTCATGGCGTCGCCGGGGAAGGGCGATCTCGAGCGCACGTTGCGCGCGCACGGGCGCGGGATCGGGAGCGGGAACGAGCGCGAGGCGAGGGAGATTGGTGCGGCGGGCGCGGAGGCGGTGCGGACGATCATGCGTTCGGCGTCGAAGGATTGATGGGCTATCTATGCGTCGGCGTGCGGCACGACGCGCTATGCGCTATGTGCTACGTTGGCGGTCCTCGACGCATCGCGCACATGCGCACGTGAAGCCGTATGGTTCTAATGCGCGCTGCCTCGCGTCGATGGAGGCGTTGGCGTCGATGTAAGTGATGGTGAGCTCTTCGCCCGGGGCGACGTCGTCGGACGCTCTGAGCGTCACCGCCGCGTCGCCGGATTCCCATTTGACGTCAACATTCGGCGCACATGAGTGATTCAGTAGACTGGGGAGGACGTATATGGCTGAACCTGACCCGCGACCGGTGGTGATGGCGTCTAACGACGCCACCATGGCGGATTTCCAATCAGACGATGTCGTCGACGAAGACGTCGGTGGAATTTCGACGCGAAACGCGTTCAAATGCAAACGCGACGTGACGCCGGCGTACCACTCAGGGGTGATTAAACCGTCATCGGTACCATTAAATGCGGCAGAAAGTAAACGCGCTTCTTCGATCCATTGCGGCGGAATCGTCTCTTGATTGTTTACGTTTGACGCATGGCACAGCCACTCGAGCGTTTGCTCATTCAGCGACCCTGAAAGAATCATCGCCGCGATACGCGCACACAGCAAGGGGAACTTCAAACCACCGTTATTCGCGCAGTACTGATTAAGCGCGGTCATGTCGACATATTTACGCTCAAAATCAGCAAACTCGCGTCTGGCGTTTGACGCGCACTCGTCGCAAAATGCGCCGTCTCGCGTCTCCTTCAAGCATCGGCCACACCGCGTCGTCGCGTTCGCCAGCGTTCGATGACACGCCAGTGGTTTCTGATTCTGTAATATAACCTCTCCTTCATTAATAACCCTCGCCGCATACGCTCCGCGACCTTTCTCGCTCGCGCCGACGAGAAACGCGTCCCGCTCGCCGTAGAGCGGTATGCTCTTCGCATCCCCACCGTGTGCGCGCGCGCGCATCATCGTCGCCGATGTAGACGCCCACATCGACGACAACATGCGACGCACCGTGCGTTCGCCGCATCGCCGCATCCGCTCGATGCGCGTCGCACAATGGCGCCGCGAGCGGTGGTGCTGTGCGCTTTTCCACGCTTTGTGGATAAGGAGCGTCACTTTGCGACGCACACCGCCGTCGCACCGCACCGCTCGCGCCCACGACGCCCACGACGACGACGTACATGTCCGCCCTCGCTCGCTCGCAATTCGCTGCCCCTCGCGCGGTGACCCACCGTCGCCAGGCGTCGCACACCAAGGCGCGCCGCTCGAGCGCGACCGTCGCGGCGTCCGCGACGCCGTCTTGGGGCCCGTGCTCCGTGCACGGCGGCGCGCACTTGAGCGCGGCGCAAAAGGCTGAACTCGAAGCCGTGTGCGCGCACATTGGTCAGGCGGGTAAGGGCATCACGGCGTGCGACGAAGGTCCAGGGACGATTGGCTCGCGCTTTGAAAACGTCGGTATCGTAAACACAGAGGAGAACCGACGGGCGTACCGCCAGATGTTATTCGAAACCCCGAATGCGAACAAGTACTTGAGCGCTGCGATTCTTGACCCGGAAACGTTGTACCAGAAGAGTTCGACGAGCGGCAAGTTGTTCCCGCATGCGTTGAATGATATCGGTATTTGCCCGGGCGTGAAGCCGCACTTGAAGGTGTATGCGTTGCCGGGACAAAACGGCGCCACGGTCATGCAAGGTTTGGATTCCCTCGCGGCGCGATGCAAAGAATACAAGGCTGCTGGATGTAAGTTTGCCAAGTGGCGTTCGCCGATCGAGATCGATCTCACCACTGGGCAGCCGAGTGATTTGACCATCGAGACGAACATGCAGGATTTGGCGCGGTATGCGTTGATTTGCCAAGCCGAAGGTTTGGTGCCGATCGTCGAGCCGGATGTGTCGTTGAAAGGTGACCATGACCTCGAAACTGCCGTGCGCATCAACCTGAAGATTCAAAGCGTGTTGTTCAAGGCGATGCTCGACCACGGAGTGTACATGGAAGGTTCGTTGTTGAAATCCAACATGGTCAACCCGGGCAAGGCGTGCAAGACGAATTACACCGTCGACGAGCTCGCGATCGCCAACCTTCAAGTGTTCCGTCGCTGCTTCCCGACCGCCATGGTGAGCGCCAACTTTTTGTCCGGCGGACAGTCCCTCGAAGACGCCGCCGCGCGTCTTGATGCGATTAACAAGCACAAGACGGCGAAGGATCCGTGGAACTTGTCCTTTTCGTGGTCCGCCGCGCTCCAAATGCCGCTCTTTGAATTGTGCCGCGGCAAGTCCGAGCTTCCGCTCAAGGAAATGGGAGAATTGTACGCCAAGGAATTAGAAATCGCCGGCGCCGCCGCGCTTGGCCAGTACACGCGCACTGGGACGTCGGGCGACCACAAGGCTAAGTAAAAGCGCTCGCGACTGGCTCTATTTAATACTCACACGTGTACCTTTTATCCGCGACTCTTCACTCGCCGCCGCGTCTCGAGCGCATCCACGCGCGCGTAAAACTCACATGATGTCGTTCTCAGTGTCATGCGTGCATGCGCGCCCGCGTCACGCCGTAAAAGTCGCGTCGACACGGGATGTAACGCGTTCCTCAAACGCGCGTGCTATCCTCGCGCGCGCGACGACATCATCATCGTCGTCTGACGCACTCAACGTGTTATCCAGGTCGCGCCGCGACGTCCTGCGTGACGCACTTTTACTGTCTACGCTCGGTGCGTCACTCGCGTCATCGAGCGCGGCGATGGCGGAGGAGACGACGGAGCTCGCGTTGGAGTCGTCGGCGGCGGCGAAGACGCGCGTGACGCTCATCACCGGCGCCAATAGTGGCGTAGGCTACACCGCAGCCAAGCAAATAGCCGCACAGGGTAAAACGGTACTGGTTGCGTGTCGCACGACGGAGAAGGGTAAGCAAGCGGTGCGCGAGATCAAGGCTGAGCTCGGCGAGTCGGCGGATGCACGCGCCTTGGACGTCGGCCTCGAGCTCACGGATTTACGAAGCGTCCGCGAATACGCGTTGGCGTTCTTAGACCGCTCCGACCTCGAGCTCGACGCACTAGTGCTCAACGCGGGTATCATGGCTGCGCCGCTCGAGCGCACGGCGCAGGGCCATGAATTGCATTTTGGAATTAATCACTTGGGACACTTTTTGCTCGCCGACGCGTTGACGCCGGCGTTACGCGCGTCCCGCGGTCGGGTCGTGAGCGTCTCAAGTTTGCTGTGCATGATTGGCGAATTAGCGCTAGATTTGGACGATTTAGATTGGAACACGCGGGCGTATGATAAATGGTACGCGTACGGCGCATCAAAGGCACAAAACGTTCTCTTTGCGGATGAATTCGCCCGCCGCGAAGGCGCGAACGGCATCGTGGCGAATAGTCTACATCCCGGTATTGTTACGACAAATTTGGTGCGATATAGCGTTCCAGATTTGATTCAGTCCAAACGTGACTTGGCTAAAGAACGCGAGAGTTTCGCAGGGCAAATAGCCGCCAAGGCGGGTATTCGGAATCCGGATGAAGGATGTAAAACAACCGTCTGGCTCGCCACGGCAAAGGAGGCTGGCGAGGTGAATGGAAAGTTTTTCGTGGATCCGGCGTTGGAATACCCTGGTGCGACGCACGAACAGCTCGTTGCCGCCGGGGATTGGTTCTTAGTAAGTGGCACAGAATTTTTGGCGCCACAGCTCAACTACCCCGCCGAATTGTTCAAATGGCGTAATGAAGCCAACGCCTCAAAGTTATGGACTACGTCGCAGGAAATGGTGAGCAAATTTACCGTGTAGTTATTCTAGTCGCGCTATAAATATACAACAATACGCTACGTGCATAATTGCACCGCATCCTCTCCAAGCGAAGATTCGACGTCTGGCAACGCCGCGTCGTCATCAAAAATGTCAAACGAGTGCACGCTCGTATCATTAAAAGCGCCCTGCACCGTAAACGTATCCCCGGGATCGATAAGCGTGGACTTGACAATAGTCGACGCCGCAATCACGTGCGAAGGGCGTTTCTTCGACGGATCTACATTCTTTGCTGCCCAGCGGTCGGCGTACGTCGTAAAAGTATTCCCGACGCACACTAAATCACGTAGCTGAGTCGCGCTCCACCGCGCGCGCACGACCGATTCGTATAAATCCCCTTCACAATGCGGCATATAAAACATTACGAATTCATCTGCATCGCCGTCGCTATCGCCGTCGCCGCTGTTTGCTAATACTAACGCTCGGCTGGCGCTCGCAGCCACCGCCTCCCCGCCGCACGTCTCTCGTAAAACCGCCTCGTCCACCAACGTAAAGCACGGATCTCGCGCCTTCACGCGCACACAATCATCCCCGAACGCGTCTTTGAGCGTCCGGGTCATAAGTATCGCAAACGCGAGCTGCATTCTCGCCACCGCGCTCGTCGCCGGCGACCCCAACCCCAACACCAGCGCCGTCACCACCCTCTCTCGCCTTCGCTCACGAACCGCATTCACCACGCAATCGATCGCCGCGCGCGTAAACGTCGCGTCTTCAACATCTCCGATCGCGCGCGTCACTTTACGCACCACCTCTCGCACGCGCTCGGCGATGACTTCCGGCGCGAGCGATTCCTCCTCTGCGCGCACATCCGCGTTGAGATTCGTCTCCGCCGCGTGCGCCGCGAGCGCAGCCTTGTTCGCCTTGCCGCGAACGGCTCTACGACTTTTACTCGACACCACGCGCCACGCATCGGCGTCGTCCGACATGGCGCGCGCGCGGCGGTGTGACGTTGTGACGATTGGTGTCACCTGTCAAACGCATCGTTTTTTCGAGGCACGAGCGTTTCCACCGCGCGCGCGCGCCATTTCTCCACGCTCGAGCGCACGAGCGCGCACGTCGGCGTTCGGTGTCGCACTCGCCATCGCGTCGTCATGGTCAAGGTCACGATCAAGCCTCGATTGGAGGTGAACAAGTGGTCGTTGTATTGGAAGACATCCATGTGCACGAGGACATTCATGTTGGACACGTTGACGCTGGATGACGTGACGTACGACGGCACGACGGCGAAGGAGATCAAGGCAGCGGTTGCGGCGAAGATTGGTTTACCAGCGGTGGAGACGTTGCATCGGTTGGAGGAGTTTGTGGAGCCTTGGGAGTTGATGTATGTGTGCGCCGCCGCTCGATGGGACGCGTCAAAGCGACGAGCCGAAGCGCGCGTTCGACGCTGACATCCGCACGGAATATGACTGACGCCGCGTGTCGTGTCGTAATATGTATGTGTCTACAGTATGTATAAAGGTCGCGAGATGGATGATGATAAAACCATGGCTGATTGCGGGCTACCCAACGTGGATGGCACAGAAATTATCGTCGTGCGCAAGCAACTCGTCGCCGAAGGATGGAAAATTAAATACGGCGACAATGAAGATTCAGACACGGAAGATGAGGATTTTTAGCGACAACGAACGTTGCAAGTGTGTACGCTTAGTCCGTGATGAATCAATATGCGTGCTTTTAAATATGAACTACATTGTCGAGGCTGCGTCTTCGGCACTCGATTCGTCCGTCGCGCCAACCTCTACCGCCGGCGCACTCGGTGCTTGCTGCGCGGCGAATTCCGTCTCGAACGCCATCACCTGCGATGTTGCCGCGGCAACGGATTCGCGATCCATGAGCGCTAAGAATTCATCGAGCTTGCCAATCGCGCTCTTGCTCGCCTTGGCTGAAAATTTAGCGTACTCCGCCGCCTTGCTTCCGTTCACCGCGCCCAAATTCTCATAATACTTGGAGTAATCCACCTTTTCCATGTACTCCAAAAAGTCAAACGCGATCGCTTTCGCTTTGTTCTCTTCACTGCCGCTCAAATACGCCGCCGCCTTGAACAAATTCGTCTTGACGTCGTTTGGAGCTCCGACGACGCGCGACACCGTCGAGCTCAAGTCCTCCCACTCACCCTCTTCCGCAAGCGTCGTCGCGCGCACGAGCAACGCCCGCGAGCGAACCAGCGGCACTAAATAAAAGAACAGCGGTTTCGTCGGCTCCGGAGCTTCGATAGACACTTGACTAAACGCCGCGAACGCCGCCGTCAACGCCAACCCGATGATCAATCGCCGGTTCACCGTCCCTTGCTCCTCTTCCGTCAACCCAGCATCCGCGGCATTCACCCCCGCCTCGCTCGGCTGATCACGCACCAAAAATTCCATGCCATCGCGTAACCAAGCGTCGCCTTCTGTACGCGAACTAAACAGCTGCTCGCGCTTCCCGACACCATCCACGCGCGACTTTGATTTCGCCGGCGTCATCTTCGCCAGCGCATCCACGCTCTCCACCGCGCCCCCTTGCGCGCGTGCCGCGAGCTCCGCTTGCAATTTCGCCTTGTCCGCCTCGGCTTGTTTCAGCTTGGCCATGACATCCGCGAGCGACGCTTCGTTTAATGGTTGCGCGCCATCGCCATCGTCATCGACCGCGCGGCGCATCGTCGTCGTCGTCGTCGTCGACCGCGCGCCATCGCGCCGCGTCCGCGCGCGCGATGTGACGCGACGCGTCGTCGCCATCGCCGCCGCGGTGCGCGTCGTCGCCATCGTCGTCGTCGTCGTCGTCGTCATCATCATCGACATCGCGTCGCGAGGCTGCCTTTGACGTCACTTCTCGGCGAATGCGCGCGACGTCGCGCCTCTCGCTCTCGCCTCTCGTCGCCGCTCGCCACCGTTGCGCCGCATCGCGCTCATCGACGCGCACGCCGCCCGTCGCGCGGCGCACGGCGAGCGAGCGCGCCATCATCGACGACGACCTCGCGATGGCGGCCGCCACGAATGAAGACGACGGGACGAATGCCGACGCTGCGGCGCCGCGCAAGCGCATACGGTGCGATCCGGCGACGACGGGAGTGACGGGGATGCGTAACTACACGCTGCTCCACGGTGCGGCGCTGATGACGTCGCAGAGCGTGTACGGGGAGCTGGAGCTGCAAGAGGCGTCGCAGAGGGTCAAGGGCGTGCGCGTGCGACAGCACGTGAACCCGCTCACGGAGCGGTTCCAGCGCCAAGCGCCCGCGCCGGTGTGGACGGAGGCCTTTTCAGACGTTACGCGGCCGCTGACGATCGATATCGGATGCGGTGGGGGGAGATTTGATTTGTTGTACGCGAAGCGGCACGCCGGGACGCGGAATATATTGGGCGTCGACGTACGCGCGCCGCTCGTCGAACGCGGTTCGGCCTGGGGTGAGGCTGCTGGCGTGGTGGATAACGTGCATTTCGCAGAGTGTAATGCGACGGTGTCGATTGGGGAATGGATTAAGAGCTATAACGCGTGCGGAGAAGGGAAAGGGGTTGTGGATTTGGTGTGCGCGCAATTTTGCGACCCGCACTTTAAAAAGAAGCATCGCAAGAGACGCATCGTACAAAAAACGCTCGTGGAGCAGTTGGCAAGGGAGCTCACACCCGGTGCACGTGTCTTCTTGCAAAGCGACGTGCGTGAGTTGACGGAGGATATGCGTGATAAGTTTGAACGTTTTGGTGGTGATTATTTTGAGTTGGACGATGAATTGTACGACGCCGACGTCGTTGCGGCGAAAATTGAGGAGGCAGCGAACGCGCCGGCCGACGAGGAGGCGGCTAATGTACATGATGATGGATGGCGTTCGACGTGGGCGCACGCCGGTTGGCTCGATGAGAATCCGTTAGGGATTCCCACGGAGCGCGAAGTGCAAACGACTGGCGAAGGGCTGCCCGTATTCCGAATTATGCTCCGGCGCAACGACAAGGCGTACGCCGCGGCGTGACCATTGCCACCATTGATTGTAACACATTAATACACATATACTCTATGGCATGAGTGCCCTAAATAATACACGACGTGCGCTCGCTATTTTGTGTCGATGCATTGCATACTCGAAAGCGCGCGCATGTTGACGTGCACCTGCCGTGCTGCACGAGTTGCTCGCGCTTCTATTAGTCGAGCGCTACCTCTCGGTTCGCTCGTGACCGCGTTCGGCGCCCGAATGCGCTGAATATAATTGTGAATCTCTCCACTACTGGGTACGCTCGCACGCACGTTGTCTCGAAAGGTTGTCTTTGTTGAAACCAACATCGGTCGAGCGCTCAACGGCCGCGCGGCGCGGTCGGCGGTTCGCGGGCGACTCGACGTCGTCGTACTGGTCGTCGACACCGTCGTTCGCGTTGCCACGCGTTCTAACGCCGCCGCGCGTCGCCGAGTAGCTAATGGACTCGCGGTTTGTATCGACGACGGCGCCGTGCTTCGTTCGATTACTTTCGCAGAGCGCGTCTTAGGGGACGCCCCGTCGTCGTCGATACTCTGGCTCGCCGAATTCCACCGCTTGCCGCTCTTCAATGCATCCGCCGCGTCGCCGCCATCTTTTCTCGAACCGTGATGCGACGCATCCACGTGCGAGGGCACGTTCGTACGCGCGCTGCCGATTCGAATGCCTTCGCGATTGGCAATATCTGTCGCGACGGCTTTACTTAAACCGGCTTTCGCCATGACGTCCCACAAGCCGCGCACGACGTCCCGCTGCTCGTTGATGATTTGATCCCGAATCGCGAGTTGAAAATGTAACTCCATATTTCGCACGCCAACGAGACGATATTGCGAGAGAATGTGCAAGAAACTTGGCGATTTACCATCATTGATGGCTGCATCAATGCGGGATTGAATGGCGACGCGGACGAGCTCGTTAGCCTCAACGTCTTTGCGGTATTTTGCGCCAAGAACTTCATTCGCACGAATCGTTTCGTCTATGGCATCGATTCGACTTCGCAGTGTACTTCGTTCGGTACTGCTCGGGTTTTGGTCCACGATATTTGTGAGTCGACGTTTGAGCGCCGAGCGCTCGTAGACGTTTTGCGCGTTGACGTCCTCAAGCTCGAAGAGCGCCTTTTGAATGTTGATCCTCTCCTCGACATTTTCGTTAATATCGTCGCTTAGCACGTCCAACCACGTTTCTGATGATGACGCCCCATCGCATCCCGTCGTCGTCGTTTGCGTCTGGCTCGTGCGTGGAATGCTGTCTTTATTCGCCAACTGCGTCTTCAGCCTCGCGACTTCGGATTGTAAGTCGTCGATGACGTGTTGATAGTCGCCGATATGATGGCGCTCGCGCGCAATGACGACGTTTTGTGCAACATTGGTCTTGATTTCTTTCGCCCGATTCGCATACTTGAGCGTGTTGATAGTGTGATTATACTGCTGCGACGACGCGCTCACGGTGGCGATCATCGCCGTTCGAGAATTTCCCGACAAACCATCCTTGAGCAGACGCGTGAGCTTGGAGTTGCGGTACGGAATGTACATTCGCCCCTTGATTTTTGAATTGCTATGCCGTCCGAGAGCATTGATGCAATTCGCGAGGGCGAGTAAACTTTTGTTTATATTCGCCCCATCGCGTAGCTTTTGTCCCGAGTTCAACGTATCCGACGCCCGTTCGCTTCCGGCTAAATCAACCAAGGATAACTTGCCGCATAGCACTTGCTTCTCTTTGCCCCCAGCGCGTCTCGCCCATCGCTTCACGCCAATCTCTAACACCGCGTGTGAGCGACTCGACGTCGCGTTCGCTTCAGTGTAATCGATACTGCGTCGTTCGTTTCCTTCGTGCAAGAGTTTCGTAATGTCGTCGGCGCAACGCACGGCGATGCGCGTTAATCCCACCGGCACGGGTCCGCGTTCGGGATCCTCGCGCAACTCAAGCGGCGAACTCTCGACGACTAACAAGTCGTAAATGAGTTCGTTGTACACTTCTAAGTACGAACAGGATACTTCGAATTCGTACTCCTCCTTCATGGCGTCGATTTGATTGAAAATATCCACGAGCGAAAGAAACATCATCCCCGGTTCGTCGTAGTTGCCAATCATCGTGTGCGTCTTTCCTGATCCCGTCGCCCCGTACGCAAACACGGTGGAGTTCATACCATTCACGACGCTTGAAATCAAGCCTTTTCCAGTGGCTTCGTACACCTCTGCATTCGACGCTGTGCCACTGAACGCGACGTCAAACGTATACCGCCTTGACTTTGTTCGGCCTTGCACGTGGTCGAGGTACGGCTTTTCTTCGTCGGGATCCATGACGACAACCGTATCGCGATTCACGACGCGTAAAATGCTTCGCGTGGGCATGCGGTGTACACATCCTGAAAGCGACTGCGTTGAATTCGTGAGCGTTACGGCGTTCGAAGACGCATTCATCCATGTTGAAGACGTCCCGGCGGCGGTTTCGCCCGCGGCGGTTTCGACATCCCGCTCCACCGGTCGCGTGCGCACCGCCACCAAAAGCTTTGTTGTCTGACTTTCAAATGTCGCCGACAGTCCTCGAGTGTCCGAAGACGCTCCACGGCGATGTAACGCCGGCACGCGGACGTAAATCGACCCGCTCGACGTCGAAGCAGACGGTTGTCTAGAGCCTTCTGAGAAGCGTTCGCGCGGCGACGCCGGCGACGCGTCGTCGCGATGACGCATGATTTCCACGTCTTTCGCGAGCGATGCAACCTCAATCGGTAGTACGCGTCACCGCGTACCGATATGAGCACGTGTGCGTCACGGTAGACGTACGCGTGTGCACCAATATGAACGAAAAGTGCGCGCGAATGAAGTCAACGCCAGTCAACCGAATCGCCGTGTTGACTTTTCCCCACAGCGCGGCCCAGTTAACAACGCACCAGCCCTTGCCCTCGCGCGCCGCCTTCATTTAGCTCACGCCGAAAGTGTTTGTAATTCCCGATAGAGCGCACGAAGTCGCCGACGCCGTGTTTCGAGTTCGGGTCTCGGCTCTTTCTGCTCTGGCTCGTCTTTGTCGTCGTCTTCGTCTTCGTCTTCGTCGTCCACATACTTGACCTCCACAACGCGCGCATCGCGCGCCACCGCCACCGGCGCGCATCGAAACTGCGTCTCTAACCCGCCGCGACCACTCCGCGCGTCCTCGGGCGCTCGCCACGCGCTCGTGAGCTCTTCGCGTAACGCTCGACATTCGCGCTCCAACCGCTCGACGTCGCTCGCCCGCGCTGCGCGCTCCGTGGCCAACTCAATCCGCAACGTCTCCACGCTCGCACGCAACGCATCCACCACGTGTGCATCGGCGTAATTTCCCGCACTCGCCGTCGCGTAAGACATTTTCGCATCGAATCGCCGTTCAAACGCTTCGAGCGCGCGCGTAATCGCTTTCGCACTCGCTTCAACATTCGCCGCTTCGCGCGCGCCGCCGCCGCCGTCCGACCCGCTCGGCGCGCGCACGGCGCCCATACGCGCCTCTACGCTCGCGCGAAGCGCGTCGACGCTCGCGCGAAGCTCTGCGCGGTCCTCATCGTCGGCATCTCTCGCGCACTTGATGAGCCGAGCGAGCGTTTGTGAGCGCGCATCCGTCTTCTCCATCGCCGCCTCGAGCGCGGTCACGCGCGCGTCGACGGATTGGCGCGTCGGCGTCGAACGCATGGCGCGGTTGCGGCGCGGCGTCGGCGTCGGCGCGGCGTCGGTGACGGCGTCGGCGTCGCTGAATGTTGTCGAATGTCTCCACATCTGCGCACGCGAAGCGAAATAAAAGCACGTCGCGCGACGCGTCGCAGCGCGTGAACGGGCGCGCGAGATGTCGGACGAGAAAATCATCACGTTTGCGAGCGTCACGGGATCCGAACACGCCGTCGCCGCGCATGTGTTAAAGGTGCGAGTGATGCGTTTGGATTAATCCATCTTGGAAACAATCTTGCGCCCGTGTACGCGCCTCGATGCGCTCTCGCATGTGTCACTTACTGACGCCAACGCACGCACCGTTGTAAATGTGATCGAACGTACAGGCGTATGATGGCGATTTAGACGCCGCGGTGGATGGATTCTTTGACGGGACGATGGAGTCGCGCGTCGCGGCGTACGACGCGGGAGCGCTCGGCGAAGGCGACGACGATGATGCTGGTGATGGCGATCGACGCGACCGGGGTGCGGACGACGACATGGTGATTAGTGATGGGGACCAACCCGCAGGGGCGCGTGCACGGGCGTCGTACGATGAAATTTCGGATGATGAAGGCGACGACGACGATGATGAAGACTACAACGAGTTTGCAAACTCAGACGACGCCATAGATCTCATGAGCGACGAGGATGAGGATGCCGCCGAAGCCGACGCGCGCATGATGCGCGAAATTGCCGCGGCGCGTGCGGTGCGCACGGCACAGGCGCGACGACCGCGACGCGGCGCGTTCGCCGGGTTCGCGGAGGCGGGACGCGAAGCGCCGGCGTTCGTCGCGCGGGACGGTGGTTACGCGTACGCCGGCGGTGGTCGTGGTAGTGGCGGTGATGACGTCGATGGTCATGGATTCGAATTACCCGATGGCATCGATCGCGAGGAGGCGAGAATGTTAGAAGCGGCAATGTTAGGCATCGCATACGTACCGCCAGATAATAGACGGATGGATTTCGGTCCGAGCGCGCCCGCTCCGGCGAGCGTGGTCGCCGCACGGTCGATTACGAACGAAACAGATCGTGCATATGAAGAGTCATTACGTGCGGATCGTGAGAAAGCGGCGAAAGCTCGCGCCGAGCAGGTGGCGAAGGAAATGATGGAGGCTGACCGCGCGGCGGAGGAAGCGCGCGTCAGAGCTGAAGCCGAAGCTGAAGAGTTGGCGCGCACGAAACTCGCCGAAGAAGCCGCGGAGGCTTTACCCGACGAACCAGGTGCAACGGACGAAGGCGTAGTGAATATTGCGTTCAAAATGCCCGATGGTTCGCGCATTATGCGTCGCTTTTTACTGTCACACACCACAAAGGCGTTGTTTTCTTTCATAGATGGATACGAAAAGTTGCACGCGGATTCGTCGCGATTGGCTGTGGAGCCTGGGACGTATAGATTAGTCGCGCAGCATCCGCGACGAGTTATTGAGAATAGTGATGCCGGCACAATTGAGAGCGCTGGATTGACGCACAAACAAGAAGCGCTGCTGATAGATTTGCTTTAGATTTGTTTATCGACGAGAAAGAACATCATTTTACGTACGTTTCGCCCACAACACAATGTTTCGAGCTACTGGTTAGTTGAATTAATAATGTGTGTGATGTGCTAGTATCACCATGCTATGACTAAGGAGTTTGATTAGGTTTATTGATTTTGACGCGTTCGCCCGCTTTGGTGAGGAGTTCGCGAGGATTTGAGCCAGGCATCACTCCAGGTGGGAGATGATACGCCGCAGTGCTCGCAATGATGGCCATGGTTGAAAATCCGATGGCGACGACCGTAGTGTCATCGCGCGCACCCCAGTACGTAGCGCAAAGCGCACCTGAGCGAGCGAGAAGATTTCCCCAGCTATGTCCCGTGGCTCGAACCTGCGTCGGATACGCCTCTGGCGTCGCAAGCCAGGTGATGTTCCCAGCGTTTGCCGCACACAATCGTGCCAGCATGGCGCTCGCTACCATCACACTATCGACTACTCCACTCACGATCAATGGAAAAGTCACCGCAAATCCAAAAAAGAAGAACGATGCAAGTTTTCCACGCGGATAGGAGTTGATGACGAGAAGCGCGATGACATTCGCGATGACTTCTCCCGAGCACGACACTGTAAGCGCCCAATACGGGTATTTGTTCGCCGGTGAACTCGAGCCAAGTGAAGGTATTTCTAAAGATTGACCGGTTAACACTTCCATCGCGTGTGGTAGGAACAACACGATGCCGTAGTAGCAGAAACATTGTGCGAACGACATAATCCAAATGCACATCGTCGTTGCCGTGGCACTCCCTGTGAACAGAATGGACACGTCCAAGTGACCCGTGTCCACGTGTTCAAGCTCGAGCGGGCCCAAGTCAACCTTGTTCATTTTAGCTGCTTTGAGTAAAATCGCTTCCGCTTCTTCTCGTCGACCTTTGACAGCTAACCAGTTTGGGCTCTCGTCAACCCAAAACAACCCAATCACGCTCAACGCCGGTGGAATAGCGCTATACGCGCACAGCCATCGCCAGCCTTGGCTCTCTAACATCACAGACGCTACTTGCACCACTAACAGTGACCCAAGCGCGAAAAACATCCACAAAGACATCATCACCGTCCCGCGCGAAGCGTTTGGGCAAAACTCACACAACAAGTCGTACGGAACGCTAAACCCACCAATACCCACGCCCACGCCGAATCGCGCGAAAATCAGCTCATACACATTTCTACTAAAGCATGAAGCCAACGCAAACGCGGTGACGATCACTATCCCGAGCGCGAACGCCGGTTTCCTCCCGCGCCAATCCGCGAACAGCCCAAACGCCACGCACCCGACAATCTCCCCCACGAACACCGCTCCCGCGATGTTATTCGCCATCGCCGACGACAATCCCCACTCACGTTTCCCTTCGCTCGTTAAAAACGACAGCAGGCTCACCTCGATGCTTTCCGCCATGATGCACAAGCCGGTGATCGCGAAGAGTCTCCATTGGTATCGCGACCACCCCAAGATGTCTTTGATCTCGGCTACCGATCGCACCTCGCTCGCGGATGAGCGCAGGACGCGATCGGCGACGGTGTCATCGCCGTCTGTTGATTTCGCCATGGTCACTCACGCGCGCGGGCGCGGCGGCGGTCGTCGGCGTATGAGGATGAGCTGTGTTTGTTTTGGGACAAAGTTTTTGGTGTTGAAAACCGCTGGCTCAGCCGTTGCACAATAAATGTCCTAGAATTGGATGGCACTTGTCTCGACACGCGCCGTAGTACACGTCCGGACCTGCGACGCGAAATTCTCTCGGACTTTCGGCGCCGATCCAGAACTCGGCGATAGAATGCGGGACGATGTCGAGCGCGCGCGCGTACGCGAGGAGTTTGGGCGCCGCGCAGTCGCCGCACCCGCACGGAGGTGCGTCGATGGGTGGATAAAACACCTCGCGGAGTGGCTTCATGTCACCAGCGAGATTTGGTAAGCGATAACTGTCCCAAATTTCGTCTTGAAGCGCTCGCGAGAGGGCTTTCCGCTGTGATTTAAGCTCTCTGGCGCGCGTTTGACATTCGGCGAGCGCGGCAAGCGCTGGCGCCACGGTGGCGTCTCGCGCACGCTTCAACTCTGCGAGTTCGCGCTTCGACGCGCGGCTTTCGTCTTCTAGGGTTTCTAGTGCTTCTAAATCTACACCTATGGCGCGCAACGCGCGACGACGTTCACGCTCCTCCTTGACATGAGCCGCGCAACGAGCGACCATGTCATCGCTCGCCGCCGCTTTGTCTCTCACCTCCTCCCTCAACGCGTTCTCCCGAGCCTCAACTCGTGCGAGCTCGTCACTCAGCCCCTTAATTTTAGCGTGTTCAATCCTGTACCGTTCCGTGTCGTGCGTTAACGCGCCCACGGGCGGCGCCCAACCGTGCACTCGCCACGTCCCGAAGAGCTGCCCGCTAAACGCCTTCAACGTCCTCGCCGTCCCGCTCGAGCGCTCCACGCCGACTAACACCCCAATCATCTTCCCCCCATCGCGCGCATAGACGCGCTCAAGATTAAACAACCCTCCTTCGTCGACCGGTGCGTCGAAATCAAGTCGACCGGCGCGCGTGATGGCGCTTAACACTTCGCGCGCCGCGCGCTCCGCCGCGGGCGTCCTCGTCAGCGCGTGCGTCGTCGCGCACCGCGCGCAATACCCCACGCACGCGCGTTCAGGCGCGCGGTCGAGGTCTATCACGCGTCTGATATCCTTTGCGTGCGCATCCGCGGCGCGCGCGTGCTTGCGCGCGCCGCTCGCCGCGCGGGAGCTCACGCGCGCCGCATCGTCGCGCGCGCTCGAGCTCGAGCTCGCGACGACGGCGCCGACTGTCGCGCGCCTCGCCGCCGACGCCGCGCGTGTCGTCGTCGTCGACGACGTCGACGTCGATGTCGGCGACGTTCTCGCCGCCGCGCGGCGGAGAACGGCGTCGACGGCGACGCGCATCCGCGGTGATGCGATGCGATGCGATGTGTCGAGCGCCATTCGCGCGCGTGCGCCATGGCGTGCGTCGCGACGCGCGCGGCGCGAGGTATTCATGACGACGTCATGGAACGCGCGACGACTGCGTTCGCGTCGACGCGACAGCACGGCTGCGCGCGACGCGTGACGCGCGCGCGCGCGAGTTGGCGCAGCGACGAGGCGCCGGATGGATTGATTACGCGCACGGCGGAGGCGCTCGTGGCGCGGTGGCGCGCCGGCGGGGCGCGCCAAGCCGAGTTGGAGCCGTCCATGGCGTCGTTGCGCCCGAACGCCGACGCCGACGCGCGGTTGTGCGTGGAGAACGTGGTGTACGAAGATGATGTGTTTAGAAAGATGCATTGCGAATTGGCGTGGGGCGACGGCGGGTTTGAGGTGCTGCACGCGGTGATGTATCCTTGGGCGGAGCGGGCGGCGCCGTTGTTCGCCGCCGATATGGTGAGTTTTGCCGGACGCGTGTCGTTATGCATCGCCGATGTCGCGCCCGTGACGGAAGATTTATCGTTGTCAAGCTCGTACGCGCGCGCGTTGGCGCCGACGTTTGACGCCGCGCGTCGCGGATTACGACTGCGAGAACTCCCCGACTGGGGCCGAGAGATTTTAGGCCCGCTCTGCGTATGCGTCGGCCCGAAAGTCGGCCCCGAAGGCGAGCGCGAAGTCGAGCAATTTCTCAACTATTTATTTGCCCTTCACGACGCGCACGTGGCGCTCGCGCGAGCAGAGCCAATCTCCTCAGAGTCCACGCGAGAGAAGACGCTCGCCGCGCAGACGCGTTTTTGCGACTACCAACTCGAAAACATCAAGACCCGTCGCGCGCTCGAGCGCGCGTTCGGCGTCGAACGCGCCGACCGGTACATGCGTGATGTCTTATTCGACGTCACCGCCCGCACGCCGTGCGCCCCAGCGCCTTAGCTTGTGTCATACGCCAATCATTAATCGCGCGCGAGACGTCAAATCGCGCGACGCGAACACCAAACCACCCCACGATCGCATCCTCATTCGCCGCCTGGCGCACGTCGTGCGATGTCCGGCGACACCGAACGCACGCCCCTCGTGCACACCACCTCGTTATCGTCCACACGAGGCGCACTGGACGTCGAATCCGTCGCCCCCGCCGCGCCGAGCGTCGAATACATCGACGACGTCGATGACTTAACACCCTTTGCCTCGCACAAGCGTTGGCCGCGCAAACGCGGCGTGTCCGCGCTCGTTTTCGCGCTCCTCGCCCTGGTGCTCGCCGGCGTGGTGTTGTTCGCCATGGAACCGTCGAGCGCGCGCGCGAGCGCGAGCGCGGCGGCGACACCGGCGAGTCCGAGCGCGGAAACGCTGCGCGAGACGGCTGCGGCGGAGGCGAGCGGGATCGCGACGTCGACGACGTTCGAGCGCGTCGAGGCGACGGCAACGGCGGTGGTTGACGAGGACGCGCCGCCGAGAGATGACGCAGAGACGTCGACGGCGACGGCGGAGACAGAGACGGAGGCGGTGGCGTCACCGCCGCCACCGCGTCACGCGACTGCGTTGTCGTGGGACGACGTCGTCGCGGTCGAAGACGAGGAGGCGCCGGCGACGCGCGCGGATTCCGACGTCGATGGTGCGGCGACGAGCGAGACGGTGACGGCGAGTGATGCGTCGGGTTCAGATACGAGTGATAGCGATGCGGCATCGTCGACGGTGAACGAGGCGGAGCCCGAGGCGGTTCGCGTGAGCTTGGCCACGAGACATAGTTTTAGCAACGCCGAATTCGCCATTGGAGTCGTCGAGGCGTGCGCGACGCACACAACCGCCTTCGCGTGTACGGGGCAAAAGGACGTGTACGGGTGTGCGTGGCTCGATGGGGCGTGTCGCGTCGGGTGCGACGTGTTTGAGAGTAAAATTGGCTGCGTCACGCAGGGCAATTTGTGCTCGTACGACGTCGACGGCGGCGGGTGTTCGTACACGCCGTCTGATTGCGATTCATTCAACGCCGCCTTGGCGTGTACCACTGCGGGCTCGAATAAATGTGGATGGCTGAAAGATAAGTGCTTCGATAGAAATACGGTGATGCGAGGATGCATGCTTCGCGACGAGGCCACGTGCGAGACGACCAATCCAGACGACCACGAAGAAATTCCGTGCATGTGGCACACGCCGCGGACGTTATCCATCAACGGCGTCGTCGAGTACATCGGTGATGAAGAAAACTTTGAAAACACCAATCGCACGGGTATATGCGTCACTGAGCTTCCATGTGCACAGCACACCAATCCAGACGCGTGCGCCACGCAGGCGCCGTTGTGCGTCTACGACTACGCCTCGAGCGCGTGCGTGCACACCAAGACGATTCAAGACTCCTATCGCGTGTGTTCCACCGCCAGCGACGCCCTCAACACATGCCCAGACGCTAATAACGGCGCCAAGTTGTTTTGCAACTTTAACTTTGAGCACTCTGGGTATTGTCAACGGTGCACCACGATGACCACTGTCGACGCGTGTTTAGAGCTCGTCGTCGAAGCCGGTCAACAGCGTTGCATCTCCAAGTGCTTCACCGCGAATGAGACCGATAGCCGTGCCATGTAAATCATTATTCCTATTTAGCCACACATCGCGCATCAGCGCCAGCACACCGCGGAACGCGAGGCGGTTTCCAATCCGAGCGCGCCGTTTCGTCCCGAAACAGTTTAAAAAAACCTCAACCATGCACTCAACGCTTTCGAATCGTTCCGCACTTTGCGTCGCGCCCGCTCGCGCACCTATTATCGCGCACCGCGCAAAGAACACACATCGTGTCGCGACGCACCCATGAAACGCCGCACGAGCACCAACGGCGACGCCGCCGCGAACGATGAACACCAAGACAAGCGTCAACGACCATCGATCGATGGGAGCAAAGACGATCACGACGACATGGACGTCGATGAGGTGCGTGCGCGCGATGACGCGCGTTACGACGTGGTGTGGATGTGTCCCAGGCACCATACCGTGGCGATGACGCGGCGTGGCGATGGATGCCGCGCGCGCGGGCGGGCGATTGGTTTGAATTCGCGCGACCCGCGCGTGAGGGTTGCGAAGAGACGCGGGACGGGCGCGTCGCGTCGCTGACAATGAGACTCGTGGACTGATTGCGTTCGTGCGTGTTGTACGCGGTTATGTTTTTACACAGGGCGGACGTTCTGCGCGTCGAAGTACGCGCTCGAAAGCGCCGGCGCCGGCAAAAGGGAACGCGAGCGGCGGGAAGAGCGGCGTCAAGGAGGAGACGACGCGCGTGACATATCGCGAAGGCGAATCGTTAGCGGCGCACTTGAAGCTCGGCGAGGGCGTTTTGGATGTGAAGATTCCTGCTGAGGCGACGTCGTCGGCGAATGCGCATCTTCGCACGCGGCAGTTGTGGGGCACGGATACGTACACGGCTGACAGCGATTTGATGGCGGTGCTCACGCACGCGGGGTACTATCGACCGAGCGCGACGGTACCGCCAACGCTAGCAGAAGTACGCGTGATTGTTCGCGCGGCGCCGCACCCCGAAGATGGGTATCCATCGACGAGTCGTAATGGAATTCGATCGCGCGCGTGGGGTACGATGCAAGATGGTGTCGGGTTTGTCATTGAAAGCGCGCGCGCGGTGACGAGCAACAACGCGTCCATCGATTTGACGCCGAGCGCTGGGACACACAAGGTTGTTGCGCCGACGTTTTTCCCGGTTGAGAAGGAGCATGTCGTGCACACGCGTAACTCGGCGGCGAACAGCGATCGCAAGAAAGGCATGATTCGCGAAGTTACGATTCAGTACAACTTGTGCAACGAGCCATGGATGAAGTACAGCATTAGTCTCGTAGCGGATCAAGGTTTCAAAAAGTCGCTCTGGACGTGTGCGCGTCTTCGTCGTGACGTGCTGTACCTCGAAACGCAGCGTACACGTTTCGAGTTGAGTTGGTTGAAGGGTAAAGAGAACGATGAAGATAAGTTTAGATGGTCGGTGAGCAAGAAGCCGCTTCCGTTGGATAAAATGCGCGACGTCGGCGTGCCGTTACCGAAAGCGCACGTCGATGTCATTGATGATGACTTGCGCTGGGACGAGATCAACTGGGGACTAAACTCGCTGTTCGTTCGTGGTAAGGAGTACCAAGTGTCGCGTCTTCAGTTCTTTCCTCGGGAAAAGGAATAAAACAGTTACAGCTCGCTCGGCGCTTTATTATGTAAGAGTAAAAACAGAATTACAGTCGTCTACATATCGCCTATCGAGACGTGATTTGCGATCGAGGCCCGCGTCCGAACGTTTCATCGATTTCAAGGTCGATGTTTCCAAACTCGCTCCCCTCGGTGGTCCAATCTTCGTTCTCACCACCGATTATGATTTGCTTCAAGCCAAAATATTCGCGCGAAAATTGAATCAACGAGTTGATCAACACGTCGACGCACATTTCATCTGAACTACCTAAATCGACCCAGACTCGACACCAATTAGCCTTATACTCTGGTTCGGACATTTCATGAAACACGTGCGTCGATGTGTCCGTGCTAAACTCGTGCGCTTGCTCCATGGAATAGTCCATAAACGACACGGAATCAAAATTGTCTTGCACTTGCAAGTTATTTGAATTAAACCCACCGAGCTTGCCGAGCACGAACCACGCTTTGAACACCTCCTCGATCAACGGCTTTTCCATGTCTGCAATTTTATTATGCGCCTCGACCCATATCCATAAATTAAACGAATTATACTCGCGAAACGTCACGAGCGTCGGCACCGTCGAACCGCTTCGCTCTTGATAAATCTTCTCCTTCTTTTGCTCAAACCGTTCACGAATCTTCGCCTCAATAGCCTGAGGATTACGCTCAGTGCCTTCGAGCAACGACGCAATCTCAGGATCACTCTCCGCACTTTCCTCGAGCACGCGCATCCATTCCGGCGTCGCCGCGTTCGCATCCGCCTCCCCGCTCGCATTCACTTGTCCCGCATCCTTCCCCACCTCACGCTCGCGTTTCGCCCGCCGCGCCGCCCGTCGCACCGCCGCCGCGTCCGCATCGACGTCCCCATCCCCAGCGCGCGCGCGCGCACCCCTTCCCCTTCCCCGCGCGCGTCCGCGCCCGCGCGCGCGCGCGCCGCCGCCAACCACCGTCGCGCGCGCCGAGCCCAACGACGCCATCCTCGCGCGCGCGCGTGCGCCGACTCGCGCGTGATCGACACCGGTGACGACGGAAAACAAGCCGCGCCCGATGGCGTCGCGCGCGGTCGCGTCGCGCGGTCGCGTCGACGTCCGCGGCGTCGCGCGCGCAGGCGGTCGCGGGCGCGCGCCCAGAGACGTGATACATTAGTGGCGCCAGGGGAACGAGGGACACGAAGCGACTTTTTCGATGATCGTCAGTCGTCACTTTAACGCACGCAGATTCTTTGTTCGCAAAGACATCTCACGCGCACACGCAGTGAATACATTGATAATCGAGATGTTGAGCCCGGCGCGACGCGGTGGGGATGATTTCGGCGTCGCCACGCCGTCTCGAGGACGGGTGCAGGTGAGGATGATTGGGTGACGATCGCGACGTGGGATGGGTGGTTTGAGCGTCGATGCGACGCGGCGTGTGGCGATGGGCGCGCGCTCGGGCGCGTTGGTGTGGCGCGTGATGGGTTTTTCGTGGGTTTCATCGCGCGTGTGGGATTTGGTGGGGATGTCGCGCGGTGGGATGGGTGCGATTGGATGCGCGATTGGATGCGCGATCGCGCGCGGAGCGATACTAACCTCGTCGCGTTTCTCTTCGTGTGCGTAAAACAGGTGGACCGATTCATTCCTAGCCGCAGCGCGTTGGACCTTGATGTCGCGCATTACAACTTGTCCAAGGAAGTGGCGGGCAATGATGAGGAAAGCGAGGTGAAGGAGATCAAGTCTCCGGCAAAGGTGCGCGCGCTCGAGCGAAGAGACTTTTGTGATTTATGACGCGTCGACGCGCGAGATACTGACTGTTGATTTTTGTTTCTTGAACATACACGTAGGAGGCGTATAAGAAGAGTCTTGCGGATAACTTCCATGTGGATGACGGGAGCGATTCGGCGAAGATTCTCGCGTTCAAGTCAAAGGCGCCGGCGCCGCCGAGTGGGTTGGAGAACTCGGCGCGCGGCGTCTACACGAACAATTCCGCAGGTGTGAAGGCGAAGAAGACGTTCCGTCAGATTCCCCAAGCGCCTGATCGCATCTTAGATGCTCCGGAGTTGATCGATGACTATTATTTGAACCTCATCGACTGGGGAACGTCGAACCAAGTCGCGGTGGCGTTGGGAAGCACCGTGTACTTGTGGAACGCGGATACTGGCGATATCAACCAATTGTGTCAAACGAACCCGGATGACGAGGAGGATTACATCACCTCTGTTAGCTGGGGTGCGGATGGTAAGCACATTGCGGTTGGTACCAACAGTGCGGAGGTTCAAATTTGGGACGCATCCCGTTTAAAGCAAGTGCGTACGTTGCGAGGCCACCAAGCGCGGGTCGGTGCCATCTCGTGGAACGGGACGCAGCTTGCCACGGGTAGTCGTGATAACAACATCATGATTCACGACGTGCGCATTCGCGAGCATTGCACTTCGGTGCTTTCGGTTCACCAGCAAGAGGTGTGCGGGTTGAAGTGGAGCCCGAGTGGTAACCAACTCGCGTCTGGCGGTAACGACAACTTGTTGCACATTTTTGACGCGACTTCCATCGGCAACCGATCAGCGTTGCACCGATTAGATGCGCACCAAGCTGCCGTTAAGGCTCTCGCGTGGTGCCCGTTCCAGTCCAACTTGCTCGCGTCGGGCGGCGGTACCGCCGACCGTTGCATCAAGTTTTGGAACACGAACACTGGCGCCATGTTGAACTCCATCGACACGCATTCGCAAGTATGCGCGCTTCAATGGAACAAGCATGAACGAGAGCTTTTGTCGTCGCACGGGTACAGCCAAAACCAGTTGTGCTTATGGAAGTACCCGACGATGACGAAGATGGCTGAGTTGACGGGTCACAGCGCGCGAGTGCTTCACATGGCGCAGTCTCCGGACGGTACCACGGTAGTGTCCGCGGCGGCGGATGAGACGTTGCGATTCTGGAAGTGCTTCGCGGACTCGGGTGACAAGGCGAAGAAGGTGCGTGATTCTAATGATTCTTCTGTGCTTCGCAGGTTCAACTTCCGTTAAGCCGTCGCAAGGCGCGCATACGACGCGAAGATTACTATAATTTCTCCCTCACTTCCTCGACAACGACACCTCCTCCCCACGTCGCTGCAGATTATCCCATTCTTTTAGTCGTTGACGACACTTCCCAGGACATCACTTTACTTGGTTTTTTTCAAGCCCTTTCTTTTAGAGTTTCCACGTCGTTTTGTGTTTTTGTTTTGTTTGTTTGTTTGTTAACTTCGCGCGGCGGCGGCGTTACTCATTACTAGCGCCTCCGCACGCGTCCGAACGGTACAACGCGCTTCTCATTCACACCATTCCTCACGTGTTCTTTTCATCGGGTCAAAACTTAGTTGGGTACATCCAGGGTGTTTCATCAACACCATCTCTCACTCACGTATCGATTGCCACACACACCGCGCCATCCTTCCAGCGAACGTCTCTTCGCGTCATGTAGTATCACACACTCAAAACGAGTCCAAATTCAAATTCGCACGCGACAGATGCGTTCGCACTCGCCCGCACACCGCAGCGCGAGGCGCGCGTGACGACACATCGCGATGTTAGTCGACTTGAATAAGTTCCGTACGTATTTCTTTCGTCGCGATGCGCACAGCGCGGCGCGATGGGCGCGACAATTGACGCGCATCGTGCGCGCGTGATGGGTGACGATCGGTGGTGACGGTTTCGCGCGCTCGAACCTTTGCGACTGACGCGACGATGTGCGTTTTCTCGCGATGCGTAGACCATGCGTATGCGGCGATGCGCGATGATGGGGCGAATTGTCCCGTGCTCGTGTACGTGTCGACGGCGGATATTGATTCGTGCTGCGCGTTTCGCACGCTCAAGTTGATGTTGTGGAGCGACAACGTTCCGTTTAGCGTGTTCCCCGTGAGCGGGTACGGGGAGTTGGAACGCTATGGGAGCGAGATACCGGATGATGGCAATCAGCGCGCGATCGTATTGATTAATTGCGGGGGTACGGAGGATGTGAAGAAGGTGATGGGGTTGAAGGCTGGGGCGCGGGCGTACGTGTTCGACTCGCACCGGCCGTTGGATTTGGAGAATGTTCGTGCGGGTAATGAGGATGTTTTGGTGATGCGTGACGACAAAGAAGGTAATGAGGTGTTTCCTGAGCCCGATAGCGACGAAGACGACGATAGTGACAGTGATGAGGATGAAGATGAAAGGGCGAATGCGGGCGGCGATTCGCCTCGCACGAGACGGTTGAAACTAGCCGAGCGACAGCGTGAGCGCATAGCGTATTACTCTCGAGGATCATTTTATGGCCGAGCGACGGGGATACTCATGTACGACATAGCGTACAAAATGAGTAAGGACAAGCTTGAGAATTATTTGCCGCTTTGGTTGGCGGTGTTGTCGCTGACGGATCAATACGTACACCAGCGTTTGTCGCACGAATCGTACACTTCGTGCGTGATGGAGCTTGCGACGAGAGTAAGTGCGATGAGCAACGCTGATATGCCCACGACCCGTTCTTTAGAAGATGGCACTGTAGTCAAGGCGTTCGATGAACGTCGTATCACGTACAACGAAGAGTATCGCTTTATGCTCCTCCGTCATTGGTCGCTGTACGAATCCATGTTGCATAGTAGCTACGTCGCAACAAAGATGCAAACGTGGACTGAACGTGGTCGTGCAAACCTGCGTTCGTTGTTCGCCCACGTCGGCATTCCTCTCGATGTTGCACAGCAAAAGTATTCGCACATGTCTCCTCAAGCGGTGAAGCAGTTTGAAGAAAAGCTTGACGAACACGCCGAATCGCACATGTTGGATGACGTTAAATTTTGGTCGTTCCAATATTCGCACGGCTACGCTATGAAGGTTTGCGCGGCGGATGTCGTTTACGGCGCAACTGCTTTACTCGAAGGCTTGATGAATGATAAGGACAATAAGAGCATCACACCGGCGGATAACTTTTGGCGCGCCGCGCAGTCTCTTTCGTTGAACAACTGGGACGAGATGGAGTCTGGTATTGGTTACGCGATTCGTCTACAGCAAGCAGTGATGCGACAAGGTGGGATGGCACTTTCATCTCGAGCGCATATCCGCACAATTGGTAGCTTGCGCTACTTTTCGCTCATCGATCACGGATCTCCCGCGGATGTCAAGCTGTTCAAACATCCGCTGTCATTGCTCAAGCTCGCATTGTTTATCCAAGATGCGCTTCGAACGGTGCGTCGAATCGTTCGTCCATTAGTTGTCATCGGCCCATCACCTGAAGACCCCACGTTGGCACTCATCGTTGGCGTCACGGGTAAGCCGAACACGGATAATGAAGGAGGAGGAAACTTCTTCACGCACTCATTCAAGATGGCGGCTGAGCGCGTGCACGCACGATTCAAGCACGATTCGTTTGAAGCTTCCGTGGTTCAAGTCGCTGAGCGCGATTTAGGTTCATTCATGGAGGCGTTGAGTGATTTGGATGCCGAGCGTTTGGCGCGGTCGATGGCTAATGAAGCTAATTAAAATATGTAGTCAACGCGCAAAATCAACAAAATTGTAGCAATATTTCACGTTTCAACGTGTATTTACAGCGTGTTCTAATTCATAAGTGGCGCGCCTCACAACAACGTCGCGAGCTCTATCGGTGTATACGCCAGCATTTTCAACTGTCCTTGTGGCTGCACCACGCGAGCATGAGCTTCAAATCCGTGAGCATGAGCCTCAGCGCCGACGTCCAATTTTCGTCGCGATTAAACGTGAAGCTCATCTTCTTGCCGTCAACCTTGTCGCCACTGATGCTGTAAGGGAGCTCAAATGGAGGATTGACTTGCTGCCGTACATCCCTCGCGCGCATAAACTCCGCGAGCTCTGAAAGACACGTGAGGAATCCCAAGATGGCCTTATCGTATTTGTGCGACGATATGATGGAGAATGGGCCGTACAATTCAAATACGTTGCCGTTCGCGTCGCGTACCTTTGGAAAGCTTCCGAGCGGCATGAGTTTATATTGGGTAAATGTAAACTTGCACATACGCGCCATAGAGTGCAGCAGTAAGCACGTCAACCCAAAAGACGCGTTAATTTCATCCCACTCTACGACGGCGTTTGGCAAGCGCCCGAGACGAAAGCCGTTAATCGTCCCAAACGCGCCGTCGGTCCAAATATGAAACGCATCATTAAACACGTTTGTTTTTTCTAATCGACCCACGTGCGTCTGAGCCTGCTCGATACGCGCTAGAATTGAGTCACGCTTTTCTAAATGCGCGTTCAAGTTCTTCTTAAATGCGTGGAATTCGTGCCAATACGTCTCCTCCGCTTCATCCAGCGCCGCGGCTTTCTTCGCCAGCTTACTCCGCGCAGCCCTCGTCGCCTCTAATTCAGCTTCCAACGCTTGAATGGTCTCCTCAGCTTCACGCTCTGCGAGTTCTAAATCTTCAACCGCGTGCGAAATATTCCCAACGTCATCGTTCGTCGCGTTGGTTTCGTCCTCTGCCTCGCGTAACCGTTCGAGCGTCTCCTCGTACGCCGCGCACTCGCTCTCCGCCTGCGCCGTTCGTCGTTTCACCTCCGCCAACGCCATGCCCGCGCACGCATCACATAAAGGATGATCAACATCACTCATATCACTGGCGATATCGAATATTCGGCTCAGCGTGCTCGCTTTAATGTCCAAGCCTTCGTCGCGCGCGCGCCTCGCGCCTCTCGAGAGCACCACGAAAGAATCTCCAAACTGCCCCCCGTGCGCGCCGCCTCGCGCATTTGATGACGCCTCGAGTGCAGCTAACCGTTCGCGGCGTTCACGACTCGCGAGTTCCGGCGCGAGAAGCACGAATGACTCCTCGAGCGTCGCGTTCGCGGGCAACGCGGGGGCGTTGATAAAGTTGAGCAGAGACGCGCACGCGGCGCACTTAAACTCGAGCGTCGTCGCGCGCGTCGTCGACGTCGACGGCGTCGACGCTCGAGGCGATGGGCGCGATGGCGACGAGGCGGTTGACATCGCTCGCGGCGCTGAATTTCGGTGGCGCGCCGCGATGTGCGGGATGGAGCTCGCGGCGCGGTTGGTTGGATGGTTTAAATAAACGCGATAATGTTTTGCTTATTACTCGCTAGTGGCCTCAGCTTCGGAAGCGTCGGCGGCAACATTCTCCGCAAACGCGGCATCGACGTCGACCTTCGACAGAAGGTCCTTGACAAACTCATCCGTGACGCCGGCAATGGCGGATTTCAACGCGTCGCGCAACTCCTCGCGCGATGTGGTGTCGTAACCGTTCCCGTACAAAGTCCCTGGCCACCTTGCCAAGTTCTCGATCACGCCCGCCTTGGTTTGTTCGACATCATCATCCACGTCCGAGTCTTCGTCGCGGTTTGCGATGACGTTCTTGATAATTACGAGTTCGTTTAACGCATTTGTCGCCGCAGGGACGTCGCCCTTCAAAACGTGCATGCACGCCGTCATGACGTAAAAGAAAGGCGTCTGTGGCTTGACATCCGACTCGGGAATTTCACTAAGCATCCCATCCCATTCACCAGATTCAATCCTGGCGTTGCGCGCCTTGACACTCGCAATCTTGTATTCATTCAAGCCCGCGATGCCGCTTAAGTAGTTGTCGTGGCCGAATTGCGCCGTCTCCACGTCGCCAGTGTTCACGCCGACACTCAAAAAACGCAATATCGCCTTGTTCGGCACCACAACGCCGCTCTCCTTGAACGCGACCGCGTATTCCTTGGCCAAGTCAACGAGGCCGTTATTAAGCGCCACCATAACCACCGCATTCGACGCGAAATAGTAAGACCCAAACGACTCGCGCGTCGCGTCGTACACTCTATACGTAAACTCAAACGGACCCCTATAAGCCCCATAAAACCCTTGCTTGGCGATCGTTTTCGTCATCTTCCCACCCAATTGAGGCACGTTCTCAATAACCCACGCCGTGCGCTCGAAATCTGGAATGTCCAAAAGCGCTCGTAACAAATCCAAAAACACGAGCTCGTTAAACTTTGGAAATTGCGTACCCGACTCCGACGTGTACCTCGCCGCGCGGTGCTCATGCGCCAACGCCATGAGATCAATCACCGCCTGTGCGTCCTCACTAGACTTAATCTTCGGCATGATGATTCGCAATTGTCGCGAACCGGGCGGATAGCCTCCGCTCGCCATGCGTTCGCGCGCTATCGCCGTCGCCTCGGCGCACGACGTCGCGCACGCCAACGCCACGTCGTCGTGAGATTTCACCAACAGCGTACGATAATGCGGTGGTGACATCGGCACCTCATCCGGCATCTGAAACGCATGCCTCTTATTCCGTTCCGCGCGCGTTCGCGCCTCAGCCACACCGTCCTCGCCGACATCCTCGTCTCCGTCGTCGGCGCCCGCATCCTCGCGCGCGCTCGTCTCCGCCGCTCCACTCGCGCCGACCGCATCGCTCGCGCGCGCCGTCGTGCACACGCCCGCGAACGACGACTGCGTCATCTCCCCCGCGCGCATCGCGCGCGTCGACGCCCAAACCCACGCCGCGTGCGGCGCCGCCGCCGATGTCGACAGCCGCGCCGTCCCGCGCCGACAGCCGATCGTCGCCATCGTCATCGGCGCCACAGACGCCGACGACGCCGTCACCGGCGCCGCCGCGAACGTCGACGCCGCGTGCGACGTGGCGGCGGTGTATAATCGCGCCGTGCGCCGCATCGCGCGTTCCGTGGCTCGCGCGCGCGTCGATGACGTCGTCGCGGCGGCGCCGATGACGACGCACGGCGACGAAAGACACGCGAGGCACGCGTGCGTCATTACATCGGCCAAACCACCACACAGTACACACATCACTACACGTGGTCGCCCGATACCATCCACGTCGCGTGGTCCACGTGCTATGTCATGTACATAGTTAATTACACCCGTAACTTTTGCCATGACACACACGCCAGGCGAGACGCGATCGCGCGCGAGGCATTGCGGCCGCCGTTTCGAGCTGTGCCTGGCGGTCAGGGCGGACTTCAAATCCGTGGCGGCTTAGCGGCCGAGTGGTTCGATTCCACCTGAACGGCGATTAGTTTTTTTTGCGTGCGTTGTATTTTGTGTCGCGGTGCGCGCGTCGAGGGCGACGCGAGTGGATGAGTCTCTGTCTCGGCGTTCGATGGATGGAGCGACGGTTGGACGCCTCGCGGGCTCGACGCGCGAAAGGATGGACGTCTCGTCTCTATGTGTGTCTGTGTGTGTATGCGCCAAGGTGTCTAAAATATCACGCCATCCATGCGTCGTCATTGTCGTCGTGAGCGTCGTCGTGTTGACGCGCCATCCGTTTCGCGCGCGGCGCGTCGTCGTCCCGTCTCCGCCCATCGATCGGCGAATCACAACTCATTCCTCTGCGCCATGACCTCCATGCGCCGTAACACTGGCATCACATACTTGACATACACCGGTAACGCATACTTTTCCAATACCGGCTCCACGCGCGGCGCGATAAACCTCCTCCAGATCCCACTCATCACGAGCATCGCATGCACCAAGTACAACCCAATGAACACCGTCAGCGCGCTCAGCACCGCGCCCGCAACGGGGTGCGCGTCGAACCAGCGATCGACGCGCGCGACGACGTAACCGATCGGGTCATCGCTCCGTCGCACGCGGGTCTTTTTAGCACGCGCCGACGGACGGAGGCGCGACCGCGGCGCCGCCATGGTGTGCGGGGGAACGTGGAAAAAAAACCGTTTCATGTCACGCCGAAACGTCATTGATTGCCCCGTCGCAGTCGCGCGCGCGTACGAGGGACAACACCGGGCGTGAGACGACCGCGTGAGTGTGTTTAACGTTGCCGACGCGCGCGAGCGAGGCGAACGAGGCGAGAGACGCGTGCGAGGCGAGACGCATCAGCCATCAGCCATCGCGATGGCGGACGTCGATGCGTGCGACGAGAATGTGCTCTGGCGCGCGATCGCCGGTGGGATAACCCCCGATCGCGCGCACCGAGACGTGGTTGATGATGCGTTTGAGCCGTTCGTGGCGTTTGCGCGCGCGAGCGAGGGTGGTGAAGACGCGAATGCGCGTGATTCTCGAGAGGGGACAGACGCGCGCAAGCCGAGCGCGCGCGCGCGGAGCGCGAGAAGCGAAGTCAAGGTGGCGACGTTGAGTGCGCCGAGCGCGGTAGCGGTGATGCGATTCGGTGCGGTGGACGTTGGTGACAGCGCGGTGGAGGAGTTGGAGATCGTGAATGATACGGCGTTGGCGCAGGTATGTTTGAACGCGTAGACGCTCGCGCGCGCGCCCGACTGACGCAGAAAACGCGACGACTAACCGCGACCACGCGCGTACGCAGGAAATCACATTTCGCGACGACTCTTTGGACGATGGTTTTTCAATCGACCCGATGCGCGTGATGATTCAGCCCGGGACGACGGGTCGAGTGCGCGTGACGTGGACACCCGTCAAGGCGTTGAACGCGACGTATTGCGGCTCGTTTGCCTTTGACGCCGTGGGCGAAGCTCCAGTGGCGATGGAGCCGATCGCGATGAAGGTTCGCACGCGAGGCGTGGCGAACGCACGAAGCGGTGCGCTGCAGTGTTTGACGAACGTGACGCAAGGTGGAGAGCAAGGTTCGAGCGCGACGAAGAGGCCGAGAGACGCTCGATTGGCGACGCGACGCTCGCTGATTATTTCGCCAAAGAAGATTATGGATTGCGATGCCGATCGATTAAAGCAACGACGGGTGGACGAAAATCCTACGATGGACCTCACGCAGGCTCCAGTGGCGCGCGCGTTGCAGCTTAATCGCGCGAGCGAAGACGTACAACGGGCGCCGGCGACGAGCACCGCCGAAGACGCGCCAGAGGAGTTTCAAGCAAACATTTGGGTTCGACAGCAAGAATTAGCATTCATCGCGTGGTTGAATCACACAATCGTGGTCGATGACGTGGGGACGATGGGCGATGACGCACCATCGGCAAACCGAGGAGGCTCGGCGTCGGCGCGCGAGGTGCGACAAACGGTGCGCAACAAGCTTTCGGCGTTGTATAGTTACGATGACGAACTCGGCCGAGTGCTTCGCAAGACGTACAGACACGTCGACAACGCTCGTTTACGACTGAAAACCGGTGAGACATTTATGGACGACGTCGCTCTGAAAGAAGACTTCTCACGCGCTCTCTCGAGCTACTCGACGTTTTGGTTGCGTCTCGGCGTCGAAGTCATCGTAGGCGCGAGCGTTCCGTGGAAGCGTCACGCAGATTTGCGCGAAGCGCAAGAAGAGTGCATCAGCGCGTTGTGTCGAGATCACGAGCTCGAGCTCGAATTTGGCACCGGACACACCCCTGGTGCGCCGCCTTACGCGCACGGCTACGATGAAGCGCTCAGGCGAAACATTTTGAAGCGCGTGTTGCTCTTGGTGTTTATTCTCGATCGATGCGCTCACGAAGGATTGCCGCCTTCGACGCCTCTATTGATGCGTCCACACGCCGCGTTGAAGCGAAGCGAAGACATTTTGCGGTTGGCTCTACAAGGCTCAATGTATGGCGAAGGCGATGTCATACGTAACCTGAGTCAATGTTCGTACAAGTTGCATTACAAGCAGAATCCCATTCGCGAGTACGATTTCCGCTGCACAAATTTAGCGGTGGATCTGCGCGACGGCGTACGTCTGTGCCGCCTCATGGAAGTATTGAACGCGGACGTGCTCTTCATGAGTTACGACGAAAAGAACAAGGAATGGAAGCGTAGCTTACTCGGCGAGGCGCATTTTCCTTGCGCGAATCGAAATCACCGCATTCAAAATGTCCAAGTCGCGCTGCGCGCGATTAAAGATCAAAACGTCGGTTTGCCCGGAACGTGGAGTCGCATCAAGGCGGAAGATATCGTCGATGGTCATCTCGAGCACACCATGGGTTTACTTTGGGCGTTGATGATGCACTACTCCGCCCCGGGGTTATTACTTCCCAAATCGTTGGATGCCGAGATTGTTCGCCTCGGCGGTCGAGCGCCCGACGTCAAACGCGTCGAGCGACTCTCGGCGGCTCGACGCGGCGCGTCAATCGTCGAATCCCCGCAATGCGCCATGGAGGCTCGGCTGTTTGCGTGGGCAAAGGCTGCGTGCGCCGTGCAACGCGTGGATGTGAACAACCTCGGCAGCGCGTTTACCGATGGACGCGCATTGTGCGCGTTGATTCGAACGTACGCACCCGCCATGGTGCCAAAGCATCGCTGCGTCGCGAGCGCGCCCCTCAAGCTCAATGATGCGGACGACACCACGGCGCGAATCGCCCGCCGCACGGCGTGTGATAACTTTACCATGGTGAGTAAGGCGTTGCAAGCACTCGGTGGGGTCCCGAATCCCACTTTTGACATTCGATTCGCCGACTCGGGCGACGTGGAATCGCCCGATCCGCGCGCGGTGAGCGGGTATTTACTGTTTTTGAGTGCCCGACTTTTGCTATTGCGACAACAAGAAGTGGCGTGCGTGCGCGTGCAGCGATGGTGGAGATGGCACCGTCCGAACCGACCGCAATTTGCCACGGTTGTGAAGCGATGGATAGCGGCGGCGACAATCATGTGCGCGTACGCGAGACGCGCGAGCGCCGTCGCAGAAGCGTCGGCGCGACGTCGCGCCATCGTCACCATGCAAGCGCATCGCCGCGGCGTCATCGCGCGACGCAACTTTAACGTCCATCGCACCGCGGCGGTGACGATTCAAGCCGCCTATCGCGCACACGTCGCGAGGTTGGCATTTTTAGACACCAAATGGGCCACGCGCGTGGCGCAAAAGACGCGTCGATCGCGCGCCGATCGCGCGCGTTTCATCCGCGCGAAACATTCGGCAATCGTGATTCAATCGTGGTACCGCACCGTGCGCGCGAGAAAAACGTTCGAAGAGCATATCACCGCCGCACTCGTCATTCAAACGTGGTGGCGAGGCGCACGCGCGAGAGCCGAGGCGAAAGCCATCATCGCGCGCCGCCAAGCTGTCGTGCGGTCAGCCGCAATCAAGATTCAAGCGGCGGTTCGCGCGTTCATCGTTCGCAAGCAATTCTTACGCCTGCGATGGGCTGTGGTGTGGGCGCAAGCGCGAGCGAAGCGTGGCATTACGCGGCGAACGTTTATCGCTCAAAAGCAAGCGGCGGTGACGATCCAATCGCGATTCCGGGGGTTTTTGAGCTTTAGCGCCTATCGCGCGCGGTCGCGGGCGATTGAGGACGCGAAACGCGATCGCGCGCGCGCCGCGGCGACTGTAATTCAGCGACATTGGCGCGGCTTTGCAGCTCGTCGAGAGTTTATGTTTGTTAAGTGGTTTGTGACGATTATTCAGGCGTACGCTCGAGGCGCGTTGGTAAGACGCAAGTATGTCCGCGAATTGTTACCGGCGCGCCGCCAAGTGCTGGACAAGGCGACAAAATTGGAGGAGCGTAAGAAACAAATCCGAACGCAACTCGCCGCAGCTCGAGTGCAGGACAAGGCGGCGAAGACGATCCAAGCGTTCTACCGCGGACATCTCGCGCGCAAGCGTGTGGAGCGTAAACGCGTTCGACAGATGAGCAAGGTGACGGCGAAAGCGCGACGCGAGGCGGATAAGAAGCGCCGCGCCAAGGCGGTGTCGCTCAAGGCGGCGGTGTTATACAACGCTGCGGAAACCATTCAGCGTCACGTCCGCGGCTGGTTGGTCCGGCGTGCGCTGCACCGCGTGATGCGACAACCCGTTATGGATGGTAAGCGAGGAGAAAAGATTGAATCGAACATTGTCGTCGCGCAAGCGTACGTTCGCGGATGGTTGGCGCGCAAAAACGCCGTGCCCAAGGCGGAGTGGATCCGCAAGCGTCTCAAGCACACGACCACGCGTGCGGATCCTCGTCATTCATTGCGTGAGCGCGCAAAGCAAGCGGCGATGCTCGTGTGCGCGCCGCACAACCTTAAAGAGTGCGTTCGCGGGTGCACATTCTTCATCGACCATTGGGAGCTTTCTGAGACGTGCAGAAACGCGGTGACGTCTGCAGACGTCTTGCACGCGCTCATGCGAAACATTCGTTCTTGCGGGCGTTCCACGAAACAAGTTCCGTTGTTAACCGTGGCGTATGACTTGCTAGAGCTCGTGGCTAGCGACAGCGAGCACGCCAGCACGCTTGCCGACTCCCGGGATTGCTTGAACATCATCGTCGAGCACATGCAAATGTTCCGCGACCGCCCTTCGCTGTTGGAATCCGCGGTGAATGTCGTGTTGGCACTCTGTGAAAATTCCAACGCGCACTTGGGACGGAAAGTGATGGGTCGAATTGAATCGCTCATGGAAATTATTCGTAGTAATCGCACGGTGCATCGTCGTCGGGCGATGTCGTTTGCGCATCAAGGTAAACACGACGCCGAAGTCGAAGCGAGAGACGCGTTGTTGCAAACCGAACAATGCTTGGCGGCGCTCAAGAAGCTCAACGTCTTAGGTGCGTAACTATATTAGTCATGATAGAGAAAACGTTATGTAATACACGCAAACACACTATTAACGAACGCGCATGACGAACGGGATGCGTAAATGCACGCGCACAAAGTCGAGCAAGCACAACACAGCCATTCCGCTCCCCATGGACTCCCAAAACACTTGCGACATTGGCATTGGCTTGGTTTCATTCACGCGTAGGAACATTGGGAACGAAACTAAAAAGTAAATGCCGTAGAATGCGGATCCCAGCGTGTACGCCATGTGCCGGTTTTCAAAATCGTAATACGGAAAGCCGCAAATCGTCAAGCTCTCCATAAACGCCGTCGTGTACGACATCGCCCCGATCGCCACACATTCGAACACAAACCTAGCTCTGTTGTCCACGAACCCTGTTCGAATACGCCGCAGCGCCGCGTTCGACAGCACGTGATAAAACATGAAATACGCGTGCGTCATCAAATACATTGAAATCGGTACGTCGTTGAGCCGATGCGCCGGAAACGTATAATCCGCCTTGAGCACGTTATAAAAGTAGTGCGTGTACCAATAATTCCCAATAAACCCGAACACCGCAATCCATAAATTCGCCTTGACGATATATCTCTCCCCAAGCGGTCGCCCGCGATCAGCCGCACATGGAAACATCAACGGCCACGCCAACGCCGGCGCCGCGCACGCGCCGCAGTACAACAAATACCCCCACTTTCCAAACGATTCATACAGCGATAACGCGATCACCACCCCCACCGACGCGATCCAACACGCGCTATACTTCAAGATGAACCACTCCGCGTGCGCCTTGGACGGATTCATGCGCGCGTCGCACATCCATCGCGCACCGACCGCCGTGCTCGCACTGCGCTTCGTTCTCGTCTGCGCTTTCGCGCGCACCGGCGTCACGAACGCGTACGACGACGCCACAGTCGCGCCAATCGTGGCAAATATCGCGCCCATGTCAACCCAAACATTACGCGCCGACATGTTGCCCGAAGCGCGCGCGCTAAAGTGCGGCGAGGTCTGCGCCCTGAGCGCCATTCCATCACACGCTATGTCGGGCAAGGCGCTCGCGAGCGATAGCGAAAGCGACGACGACAGGGTCGACGACGTCGAGCGCGGCGCCGAAAGCGGGAGCGAAGATGCCAAGCCGGCAAAGAAGAAGGTGCGTCGCGCGCGGTCGGCGCGTGATTGATGACGCGCGCTTTGAATTTGATTTTTTTAAATGCCACACCGCCGCATCGCGACTGACGCGCACGTCACCGCCCACAGATGAAACCGACGACGAGCGGCAAGGCTGCGAAGGGTGAGGATTCGGATTCCGACGCGGATTCCGTGGATTCCGAGTGCGTTGACGATTTATCTGGGGATGAAGTGGACGCGTCGAACATCATAGAGGGCGGCCGGCGCGCCAGACGCGGTCGACCGACGACGTTCACGGCAGCCATGTACGCCGCCGCCCCGCTTGGAAGTGACAGTGATGACGAATAATCGCTCGCGTGTGCGCGTATGTCGTAGAATTGATGCATTTAGCAAAAGGTTGTAATCGTGACGCGATGTTCCTCAGAGTTGGACTCTCTCAAACGCGAACGCGATGACGCGAGCGATTCAATTGTACCGCGCAGTCGTGCGCACCGTTCGTGGGATGGATGCGGAGCAGCGCGTGAGTGCGATGGGCGAGGCGCGAGCGGCGTTCGCGCGCGGCGCGACGCTTGGTGGACACGAGTTGGCGCAGGCGTTGGAGTTGGGAGAGAAGCGAGTTCAGGTGGCCAAGCACTACGGCATAGCGTACGAGCGCATGACGCACACGGAACTCGCTGGAGGTGGAAATAAGGACATCGAGGCGCCGATCGTCGACGGGTCGTCTCGAGGGGTGTCTGACGTGCTTCGGTCGACGATGAGCGCGCAGTTTCCGGTGAATCCGGCTGGGGCCGCGGCTCGAGCGCGCGCGCGAGCAAAGCGTGCGGCGGTTGCGGACGCAGAGATGCGCGGAGACGTTGATTGAATAAATAAATGACGCGATGAAATAGAGTAGATTGCTAGCTTTGGATAAAATTATAGTACTGTACATGATTTGCACGACGACGGCTATCCGGTGCGTGGTGTACGGCGTAGACGACTCGCGTCCTTCTCAAGCCCAAAGGCTTTCGGTGCCATAATTTTTCGTCTCGCGATACGATGGAGCAGTGTATAAGAATTGTAACACTGGACGAACAACGTCGGCGGAATTGTTCGCCATGCCGCGATGGAGCAAGCGATAATCATACAAGACGGATTGTCCAGCGTTCAGAATTCCGTCGTACGACGCGTTCAGGATGTGCGACGCCTCACCAAAGCCAATGAGCTTGCTAGTCTTGTGGCTTTTGAGAAAGAATTGTGTAAAACCCACATCATAGTTCAAATCAATCAAAGGCATGAAGACGCATATTCCGTACGGCGGCGCTGCGCCGCAGCCTTCGAAATCGCACTCGCGGTCCAAATGTCGACCATCTGCGTGCCATTCCTGATTCTTCGCCCCGGGATAGGAATACACCACACTCACCGCCACATTCCATCCATTGGGCAACATTACATCTATAAATCGCACCCACGGCGCGTCGTGTGATAATAATCTAACCTCCTCCCAGTCTTTATGTTGTAAATCGACGAGCGCGTCGAAACGCCAACCGCCTCGACTTCCAATCTCTTTAAATGCAAATCTATCCGTACCGAACGCAATGTTCGGATGTGCCACTTTCATTCTATCTTCTATCTCTGCTATAAACTCGCGCACGCGCGGCCGAATCGCATCCAGCCTAAGCGGGTCGACGGTTTGCGTCAGCGTCGCCGCGCCCTTGTCTAGAAACCCATCAACTGTTTCTGCACCATACAGACGCAACGACGACGCATCTTCACGCACCGACAATAAAGGCACGTACCCAGGCGCAATGAGCACGACTTCCACATCGAACGCGCCGCTTCGAAACTCTCGTCGAACCGCGCGTTCGACGACGCGCGTCAACCGTCGCTCCTCCGACGAACAGCTCCTCGCCCTCCACGTCACGCACACATCCATCCCGCCCTGCCGCGCACCGTCAAGCTCATCCCGCATCAACACTCGACCTTCGCGCACGCGCACGTCGCGCTCAGGCGCGAACGGCGCGCAGCGCAACGCCCGCAACGCGCGCACCAGTCCATCGTCGCTCGCCACGAAATCACCCTTTACCACCCGCACGACGCAGCTCACGCGCGCGCGCTCGTCGTCGTACATCGCACACTCCGCGCGTTCATCCGCGTCGTCGCGCGCGCGCGCGTCGTCGTCATCGTCATCGTCGTCGGCGGCGCCGGCGCCGTGCATGGCGCAGCCGCCACTGACGTCGAACCGCACAGAGCGACGCCGCGACGCGCCGCGATGAGTGACCAGGCGGTGTTATTGCTTCGCAAGCAATTGAAAGGTGCGCGAACGCGAACGCGAACGCGAACGCGCGCGGGCGATGCGCGCGAACGCCGCGCGAGCGGGCGCGAGCGACGTCGGCGGTGCCTCGTGGATCTGGTGATGTGGATATTCGCAACACTTTCGCGGGATCGAGCGTCGCGATCGCGCGCGCGAGAGGGCGTTCGAGCGCGCGCGCGCGAGCGTCGGATTTCGTACGCCGCGACTGACCGTTTGGATCGCGTGTCGTGTGCGAATAGAGCTGTCGCGGAACCCGATTGAGGGATTCTCCGCGGGTTTACGCGACGACTGCAACGTCTTCGAGTGGCAAGTGACGGTGATGGGTCCGCCGGATACGATCTACGAGGGTGGATTTTTCGTGTGTGACATGTCGTTTCCGAAAGATTATCCAAACAAGCCGCCGAGTGTGAAGTTTAAGAGTGAGATGTGGCATCCGAACGTGTACGCGGATGGGCGCGTGTGTATTTCAATCTTGCACTCGCCGGGGGACGACCCGCATGGGTACGAGGATGCGAGCGAGCGGTGGAGCCCGGTACAGACGGTTGAGACGATTATGTTGAGTATTATTTCGATGTTGTCCTCGCCGAATTGTGACAGCCCGGCAAATATTGATGCCGCGAAGGAGTTGCGAGACGATTTTCCGGCGTTTAAGAAGCGCGTGGCGCGCTGCGTGCGCCGCAGTCAAGAAGCAGATTTTTAGACACGATACATGACACATATAGCGACGGCCAAGTAATAACAGGCTACGAATAGCATAGCGCTCAGCGCGCGCGGGAGCAAATTTATTAATATGATGTGAGATTAATTTCAATTTCAATTTCATGGGTGAGCGCGAAGCCTGCGGCGATTAAAGCGCAAGCTTGGCGAAAGCCTCAGCCGCTGCAACCGCGTCAGAAACGGCATCAACGTTCGGGCCTTGCCCTTGCGCCACGCCGTTCTTTCCTCCGCCGCCCTTAGCACCGAGCGGAGCGCTCGTCGCCGCGAACCAGCCCTTCACGTCGATGTTCACTTCCGGCGGAACGCTAACGTAAATGAACTCCTTGCCCTTGCAGTTGGACAAAAGCGTACACGCGATGCCCTCGTTGAAAGCATGTGCGGCCGCTTCTCTCAACGCGTTGGCATCGGTGTCATCAGCCAAGGTGGCGACGAAGAACTTACCACCGGCTGACTTGGTCGTCGCCGCCTTGGCTTGCACGTCCGCGAGCGCTTGTTGCTTCGCCGCCGCCGCCGCCTCCTTGGCCGCCTCGAGCATTCTCTTGGAGTGCGTGGCGAGATCAGCGCGAATCGCCTCTTTGATGAGCACAGGCATCACTGAGACGTCGCAAAGGTTTCTAATGCGTCCTAATTCCCTATCCAGGGCATCGCCCGACAAATTGTCGCACGCCTTGACTTCGGCTTGAATTTCTTGACCAAACTTGGTCGTCTTCTTCGCTGCACCGCGCGTGGCGCCAGTCATACGGCGAATGCCCTTGGCCGTACCGGTTTCTTCGAGTACAACGAAGCATTCCGCCGCGTCCGTGCTCACCAAGTGCGTGCCTCCGCAAAATTCAATCGAGTGGTTCATCCACGCGTCGTTGGACGGATTGGCGAGCAATTCGTCAATCGTGGGACCGACGGAAACCACGCGCACCGGATCAGGGTACACTTCACCGAACACCGCTCGGAGACCATTAATGCTCATCGCCTTCTCAAGAGGAACTTCGCGCTTATCCACCGCGTAGTTGGCTTGAATTTGTTCGTTGACAATTCGCTCGACGTCGGCAATTTGCTCCAACGTTAAAGGCTTGTTGTTGGAGAAATCAAATCGCAACTTCTCGTCATCAACTAACGAGCCTTTTTGATCAATACCGTCTCCCATCACCTTGCGAAGAGCATAGTTTAACACGTGCGTCATCGTGTGGTTTGGCATGATTTTTTCACGGCGTTCGTAATCGACATCCGCCTTTGCGGCGTCGCCAACCTTGACTTCGCCAGTCACTTCGCCAGTGTGTAAAACGAAACCTGCCGCAATCTTCGTGTCAGCAACGGCTACCGAGCCCGTTGCGGTAGAAATGACACCAGTATCGCACACTTGACCACCGGATTCAGCGTAGAACGTGGTCGACTCCAACACAAAGCCGTACGGCCCCTCCGCAGTGGCGGTGGACTCCACAAAACCGCTCGGGGTCAGGATAGCCTTGACGGCAGTGGCATGCGACGGGCGTCCAACAGCGTACTTTTCAGAGTCGTTCGTCGGGCTCACGCCATTGTTTTGTAACCAAGCCGTGGCTTCAGCTTCGAACAAAAGTTCTACACCAGTGGACTTTTTGCCCGCAGCGCGAGACTTTTCTTGCGCTTCGGCGAACGCTTGCTCAAAGCCGGCGTTGTCGAGGGTGAAGCCGTTTTCTTCAGCCATGAGCTCGGTGAGATCAGCCGGGAACCCGAATGATTCCCAAAGCAAGAACGCTTCAGCGCCAGTGACAACCGTTCGACCTTCGGCTTGAGCGGCGGTGACAACTTTTTTGAATTGTTCGATGCCCTTTTGAAGCGTGCGGCCGAAAGACTCTTCTTCATCAGCGATGATCTCCGTGATGTGTTGCTGCTTAGTCACGAGTTCAGGGAATACGTCACCAAGTTGCTTAACGAGGATCGGTACGAGTTTGTGGAAGAAGCCTTGCTTGGCACCAAGCTTCTCGCGACCATAACGCACGGCGCGACGAAGAACGCGGCGCAACACGTAGTTGCGACCGTCGGAACCAGGCGCGGCGCCATCGGCGATAGCGATAGAGAGGGTACGGATGTGATCCGCAACGACGCGATACGCCATGTCCTTTTCACCAACGTCCTCCTTACCGAGCAAACCCGTGTACGGGGCGGCACCGCTAATGTTTTGGATCGCCTTGAAGATTGGCATGAAGACGTCGGTGTCATAGTTGCTCATCTTGTTTTGCAAGATGGAAGCAAGACGCTCGAAACCCATACCAGTATCAACGTGCTTGTTCGGAAGGGGCTTCAACACACCACCGGCTTCACGGTTGTATTGAATGAATACAACGTTCCAAATTTCAAGGCAGTTGGGGTCGTCCATATTGACGAGCGAAGACGCGTCCCGGCCGCCGATGCGGTCAAAGTGAATCTCTGTGCACGGGCCGCAAGGACCCACGTCACCCATTTCCCAAAAGTTATCCGCGCAGTCGAATGGCATGACCTTACTCGCCGGGAGGTACTTTTCCCAAATCGCCTTGGCCTCCAAATCCGGTTCCAAACCTTGAGACGCGTCGCCGCCAAAGTAGGTGGCGTACAAGCGGTCCTTCGGAAGTTTGTACACTTCAGTCAATAACTCCCAGGCCATGGAGATGGCTTCCTCCTTGAAGTAATCACCAAAAGACCAGTTACCCAACATTTCAAAGAACGTGTGGTGATACGTGTCCTTTCCGACATCGTCTAAATCATTGTGCTTGCCGCCGGCGCGAATGCACTTTTGCGTATTCGTCGCCTTGGTGAGCTTTGCGAGCGGGCTCTTCGGGTCAGCCTTACCCAAAAAGATGGGCTTGTACTGGTTCATACCCGCATTCGCAAACAACAATGTCGGGTCGTCGACCGGCACCGCTGGAGAAGATGGAAAGTTGACGTGATCGTACTTGGAGACAAAAAAGTCTACAAACGTGTCGCGAACGCGCTTGGACGGCCACTCTTCGACGTACTTCACCGGTCGCGCCAACGCTTGCGGGCCACTCGAATCGTATACCATCGCACTTTCGCACGGGACCATCGTCCCTACGGACTCGAGCCACTCTTGTTGCGCGTACACCAATTCAATCCACCGCAAGAGCTTCGGGAACGACGTCTCCCACTCGGCGCGCGGCACCAAGTACAAGTACACGTTGGCCAACGAGCTCGCGCCGACGATATCCGCCAACGACAACACGTTATCCACCAAGAACACGGCATCATTCGCGACCAAATAATCCTCTACAGCTTGCATGAACGAACGCACTGTCGCCTTAGCTTCCGCCTCCTTCCCGGCGTCGTACGTCAGCCCTCTGTTCGCGCCGATGCCGGCGATCGGATACAACCACATCGGTCCACAGCAATCCACAGTGTTAAACGAATCCATCCACCCATCAATTCTCGCCCGTGTCCATGCATCGTTAGGATACACCGCGCTCCCCGTCGCACCCACGACGCACACGTACCTCGCGATCGCGTTCGACTCGAACGCCGACGTCCCGCGCTGGGCGTGCGTCGCGCACGGCACCTTCCCGAACGGATTCTTCTCCTTCAAATACTCCGCAGACTTATTCGTCACCCCCATCTCACAAGGCATGCTCTTCAACTCATTCTCTGCCGTCCCTGCCCATCGCGCCGCGGCAGAGATGCGGAAATTTCGCGTCGTGCCGCCATAAAGCTCGAGCATCGCGTTGGATTGATTCGCGACCAGAGCGAGAGCTCGCGCGTCGTGTGCGTCGTGTGCGTCGCGCCCTGTCGCGGTGCGTCGCTCGAGTGATGCGCGCGTGGACCCTTGCGGCGTTGCGCGTCACGCGGCGACTGATGCGCGATGATCTCGCGCGTGCGTGAGTGCGGGCGCGGGAGCCGCCACGGCACAAAACGCGTTTTTTTGTGGATAGCGCGTGAAATTCAACAGGGTTTCGGGATGGGTGACGCGCTCGGGATGGTTATGAATCGGTTATGTATATATAAAATGCTGGTGGTGACACTGGCGAACGTGCGATGATGTGATGGGTGGTGGCGCGGGGATTGTGCGGCGGCGGCGCGGGATGCGATGCATCAGGGGGTCGCGCTCGCGCGTCGCGCGTCGCGCGCCGCGCGCGGTTTTCCATCGCGTCGCGCGCGTCCTCTACTCGGTGCGTGTCGTGTCGTGCGTGTATGTGTGCTTCTACTTGGCCAAATGGTAATCGTTCGGGACTTTGACGTTCCACCCGCGTTCGTCAGGGATGCGGCCTTGCTGAATACCGGTGAGTTGATCGTACATTTCTTGTCCGACGGGGCCGACTTTGCCGTCGCAAAACAGGGCTTTTTTGCCTTGGTACGTAACCGAGCCGACTGGGGCGACGACGACGGCGGTGCCGCAGCAAAAGCATTCATCAGCTTGCATGACTTCATCAATAGATACGTTACGTTCCTCAACCGTGTACCCGCGCGAACGCGCGAGTTCGACGATGGATTTGCGCGTAATTCCGGGCAAAATGGTTCCTTGCAACGCCGGCGTGGAGATGGTTTTGCCCTTGACGCAGAAAAAGTTGCACGAGCTCACTTCTTCGACGTACTTGTTTTCCTTGGCATCCAAGTACATGACATCCGCGAAACCTTCCTTCTTCGCTTGTAACTGCACCTTCAACACCGGGGAATAGTTCCCGATGCACTTCGTACTTCCGCTTCCCCCCGGCGCGGCGCGATGATACGCCTCCTCCACCGTCAAGTCGATGGGCGTGAGCTGCCCACCCTTAAAATACGACGCCACGGGCGAGCAATACACCAAGAACGTATAACTCGGCGCCGGTGCGAGACCTAAAATAGCCCCCGTCCCAATCAACAACGGTCGTAAATACAACGCACCCATTCCAACCGGAGGCACGTAATCTCTATTCGCGCTCACCGTCTGCAGCACCGCCTTTTGAAACAACTCCCGCGGCACCGGCGGCATTGACATTCGCCCCGCGCCCTCTTCGCATCTCGCCGCATTCTGCTCGGGTCGAAACACCAATAACTCCTCGTCCACCGTACGGAACGCCTTCATGCCTTCAAACACGCCTTGTCCGTAGTTGAGCACCGCCGCCGCCGGGCTCAGGCTCAAGTTGTCGTACGGCACGACGCCCCCGTCGTGCCATTCTCCATCGCGCTCGCACGTCGCCACGTACATGTGCGACGTGGGCGTCAACCCGAAACCTAACGCAGACCAGTTGATGTCACTCGCAGGCGTGATCTTCACCGCGCCGCGCGCGCGCACGGCGGCGCGGCGCGACGACGACGCGCCGCTGGGGCGAACCGCGCCCGATGGCGCGCGAACGCGGCACGATTTCGTCGTCGTCGCCGACAGCGATGGGGTCAGCGCGGCGCGCGGGCGAACGAGGGACATGTGTCGAGGCGCGTTCGATCGCGCGGAACGGGCGCGGAACGGGCGGCGCGCGCGCGCGGGTGTGCGGCGCGGCGCGCGGCGCGGGAAAACCTGGCGCAGTGACGCAGTGGTCCGTTTTGAAGGTGATACATGCGGCGTCCTCGCGACGACGACCGGCACAGCGCGACGGCGCCGCGCGACGGTGGTCGTCCTCGCGAACGCGCGCTCGCGATGAAGATTGATGAAGTTCCAAACTTGACGCGTAAAGCGCGCGTGGCGGCGCACACGCACATCAAGGTACGAATGGATGCGCGGCGCGCGCGCGGGGGGTGGTGTGGTCAACGATCATCGGTGGCGGTGTGTGTTTCTTCGCGCGTACTGACGGTTCGAGCGCGGATGACGCGCGGCGCGCGCACAGGGATTAGGGTTGAAGGATGATGGATCCGCCGCGGACGCCGCCGCGGGATGGGTCGGGCAAGAGACGGCGCGAGAGGCGTGCGGGGTCGTCGCGGATATGATCCGCGAGAAGAAGATGGCTGGACGCGCGTTGTTATTCGCCGGTGCGCCGGGTACGGGGAAGACGGCGCTCGCGCTCGGGATTGCGCAGGAACTCGGGACGCGTGTGCCTTTTTGTCCCATGGTTGGTTCGGAGGTGTATAGCTCGGAGATTAAAAAGACGGAGGTGTTGATGGAGAATTTCCGTCGCGCGATTGGTTTGCGCATCAAGGAAGTGAAAGAGGTGTACGAGGGCGAGGTAGTGGAGATGACGCCTGAAGAGACGGAGAGCACGAGTGGGGGATATGGCAAGGTGATTTCTCACGTCATTATTGGGTTGAAATCGGTCAAGGGTACGAAGCAGTTGAAGCTCGACCCGGCGATTTACGAGGCGTTGCAGCAAGAAAAAGTCTCCACTGGGGATGTAATTTACATCGAGGCGAACAGTGGGAGCGTCAAGCGCGTCGGCAGGTGCGATGCGTATGCCACTGAATTTGATCTTGAAGCTGAAGAGTACGTGCCGTTGCCAAAGGGTGATGTGCACAAGAGAAAGGAGATTGTGCAAGACGTGACGCTGCACGACTTGGATTCGGCAAACGCTAAACCCGTCGGCGGCCACGATCTCGTGGCGGTGATGAACCAAATCAGCAAATCCAAAAAGACAGAAATCACCGAGAAACTTCGCCAAGAGATTAACAAAGTTGTGAACGGGTACATCGACCAAGGCATCGCCGAGTTGGTGCCAGGCGTGTTGTTCATCGACGAAGTGCACATGTTGGACATTGAGTGCTTTACCTACTTGAACAAGGCTTTGGAGAGCTCGCTGGCGCCTATTGTGATTTTCGCCACCAACCGCGGGGTGTGCACGGTCAAAGGCACCGACATTCAAGCCCCACACGGCATTCCTACCGATTTGCTCGACCGGTTGATGATTGTGCGTACGATGACGTACACGATTGAGGAAATGGTGAAGATTTTAGCCGTGCGCGCGCAGGTTGAAGACCTCGAAGTCGATGAGGATTCCCTCGCACATTTGGCTGAAGTTGGTGATCGCACGTCTCTGCGCCACGCCATGCAGCTCATGTCGCCCGCATTCATCGTGGCAAAGACGAACGGTCGCGAAAAGGTGGCGTTGTCTGATTTAGAAGAATGCGAGGGATTGTTTCTCGACGCCAAGGCGAGCGCGAAGTTGCTGCAGGAACAAGCGGATAAGTACCTTGCGTAAGACTCTCGTCATCGTTTGTTAATAATAATATTCTATAGTGTTTGACTTGCCATCATTACAAAACGAGTGCGTCAGGAATTGCTGGCCTCTAGGCGGGAGTCGCCTTTGGCGAGCGGCGCATTGGTGATTCTTGTTGCGGGGCTTCATTACTGCCGCCACCACTCCCATCACCGCTATTCTTTTCTTTAGTAGTGTCGCTATCGTCGCGACGCGCATGAGCCTGCTTTTTACCTTGCGCTTTCGGCGCCATGGCTTCGATGAAATACTGCGCGTCTTCTGGGTTCAGAAACGTCACGCATCCCGCGCCGACGAGTTGCAGCTGCTGATTCCACATTTGCTTGGATTTGAAATTCGTGCATACGTTACGCATCAACAAAACAGTCGTCTCTTTGTCGACGGGAGACATTCGTTGCAACACTGCAGCGTGATCAACTGATGACTTTGCGTTGTCGCCAAACAAACCGGCGAGAAAGCTGTAGATGACCGTGAAATCTGGCGTCGAGCTATCGCACACGGCGAGGTTATTCGACAAATACTGAGGCGGAGTCTTAATGTTTATCGCTTGCGTACGTTTCACGGTCTTCGCTGGTGCGCGACGCGGCGGCTTTGGCGCCGTCATATCGCTACGCTTGCGCTTAACCGACGTCTTTGCAGTCGGCTTCGCCTCGACTTTATCCACCATCGCTGCGACTGACGCGACGGCTACGTTCGCCGCTTGTTTGGGCGCTGGTGTTTCCCGTGCCGCTCCCGCGGCCATCGTCGCCGCGGCGATGATCGATTTCGCATTCGAATTCGCATGCAAAGCCTTCTTCTTCACCTTGTCGCCCTCGTTGTTCTTCGCCTTGCGTCTCGGCGGCGGCACGTGCTCGCCCGTCCCATCCTTCATCACCTTGAGGAAATATTTCTGCGCGTGCGAACGTATCTGAATCACAGTCTTCGTCTCGACGTAGTTCTCAATCTTTTTCCAATCACGATCGTACAATTGAAGCGCCTTTAAAAACTTATCGTGCTCCTTCTCCGTCCACGACACGCGCGGCTTGGACATCGTATACGGCTTCCGCGCCGGCTTCGCCACCGACCCCGCGGCCACAGCCCCACCTCGACCCTCATCATTCACCGCACCCGCACCACCCTGCGTCGCGCCCGACCCATCGACACCGACGACGCCCTTCGCCTCGCCTCGCCCGCGCGCGCCCGCGTCAATCTTCTTCGCTCCGCGCCCCGACGCCGACGCGCTCGCCGTACGCCCAGACCCCGCCCGCGACGCCGACGACGACCCAGCCATCATCACCCCGCGCGCGATATTCCCAACCCCACGCGCGATTTCACGTCCTCACCTCGCGCGCGATCGTTCCAATCCAAATCAATCCAAATCAATCCAAATCAATCCACCGTCCGTTCGCGCACCCGACGAGTGATTGCACGCCGATGCGCGTCTCCCTCTGTCTCTCCACACACACACACAGGCGAAGACGAATATACCACACCACGCGCGTCCCCGCGCTCGATCGTTTCGCGCGTCCGTCGTCCGTCGTCCGTCGTCGTCCGTCGCGCGGTGCCGACGACGACGATCGCGCCCGCGCGCGGGGTCGAGGCGATCCAGGCTGGATCGCCTCGACCGGTGGGGTCTATCGCCTGGTCGTGATTGGTCGATGGGTCCCGGGCGTCGAGCGTCACGCCACGTCACGCGCGCGGTGCCTTTATGGCGCGAACGTGGAGATATTTTATTCGGACATTCGGAGTTTGTGTATGGTCGGACATTCGGCGTTTGTGTGTCTTCGGTCGGACATTCGGCGTGTGTGTGCGGCGCGTCGCTGGACGTGTCTCGTGGATGCGTGGCGACGCACGGCGCGCAGTCCCCGACGCCGACGCGATGCGCGCGGTGGAGATCGCGCCGGAGACGCAGAAACACCCATTCGCGGTGATGTTACTGCTCGGGTGCAAGGCGGCCCCGATCGTGGCGTACGTGTGACTCGGGCGCGACGGACGATGGTGCGGATGACTGACGCGATGTGTCGCTCGTGGCGTAGGTACGCGACGTGCGAGCTGTTTAATGAGAACTTTGTGCATAATTTCGTCGGGGTGGTGATTTTGCTCGCGGGGGATTTTTGGATCACGAAGAATATCGGTGGACGGTTGCTCGTGGGGTTGAGGTACTGGAATGAAATCGACGAGGCGGGGGAGTCGCGATGGAGATTCGAGTCGCGCGATGAAGACGGGATGAAACGCGTCGATAAGCATGAATCTCGATTATTTTGGACGACGTTATACGTCGCTGTGTTGGTGTGGGTGGTATTTTTCATAGGCACGCTCGCGGCGTTTCACTTGAACTACGCGTTGCTTTCGGGCACCGGGTTGATTCTCGCGTCGTCAAATTTGTACGGATACTACGCGTGTAGCAAAGACCAACAGGCGGCTGTCGCCGCGGGGATGTCGTCATTCGCTCGTCGACAAGTCGTCGGTTCGTTCTTTAGTTAGTTTTTTGTACATGATGAAAATAGCAGCATGACATCGTTCAACGATACATCCCGTCCCGTGCCGTCGAGGCGCGCGCGGAGCTTGCCCAACAAACTTCCGACTTCGGCCACCCACATAGTGCGCCGCGTGCGCGACGACGACCGACGCGTGCGGGTCATCATGACGACGAAGTCGTCAAAGATGTCCACCAACGCGCACGGGTCGACGGCAAACCTCGCTGATGCCGCAAGCGCGTCGGCTTCAAAGGTTGCAATCGCCTCGTTTCTAACCAAACGAGGAGGAAAGGATTTATACGGCAAACCGACGTGGCGGCTTCGGTTTTTCGCATTGCGTCGGTCGAGACACGCGCGCGAACGGTCGGTGATTCGTTACTTTGCCAATGAGCCCGCTGATGCGTCGGAGACGGCGGCGAAGGGGGAGTTTGTGATTAATGGAAAGTCAAGCGTGCGCGTGCTAGATGCCGAGGAAACGTTTACAGAGTTTGGTTTGAAGGCAAATAAATTCGCAGGTAAACGCATGTTTGCGTTTCAGACGCTTCCAAGTGATGGTAACAGCGGCGCTTTGGTGGTTGAGGCTGAGAATTTGGCGCTGATGCAGCGTTGGGTGACGGCGATTAGCGACGCGATTGCGGCAGCGCGCGCCGTCGAGAGCGAAGCCGCGGGTCAGACGTTGACATCGAGCGGCGTGAACGCCGAAGAACAAGACGCGCTCAAAGGTAAGAACTTTAGAGGCACGCTTGAATTGGCGGGTTTGTGCGGGCCCTTAGGAGGCGGAGCACTTCCAGTGCATTTGGATGCGTGCTGGGAAAATTTGACGTTTGTAGATCTCATGGCAGACTCGTGTCTGAATGAACGGCTCGGGCGACAGCACAGACCAAAGTATGTTCGAGAAACACTGTCGGCGCTAGTTGATAGTGCGATTACGGTATCGAGATGTTTGAGTGCGTCGGCGATTCAAATGAGTGGGCCAGAGTCCAACGCGATGGGCTCGATTCGCCGAGCGTTAGAAGACATGCTATCAATGGCTCGACTCATCCCAGTCGGTACCAAGGATAACAACTTGTTTGTGTCATTCCTAGCGGCATTTTTAGATCGTGTCAAGCAACTGCGCGCAGGCGAGCTAATGATGGTGCCAGGCGGTTGGGCGAACGCCGACGGCGGAGCGGCGGTGATTTACACCATCCACAGACTTCCGGCGCACTTTGTAGTAAGCTTGACGAATTGCGGTGACGGTTTGGAGTATCATCCAATGAAAGCCGATCCAGCGCAAGATGCATTCAAATACATCGCAACCGTACAGCTGATGGAGGTGCCAATCGCAGTGGCGATGGATTCGTCGACGTGGGCACTTTTGTTCCGACCACTGGTGTTTCCGCACACGGCAGAAAAGGCAAAAGATATGATTTACAACAAGGTATTGCCGATGATGAACTCGCGTCCTTTACTTGCGTCCGTGACGCCAAGTCCATTACGTACAGTGCAGTTTGCGAAGCGCCCTCGAGGGCTCGACGCCAGCGGGGTGTTTACCGCGCTCGAAGCCGCGCGCTGTGGCCTCGCTAGTTTAGGATGTCCGCCTTCGCGGGCCGACGCTTTGGTGAATCTCGGCGTTCGACATGTCATGCTTGAAGAAGCAAAGCGTGACTTGGAGCGCGTCAATATGATCGGTGCAAGTGCTTTGGTGACTCTGCAAGCTGCATGCAGAACGGTGTCTGATTACGCCGCAACGCACGCCGAGCTTCTAGTCGCCGCAGAAGAGAGCATGTCGCCCAATGGATCACCGAATGGCGCATCTGCTCCCACCAAACCTGCACCGTTATCGCGAGATACGCTTGCGCAAATATTGCGTAGTGTCGAAGCCGTCATGCAAAAGACGAAGGCATTGCACGCAGCGACGACGCTTCCACCACCGCTCGCGCCGACGAAATTACCACCGACATCATGTGCTGTGCCGTTATTCAATCGGCTCGCAATCGAAGGAAACGTCGACGCATTGGCTGGTGCTGCCAAGGCGCCACCCATTCTTCGCCCCGTTGAGCTCACCATGGTCCCGGACGCCATCGATTCATTGGAACAAGTGCCAAAGGCGCTGCGAAACGCATTGCACTGCTGTACCATACTCGCCAATCAATCAGATTTGATGCCGAACTCATACGCATTGCGAGTGAGCTTACTTGTGCATTTATTTGTACACGTGCTTCCAGCACCGATGCCACTGACGCATCCAGAACGCGCGACAAAGTGCTTCTGGGCGAGCTCAAAGGCGACGTATGAGATTCAGGCTGAGATATTGAGAAGCTTGAACTTACTTCTCAGACATTTTTCAGCAGCTGTGCTTTCTATTAGCGTGACGCAAACATTTGATGCCGCGCGATTACTTACAATTGCGAACTTCGCCGCAATCGCTGACGCGACTTTACGGCTCAAAGTTACTGACGCTCCTTCGGCTTTTATCCAACACTACGCTGGATATGCCGAAGGTCCAATTAGCGCATTTGGCTTTGAAATCGGTCCTTTTGCCGTGGAGGCAGAATATTTGCGGTTTCATTGCCCTGAGCGAACGGCTAGATTGACACAAATACTGGACTACTTCCATAGCTTGAAGAGGATGATTAGCAAAGATCACATGATTTATCGATGGGAAGACGAAAGCGCTGGGGGCATGTCGTTTGGCGTCGGCGAAGCCCGACTCATCGATCAAGTGTGCTTACAAATGGGCATTAGTCGCGATGTACCAGAGTACTTGGCAAAGTATCACACAGGTGAACATCGCGAATTCGTAGATTCCTACCCAGAAATGCGTTCGTTGCGCGATATTCTTTTCATGTTCAAGTTGCTTATGGCTCCTACATCAGACGCGCTGCCAGAGCTCGCGCGATGGAAGCCGATTGATGCAGCTTTAGACTGGTCAGTGACGGCACGTGATGGGTTCTTTGATCTCACTGTTTCGGCATTCGGTCGCAACCTAGCCGTGCAGCCGTGGAAGGAGCCAGAATTGGACGAGGGAGGAAAGTTGCGAACCGGATGGCGCAACGTCTTTGGTGGTGGATTCTTCGCCAGAATCACCGACCGTCGACCGCGTTGTCCGCCATCTGGTGCAAACCCGAGTAACCTGGCGGGTAGTAGAATCGACACAGAAGAAGACGTCCTTCACTTACCGGATGTTCCTACGTTCGACAATCTGTTGAAGCAGAGTGAATCAGAGTTGCTGCTGACGTATCTCACGGCGCCTATGATTCGACTACCTCTAGTTATGAAACTGTTCTCCGACCCAACTCGAGTGCGTGGGATTACGCATCGGGATATTCAGAGCATTATAGACGCAGTCATGTTCGAGCCCGGACCTTGGTCACCGCCTGAACCGACAAATGTACCAAAAGAAATCCCGGCGCCGACGCGCGCGCACATGGCGACGCCGTCCGGCTTACTGATACACGAATTGATTCATTGCCCAGCACCGCTCGTTGATAGTGCGGAAGAGTTGTTAGCGCTAAGTTTAGAGCTCGACACTGGACGCCACGATGCACCGAGCGCGCAAGGTGTCTTATTTGCGACGAGAATGCTCACCAGATTGTTGGCGTTTGTCTCTCACATTATCAAATCCAATTCGTTGGATACCGAATTCAGCGCATCGACGGGTTTCACGCGAGGGATGACTTGTTCCTCGGCTGCAGTGAGTACGCTCAAGGATGTAAAACTTCGTATCAAGCGAGCGTTAGGCGACAAATGCACGCCTGTGCTGAAGCGATGGCTTGGACACGCAGTGAAGAAGAACGCCATTCGCCCAGCGTGCGCACTTCACGCACACCTGGCATACATGCATTACTGGACCCCTCGGGATGAAATCGACAAGCAGGCTGCTCGAACTATTCTTACGGCGCAGCAATACATCTTTGTCAACTATTCGTTCGCGGATACCCCGGATGGGAGTGCAGCGACGGACAGAAAGTTGGCTGACGCGGGTAACATGAGCGGTGTGGACACTGGACTTGGATTTGTCCCAACAGAAATTTTCGATCTCTTCCAGCGGAAGCGGCGTTCGGTATTGGAATGGGCGGCGGCCAATCCAAAGGACGCGAACCAAATTTTGGAAGAAGTCGTAGATGTATTGACGACGAAGAAGACAGATGGCTCTCGATCGCCGACAAACGTCCTTGACTCGGATGAGAATTTCAAGACGAACCGGGCGTGGCGAAGAGCTCCTGGAGCAGGTGGCGCGGGTCGATTCGTCAGTTACGTTTCTGACATTCCATTCAACGAACTTGTAGCCAGGGACAAACAAGCGTCAGAAGAGCTACTCAGACGCCACGTTCATTACGGTGAATGGTTACTTGAAACCACGATGCAAACGTTTGAGATGGAAATCAACACGCAGCTAGGAGAGTTTACGGTTCGGAAAAACAGACTTGGTCACCTTGAAGCATCCATTCGAGAAATGCCAGATTTCATTGCTGCTTTAGGGCCCGTGCTTTCGAAACGGGGCATTGAGTCTTCCCATTTCCACGAGCTCGCTGAAGAGGAAACGCTCACGATTGGTGATAGTGGTGACGTCGTGCATTGTGCAGAGGTGCAAAACACCGAACACCGCAAGTGGATGCGTCTCGTTGGTTTAGGTCATGACATTCAGCTTTGGGATCGCGACCCAAGACCACCGATGAATGAGTTCACTCGTCCTTACGTGAGTCGGGTGCAATCGTCAGTTTCTGCAGTTGAAGCTCTAGGACGTGCCGTCGGTAGCGGCGGACTTGAGCCTTGCGAGCAATGGATTGCGCAACTCTTAGAACCAATTGCAAGAGGCCCTGGTGCAGGGTTTTTGCATGGGGTTGAGCTGTTCTTACCGAACCACACGATTCATGGCACAATCGCTCGACTCGCTGGCACTGGAGCTCCAGACAACGCCGTTGAAGAGCCATGGAGCTTTTTCAGACGAAAAAAGAAAGCTGATGGTGCAGATCAAGCCAAGCGGGTAGAGCAAGCTAAGAAGCTTCTTACTGAGGTCGTTATCGTGCAAGAACCGCCGTTGGTACAAGTTTTCCGCGTGGAATCCTACGGTAGGCGTTGGCGACGATCCCTCGTGTTCGCGTCAAACGCATCCTTTTGCTTGGCTGATATCGATCCAGATGGCGAACCATTATTGACTGATCCGAACGAGCGATTCCTACTTTCTGCTGCGCGACTTGGTTCGCGAGCTCCGAGTCTCGTCGTCACGCGATTACTTCACGGGGCAGTCGGACGCGAATCTTTTGTTCCAGCGAGACATTTGCGAGGCTTACTCCCCGCCGCCTTGCTCGAAGAGTACCAGTTTTGGCGAAGTGAAACAACTGGTGATCTATTTGGTACAGCGCAAGATGGAGCTTTGCACCACGATACGATGATTCACGTGCGATTGGGCTATGAAAACAACACTCTCCTCGACGGCAAGCAACCAATTGACACTTGCGCCGTCGTGAGACGGTTGCCTGTCAACTCTCTTGATGACGCTTCAAAACTTCCGTTACTTGATGGATCGTACGTCGAAGGTCAGCTTACGCTTGTTGACTTGTTATATGCCCCTGGTCTTGCGGGTGAAAACGGGAAATCGCTGTTATTACTAACAAAGTCTCTCGCCGCGGTGGAAGGCTTGGCTCATGCGCTGGTTTGGACAGCAAAGCGCGGTTTAGAGAACGGGCCGACTGCAGCTGTCGAATTGTGCGATATCGCGCGCATCGAGCTTCCTCGACTTGGTGTTTCTTTCAATGCTGTCGAGTCTGGTGGTTCGATCCGTCTCGAGTGCGAAGAACACGCTGGTTTGTTTCTCGCGCAACGCAGAAATCCTGCGCTTGAAGGACTCCTCGCCGGTTTACCGCACGCACTACTTCTCGAAGCACGCGATGGCGCGCTGTCAGTCTTACTCCCGGCTGGTGCAATTCCACGACCCGCGGCATATGCGACTGATCATGCCAACGCCGCAAGCACCGGTCTCGGCTCAGATCTGGTCATCGATCGCTGGAACTCGCAGTGGGTGGAAAACATTGGAAGCACAAGACATTATGTGTACCCAGTACATCCATCACATTCAGTGATTAGCGCCACGACACTCGCATCAGCACTGTACCTTTCCATCCTGCGTTTTGTTGGACGCTCGTACTTGGATGTTTTACGCCTTGCAGAGCTATGCGTGTCAGAAGCGTTGCCGTCGCCAGAGGAGGCGCAGCTTTGGGATGCGCTCGCGCACGCCGCATCCCTGGATCCTTCTCCAGATGCTACCGCAGTTCGCGTCAAGCTTGCACTCATGGTACAAGGCACTCCAATCGAAGCTCGTCTTGCGGCTAAGTGGCCGCCTGTTGCGGATGTTCTCGCGTACATAAACGCTTGGCCTTACATTAGTGCGCAATGCCGATTGACGGGACAAGAAGAACTGTCCGCGATTGAGAACCTTCCGTCGGTAACGTTAGCGAAGAAGCGCGCCAAGTTCCGCATCAGCTTGAGTTTGATTTTCCCAGGATCGAGAAAGACTACTGCGGAAGAGGCGAACATGGACCCAGCAAAGACACCCGAGTTGCTGAATCGAGCGGCGTACCTGCGCCAGTTGGTGAGCGGCATCGCCCGCATGAGCGCCGGAGCTACACCCACGAGCTCAGGATTTCCACTCGTATACCCGCAGACACCGGAATACAGTCAATACGATACCATTGATGACTTGACGTGTTTGGAAGAGAAAGTGTACGGTGAAGGCCCTCTTGGCAAGCTCGCCGGATTGATTCAAACATACAACCGTCCAGACGACGTAAGCGTCAACGGCGCACAAGCTTTGGCTTTGATCGGAAAATGGATCGATAACGAAAAGTTCAACCTCGACGGTAACCTTGGGTTTCCGCTGTTTTTTGAACTCTTGACTGGCACGTTGCCCATGCGAATTCTCCCGGGTGACACGCCGCATCGCTGGGGTAACGTGTTGCTACGCTTTGTGCCGACGGAGCAATCGATGAAACGCGGCACCCTGATGAGTACCCTTCGCATGCTCGCATCAAATCCAGCACTTGCCGTGGACTGTCCAAAGATTGAAGAACAGAGCGTCGGTCAGCGTTTTACGTCCATGTTCACCTCGGACGGCGCCATTGGTGTTTTGCTTCGTCGCGTGCGACCGTACTTGCAGCAACACAAGGACAGTCTCCCGTTCCGTCAGACCTGGGTTGGCAAAAGTTACATAGCGCCAACGATTTACGAATCGGACGTTAAAACTTGGGCACGAACAATCGCAACTGGTGGTCGATGGGCGCTCACGCGTTTCTCCAACACATCGTGCTCTGAACGCGAGTTTCCATTGCAATCAGTGGGGAGCGAGCAAGGCATCGGGTTGACGTCATGGAGTGGCAAAACGCTTCAACACGTCGACTTGAACATGCTCGTCCATCGTCCGCTCGGCGTGCTCGACTTAAACAAGTATGTCGTACCTCTTACGGAGGATAGAAGTGACCAGCTCGCAGAAGACGTCGCGCTTGGTGGTGTTGGTGGTTTGCCTTTTGATGTGAGCCAACACCCTTCGGCGACGACATCTGTGGCACGCCAAATGCTCACTCGCTTGCGTCAAGACGTCACCAGTGCTGCAGGGAAAGCAAAAGCTCGGAAAGATATGGGCGATTTTAGCGCCGTCACGCTCAAGGGCTTCACGCCTAGCGACACCGCTGCGATTGCAGCGGAAGCTGGCGCAGGTCGAGCGGGAACCGCCGCCGGTACGGCGCGCGCCGTGCTTCGCGAACTCCTCGAAAGCATCCGTCGCGTGACCGCTGATGATAAGGCTGCAGCGGCTGAGGCCATGTCTGCTGCACTCGCTACCGCAAATGGCTTGAGAAAAGATGCCGAGTCTGGTACGAAGATGTTGCGACTCGGATTGCAACGTCGCGCAGGCGCGTGGGCAGAGGTCACATTTGAGGACTTGGTTGAGTGTCTGACGTGTGAAGGCGGTGAGCACATCTTGTCTCGATTATCTCCTGGCGTGACTGCCGCTCAAATCGTCACCGCGTTGCATTTGGCGTCGCAATCGTTGTTGTTGACTCTCCGCGCCACGCTCGCGGCGCGCGCCGCCGCGATGGTGGCGGATACGCTCATCGCGCTGACGAATTGTGCGAAGACAGCTGCGCTCGATGGTATCGATTCCGTCGATCGCGACTTGCGCCTTCGTGCGTTAGCGATTGCGGAGTTACTTTCAGTGGAACGTCATTACTTCCATGCGGACACTGCGAATCCATTTAACAATGCGACAACCTTGGTATACGACCCTCGCTTGCTTGTGTACGAGTACAGTCAAAGCATCGTACTTCGCAAGCGGCAAGTCGAACTCACTCGTGACTTTGTCAACACCGCCGAACTTGGTGGCGGACAGTGCGCGCAGATGCTCATGGGTGAAGGTAAAACCACAGTGGTGTGTCCTTTACTCGGGTTCTTACTCGCGAAGAAGAGTTCGATCGTCGTACAAGTCGTCCCGCACGCGTTGCTTGAATTCTCGCGCAGCACGTTGAGAAAATCATACTCTGGTATGATTCGACGCTCGGTGGTGACGTTGGAGTTTAATCGTTACACATCACTCAGCGATGGTGCAATTTTAGCGGCACTGCGTAAAGCGCAAGAAAATCGCGCCATCGTGATTGCGTCTCCGACGAGCATTAAGTCACTCGCGCTCAAATTCTTGGAAGTGTGCCACTTGCTCGACCAGTCGTACATCGCCGAGCTTGAAGCGAAGGCTGGATCGAACATCGTCACACAGGGTGGGGATTTCATTGCACGCGTATTTGGTGGTGCAAAAAGTCGCAGTGAACGCGTTGCTGATGCTGGCGGCTTAAGTATCGAAGAGCTGAATGTGTTACGCTCTGAGGCGCAATGTGCGGCGGAAATCTTTGAAATCTTTCAGACGGGTACGCTGATCCTCGATGAAGTCGACTTAATTCTCCATCCGCTCAAATCTGAGCTCAACTGGCCGATGGGTCGACGCGTCCCGCTTGATTTCAGTCAGTCGGCGTCTGGGAATGGTTTGCGTTGGAAGCTGCCATACTTTATCCTCGACGCAATCTTTGCAGTGGCTCACGGTTCATCCACCGTGAGCGAAGCCGCTGGCTCACAAGAGGCGAGTGATTTACTCGACAGCATCCGTGATGTGATCAATGCTGCCGTAAGTAATAAGCAAATTCAATCGTCGCCGCATCTCGCGGTACTCGATCGCGCGTGGTATCACGATATACTACGCCCTCTTCTCGCGCAGTGGTCAAGCATTTGGCTCAGAGCGCACGGCGCGTTACGAGGCATGTCCGAGGCGCTCGTCATGGCGTATCTCTTGCAAGGTCCTGGTAAAGACGAAGCCGCAGCACAATTGAATCGCGAGTGCGATGACGAAGCGATCAAGATGACAAATCTCGCTCGCGATTGGCTTTGCTCGTTGTTACCGCATCTCCTCGCCAAGGTTGATCGCGTGACGTATGGTTTGCTTCAACCGGCGGATGTGGAACTTCTCGAAGCGGCGAGTGGCGCTCGCATCCCTCGTACTCGGCGACTACTAGCCGTACCATTCGTGGGTAAGGACATCCCGAGTCGGACAAACGAGTTCTCTCATCCAGATGTCGTACTCGGTCTTACAATTTGCGCATACCGACTCGAAGGCTTGCGTCGTGCCGACTTTAAACAAGTACTTCGCAGTATGATTGAAAACTTTGAAAATGAGGCCGGCCCACCGCCAAAGCGCGCTTCAGCACGACTTTGGGCAGACTGGGTGCGCACGACTGGTAAGCGCGTCAGAGGAGAACGACGCGCAGAAGCTGCATTGAATGCTCGCCGTCGCGGCGTCCAGCAACAAGCGGGTTTGACGAGTATCGGCGATTCGCGTGGATTAGCCTTCCTTGAAGACGAAAATGTGTCTGGTTTGGATGATGATGAAATCTGGCCGCTACAATTGATTGATTTACGAGATCACGATCAAGTGGAAGAGCTCTATCAGCTGCTTCGGAAGACGCCCCCGGTTGTTGAATTCTACCTCAATGACTACGTGTTTCCGGAGACTGCGCAACATCAAAACTTGAAACTGAGTGCAACTGGTCAAGAACTTGGTGGGAACGTGCTCTTCCCGAACCGTCTCGGTTTCAGTGGAACTCCCAGTGATCTGCTTCCTCTTGAGCTCGGTGCACCGCGGTATGAACCAGGTTCAGATGCGAAAATGCTTGCATACTTGACCGATCCGCAAACCGTCACGCCTATGAAAATGCTCACAGACTGGAATGTCGAAAAGTTGCTGACGCGAATCGCCACCGCGGATCCACCGATTCGAGCATTAATTGACACCGGTGCGCTCGTCACTGGTATGTCCAACCTCGAAGTCGCTCGATTCCTCCTCGAAAAGGGCTTGAAATGGGCCGGAGGATGCGTGTTTTTGGATGAAAACGACCGACAGATGATCCTTATGCGCAAAGATTGGAACGTCATTCCGCTTCAACGCGTTGCCGCCATGCCCATGTCAAAGCGTTTCACGTTTTATGATCAAGTGCACACGACTGGTATGGATATCAAGCAGTCAGCGGCTGCGCAGGCGGCGATTACGCTCGGAAAGGACATGTGTCTTCGCGACTACGCGCAAGGCGCGTGGCGTATGCGAGGTTTAGGCCGAGGCCAGACGCTACAAGTCGTCATGATTCCCGAAGTCGCGCGCTTGATTTCGGTTGAAGTTTCAAAGGGTAGTGGTCAAACCTCTGCGACGAGAGAGGCTGAAATTGCGAGCATGTCACCCGATGAGGCGGCGAAGCGCACATTGAGAGACATCACTGCGTGGCTCGTGGTGAATAGCATGCGAAGCGAAAACGTTCAAGCTGGGCTTTTAGCCGAACAGCGCGCGGCAAACATATGGCGAAAGCACTCGTACAGGAAACTCATCGCGTTGCCAACCGTGCCTGGAACCCCAAGAGCGCAGCAAACGGGCATACAGGCTGCGTTGGATGTATTCCGCGAGCGCGTGTCATATGTCGTCGCCAACGTCATTCCCAAGACGTTCTCGCCCTCTGAAAAGCTCAACATGAACATGCAGCAATTTGGACATTTGCTTGACGACAATCCGAAAGCAAAAGAAACGCTACGCAAGATTGTCGAAGATGTGCAACACATGGAGAATGCAACCAATGCAGCTTTGAAGCAGATACGAGCGGGCGCTTTCTCTGCACCGGGCGCCGCAATGTCTGGCGACAAAGGTTTAGCCGGTGGACTTGAACACGTTTTAGATCTTGAACAAGTGCAAGAAAATGAAGAAGAACAAGAGAACGAGCAAGAACAAGAGCAAGAAAAGGAAGAGGAACGTGAGGAAGAGATTCCAGAGGAAGTGCCTGATAGGTTGGCGTACAGCCGGGACGACGAACGACAACTTTCGTGGAGTTATGAATTACTTGCGCAACCTCCAAATGCGAACACCCAAGGTTTCTATCCTTTGAATTCGTTCAAAATTCACAAGGGCGTTGGTAAGACTACGGCGCCGTTGGCGTTCCCAGATTACCTCCAGCTGTCACGAAACTACTTCCGTCAAGGCTGGGCGTTGAACTCACATCGCCGCTTGAAGAATCTCACAATCGTTCTCGATTGGGTGCCAGATTCGAGCGCGCTAACGAGCGACACGAGCGGCACACTTGGTGTCGGTAACTTTACTACCGCACAAGAGTCAGCGTTGCGCACAGCGTTTGACATGTTTGACACCAAGGGTAATGGTCGGTTGCAGGAAACAGACTTGCGAGAAGTACTTCGTGAGATTGACGCGTGCGTCGAGGATGATGAGCTTCGCTTACATCAACTCGCCCGTGAAGTCGCTGAAGACGCGCGCACTTTCATAACGGGTATGCCGTCATCTGGAACGTCTTTTGAAGAACTCAAGCGTGTTTTGCGGCAAAAGAACATTTACTCGTTGCAACGCGGTCGATACTACGTTGCTTTGTCTTTGGCTGAAGCCGAATCGCTTCGCGTCGTCATGCATCTCACACAATCTGATCCGACGAGTGACGGCAAGCTTCTACCGTTTAAACTTACTGAAACAGCATTGCGGATCGGTGGAGGCACGCTCATTGACACGACGTCAAACTTCACTCCCGCTCAAGTGTTCCAAGGCGCAACGGCGGAGCAATGCTTCAGATTTTTGGACAGCCAAATGGACTTTGAAGACCGAGAAGTTTCTCTTTTACTTCGAGCATTACAAGCATCTCCATGCGATAAGCGTGAGCAATTTTTTGAGTCCGTGCGCGCGTGCAGACGTCGCGCAAAGATTCCATGGGCGGCGACGCCGCTGGCCAAGGTACTCACGACGCCAGACGAATTCCATTTACTCGCCTCGCGCGCTCTCGTTGCGCGCGTACGCACAGCACTCAAGGCTAAGCGAATGCGTTTGCTTGATGCATTCCGTGCATTCGACAGTGAAAATATTGGTCGACTTACATATGAAGCGCTCTACGGCGGTTTGTCGTGGCTCGGTCTGTCGCTCACTTCTGCGCAAATGCTCGAACTCGCCGCACGCGTGGACAAGACGGGCGACGGGTACATCAGTCGCCAAGAGTTTGAGGACGCTTTCGGGCCTGACGACGACTGGATCCTGGAAGGGGACGCGCCTCTCGTGACAGCACCCGTAAGTTTGCCGACGCAACAACTTGCCGCGGTGAGTTTGATGGATATTCTCGGCGACTCTGGGAGCGAGAGCGGTTCGGCGTTGAGTTTACCAACCATTCCCATGCCGGTAACAAAGATCCCGCTCGCAGCTGCTGCGCCTAGTGTATCTGTGCCCGCACCGCCTCCGAAGATACACAGCACAGCCAACATGAGTATTGATGACGGTACAGGACTCGGTGACTGGGGCGCGCTCGGCATGGCTGCGACGCTTCCAACGGTGAAGAAAGTTGAAAAGTCCGCGGTTACGCCAAAACCTACGCCGAATGACCCATTTGGTCTTGGTCCACCCGCTGCAGCGGTATCGAGTGCGTTCGACGACTGGCTGTCTGGCGGTTCAGGTGCCATGGCTGGTGGTGGTTCGTTAAATGATCCCCTCAGCGCTTTAACCAACCCAGTGGACGGTTGGGAAGGCAACGACATGATTCAGCTCGACACGTCAACTGGTACGATCGCCGCACCCACGCGGGAGAAAATTCAGGCTCGAGCCCTCGTTGACCCGGCTAAGGAAGCAGCCGATCGACGAAACAGCCAAGTGGATTCTAAACTTACGTCAAGTGTGCTTAATGGATTTGAAGTCACCGTGGCGCATCAAAAAACGTTCAGCAAAGTCTGGACGAGTGATGGTACAGGAAGTCGAGACATGGTGAGCATCTGGGATGCAAACGTCAGCAAGTCGACGTGTAAGAAGAAGACCGAGCGTGTGTCGTTAGGTCATTACGCGTCGCCGCACTTTTCGGCACCGAAGCCCGCCCCGTTTGGCGTGGACGTAACCGACATTAACGCGTTTGCGTTAACGGGTTCAAATTACATGCCGCGCGTGCTCGAGCGGCTCTTACCATTCCCGAGTCGATTTAGACAAGTTTGGGGACAAGAATGGAAATCCAGCGCGGTCTATGCGTGGGCTCCAGTTCCACCGCCTGGATTTGTTGCGCTTGGCATGATTCTTACCATTAAGCCGCAAGCTCCGCACGTGTCATCCGTGCGCTGTCTACCTGAAAAATGGGCTGTGAAGCCGTCGATGGAGCCGCAACTTGTATGGACAAACGAGGGAAGTGGTGGTCGCCCCGCGAGTATTTGGCTCGTAAACTCACTCGGGCTGTTGTACGTCAACGCAGGCCACAATCCACCCGCGGCTCGCGACTTATGGGACATACGACGAGGTAAATTGAGCGCGGATATGATTTTAGAATATCGTGCCGGGATGAATATGAGCTCGACGTACGGTGGTACAGGAATTTCTAGCGACAGTTTCAACGGGCCGACGTATCGGCCGCCACCCGGGCCGCCGCCATCGCAGGGGCCGCCGGGCTTAGGATCGTTGCTATAATTGATAGGAGCTTGTTATGAAGCGTGAATAAATTACATCATACGCCTATCACGGAGCGTTTTAAATACTAACCTTCGCAGATCTCATAAATATTATCGCTTCAACGTATCTTGGCAAACTCCGAATAGTCGTCGTTTAGTTGGGGAAAACCGGTGACAGAGGCGCGCGGTCGCGGCTTCTGCCAACCGCGGATCGCCCGGGAGACGCTACATACTCCTTCTGCCCTCGCATTGGTCGCGGTGAGTAGTGTGCGAATTGGTTCTTCGCCTCTGCAATACCTTCACTTAAGTCCGCACTGGCTCTCAAAATTTCGTCCTGCGCCGCCATCTCGCGCGCGGCAGCATTGTGGAACGTGGTGCCGGTCGTCGCTGCCTTGGCCGCGGCGGCCGTTGCCGGAGAATTGCCCGCCGCGGATTCCAACTGGGAATGAATGGACGCGAACTTGGATTGGATGTGTTCCATTTGCTCGAGCTCGCACTCAAGCTTGTGGCGGCGAGTCTCCAACGCTTGCCGCACGCTCTTTACGTCGAACACAGAGTCGAGACTGATTTCAAACGCATCCTCAATTTCTCCTCGCAAGAAGCCGTTGAAGTCGTTCAACAACGGCATCAAGAAGAAGCAGTTAAACTTGAGCTCAACGCTTTGCACGACATACGAGCGAATGCCGCTGAAAATTTGACGCACCAACAAGTCGACAATGTCGAGCGTGACAGATTTCATCGATCTATTCCACAAGGTGTTCTCTACCAAATCCATCAACTTGGAGCCTTGCAAATCCGCGGCGACCATTTCGCCGCGCCCAGTACGCTTCTCTTCTCTTTGGTGCTCGCCGCCGGCGTTATCGTCGTGCGGGGCCAAGACGGTACGGAGACCGCTTTTATTACCGCTGTGCAACGACCAAGTGACGAAAGAGGTCGTCGACTTCAAGTCTTCGTGGCACTTATCTTGGCACTCGCGCACGCGTTCATCGACAAATCGAGCAAACGTGGCACCAATCTTCTTCAAAAACACTTCGTGTCCAGTCAAAATTCGGCCTTCCTTTTGCAAGAGGTACATCGCCACCGGTAAGAGACGGCGGGCGATGTGAGACAAACGGAAACCAAGCTGGTGTACGAAAGGCTCGAAGGTGTCACGCGCACGGGCGATGGCGATGACGCACGCTGTGCGCGTGTAGTTGACACCATTGTGGATTTCATCGACACCACAGGCGTTGATGATGTCCTCGCGGCTCACTTGCGGGCACTCGACCGTGTTCACAATCGTACGGAACTCTTCGAGGGCACGGTGATACTGCGCACCCCCGAACAGCCGCATTTCAGCATTGGGCACCATCGTCGGCGGAACACACGGACGGCCGTCGGCGGCGACGAAGGCACCACCTCGAATGTGCTCGTGCGCGAGCGTCTCACCAAAGATGCGCGGAGGCGCGGCGAGAGTACCACGGATGATTTCCGGAATCTTCTCCAAGAAGTGTTGGTAGAACGCACGACCTTTCTCCTTCAGACGGTCTTGGTTCAAGTCGTCAAGCTCTTGCACCGTCTCAGAAAGCTTGGCCGAAGCAATGCGATGTTCGCGTTCGAGCACCGGCACAATGGTCGGCACGTTCTCCAAGTATCGTTGCTGCAACAAACGTTCAAGGAAGAATCGAAGTTGGCTGACGCCAACGCGCCCACGCTCTTGAGAAGTCAAGCGGCGATCCAAGCGGCGTTCGAGCTCGATGATGTCTTCTTGCTCGCGCTTGAGCACAGCTTCACGGTAGTGGTCGTTCGATCGATACAAAGAATCGCGAGACAAGCCAACGCGACCAGATGGCACCGAGGAGAAGAAAGGTCCACCGCCCAACACCGTTGGCTCCAAAAGACGCGCAGGAGGATGCATGAACATCTCCACGTCGGCGGCGCGAGAAAATTGCGGGATGCGCGTGTCAAACTTCGTGCTCACCATAACGGTTCGGCGGAATTCCGGATCGGCTTCGAGGACCAAACGACGGGTCGTGGAGTTGGACCAGTCAGAATTGTCTTCAAGACACAAAATAATGTAGTCACGTTGCTGCATCTTGCTTCGAACCAAATCCTCCACCAAGCGAGACGCTTGTTGAAGACTGGCAAACTTGCGACCAGGCGCGGCGGAAATCAAACCCGGGGTATCGATGATGGTCAAGTTCGGGCAATACTTGTACTCGATCTTAACCACAATATCCTTCGCCCAAAATCCATTTTCGGTCTCCAATCGTCGGTTCTCGCTTTCAATGTACGCTTGGAGTTCGGGCAAGGAGAGCTCCTCTTCGCGGCCGAGCGAGTCATCCTTGACCAAAAAGCACCTGGGCTCCACCGCGGTGGGATTGTACTTCATATTGATCGCAATCGGACGACGAGTCTTTGTGCCACCACCAACGTGGTTGAATTGGAACCCCATGAGAGCCTCGACAAGCGCAGACTTACCATCGGTTTGATGCCCGCAGACGAGAATCGCCGGAGCGTCAAAAGGCTTGTCAAACTCTTGCGCCATCGTGTGCAACTGCGAGTACGCCTCGTACAGTCGCTCGTTAGACTTGTTGAAGAAGCGGTTCGGTGACGCCGAACCTTGCGCTTCAGCCGTCGGGTTGGCCCAATACGTCGCCTTGGGCGGCTCGCGACGCGACTCAGCGCGCGGAGGCGCCGGCATCGTCGACTCAAACTGCGAGTATTCTTGCGCCTGCGTCTCACGTCGAAAACGCGCACATCACCCGTCAGTCACATACGCGACAACCAACACATCAATAACGATCGTATCACTATCTTCGCGCGCGCAATCGCGGATCTCCGTGACGCTACGCGCGCAAACAAACGCGAGATAGATGGAAATTTTCAAATTTTTTAACCGTTTGAACCGCTACGCACCTCGCTTCGAATGCTCGCGCGCGAATCGCGCACGCCCCCGTCCGAGCGCGCAGATCGCGCGCCACCACTCACGCTCGTCTCACCGAACGCCTTCGCCAACCATCGGTCGGCGGAAACGCCAGAATGCGTCGGGGAGTCGTTCGCCATCGCGCGCACCGCGGGCGACTCGCGTGACACTCGCTATGCGCTGAAACACGCCTCACGTGCGCTCACGCGATCGGTACGCGCGTCTCGGTCGTCGACGACGCGAAGTATAAAATTACGTGTGCGTGTGTTGCGTCCTCGCGCGGGGCGTGGAGACGGTCGACGGTCGACGGACGGCGCAAAGCAATGGCGTTCGCAGGCGCGACAGCTCGACCGAGTGTTCAAAACGCGGATGCACTTTACTATAAATGATACTCTGAAATCGCCCACACTACAGCTGTACTGTTCAAGATTGCACGCACGCAGCCGCGTATCACGCCCCGAGAGCAACTACTGTGATGCACAAATAACCCTGTATGTCTAACTTTTGTCGCGTTGCGGTATCGGATTGCACGCTAAGCCCTTGTTATCAAGACAAACTATGGAGCGTCCGACGCGCGTTATCCAAAGTCGCCGGCGAAACGCTCGCGCGCGACGGCACACGACGACGACGACGACGACGACGATACGAAGGACGACGACGATGAGCGCTGCGCGAGGCATGTTTGCCCAACAACACGCCGCGGCGAAGACTTTGCGCGCGACGTCCAAGACGACGAGGTGCGTTCGGATGCTGCGTTGGATGTTTTGACTCGTTGAGAGATGTGATGAGGTTTTACGACGCGCGCGCGGGTCTAGCTCTCGCGCGCGGGTGCGTGGCGCGTTTTCCCTCGACTGACGCGTGAATTGTGTGGTGTTGTTTCTTTTTTATCGCGCAGCGGGCGAACGAACGTGCGACGCGCCACGGTGGTGCGCGCGGCAGAGAAGAAGTACGACTATGATTTGATCATCATCGGCGCGGGCGTCGGCGGTCACGGCGCCGCGCTTCACGCGGTTGAACGCGGAATGAAGACGGCGATCATCGAGGGTGGTGAAATCGGTGGGACGTGCGTAAACCGTGGTTGCGTACCGTCTAAAGCGTTGCTTGCGGCGTCTGGACGTGTTCGAGACATGCGCAACAAGGAGCACTTGCGCTCGCTCGGCATTAGCGTCGACGGGGACGTGTCGTATGATCGTCAAGGTATTGCCGACCACGCGACGAATTTGGCGGCGACGATTCGCGGGAACTTGCAACGCTCTATGGAAGCGCTTGGGGTTGATATCTTGATTGGTGCGGCGAAGATTGAAGACAACCACACGGTGCAATACGGCGCGCCCGGTACGATTACCGGCGGTAAAGTCACAGCGAAGAATATCATCATCGCCACTGGTTCGACGCCGTTCGTGCCTCCGGGCATTGAAGTTGACCACAAGACCGTCTTTACTTCTGATGCGGGCTTGAAGCTCGACTGGGTCCCGGAGTGGGTCGCCATTATTGGTTCCGGTTACATTGGTTTGGAATTTTCCGACGTGTACACGGCGCTCGGCTCTGATGTCACGTTCATCGAAGCGATGCCGAACATTATGCCAGGTTTCGACAAGGAAATTGCCAAGCAAGCCGAGCGTATCTTGATTCAGCCGCGTAACATTGACTACGTCACGAACGTGTTGGCCACCAAGGTTACCCCGGGTATTCCGGGACAAAAGCCGGTCACCATCGAACTCAGCGATTTCAAGACGAGAGAAGTCGTCGACACCATGGAAGTCGATGCGGTTTTGGTCGCCACTGGTCGTGCGCCGTACACGGAAGGTTTGAACTTGCCGTCCATCAACGTTGAAACTCAGCGTGGTTTCGTTCCGGTGAACGAAAAGATGCAAGTTTTGGACAAGGATGGCAAGGTTGTCGAAGGCGTCTGGTGCATCGGCGATGCGAACGGTAAGATGATGTTGGCGCACGCGGCGAGTGCGCAAGGTATTAGTGCGATTGAAAACATGGTCGGCAACGATAATGCCCTCAACCACCTTTCCGTCCCGGCTGCGTGCTTCACGCACCCGGAAGTGGCGTTCGTCGGTATGACCGAGGAGCAAGCGCGCGCAAAGGCTGAGACGGAAGGCTTTGAAGTTGCCATCTCCAAGACGTCGTTCAAGGCGAACTCCAAGGCGCTCGCGGAGAAGGAAGCCGAAGGTATGGCTAAATTGATCTATAACCCGACCTCCGGTGAGATTTACGGTATGTGGATCATGGGCTTGCACGCCGCTGACTTGATTCACGAAGCGTCCAACGCCATGGCTAACGGCACGACGTTGAAGGAATTGAAGTTCAACGTGCACGCGCACCCGACGTTGGCTGAAGTCATCGAGGTCTTGTACCACGGTGCTGAGCTCCACGAAAAGGCTGCCCCGAAAGCTCTCGCGCGATAAACATCGTCTCCCTCTCTAGAAACTGTGACGCGCAGGCGGCAGTAGTTGAAAACATTTCTTTCTTCTCAAGCGCTTCGAATACGAAGCGCAAGTGGTAATATTACACAAAAAGTACAAACAAACAATTCATCGCTACCGGTACCGTACGGTACATAATTCATAATTAATTACTATCCTCCATCCCACGGAAAACTTCACAAATGTACCGTTGTAGCTCGATATTTGGTATGTGATTACGTCTAGCCCCGCGTTCGAAAGCTCGCACAAAATGCTGTTTAATCATCACATTTGCGCTATTGTTTTTCTCTAGAAATACGCCGGAATCGAACGCTGAAAATTTTGCTCATGGATCAAAATGATAGCAAATGGGTGAAAAAGTTCAAAAGTTTCAAGCCGATTTTTATAAGTTTTTACCTCTGTTAGGGTTAGACGCACGTCTTTATGGCAACGGTAATCGAACACGAATGCACACATAACGCCCACCGACGCGCGTCACCGTCGCGCGCGTGTCGCGCAGACCGACCCGGCCGGGCATGAGCGACGCGCGTGCGAAGTCTCGGCGCAAACGGCCGCTTCGCGAGCTAAACCGAGGCACCGGGGGACCGGGTGTCGAGGATGTGTCGACGCCAGCGATTTCGAATCGCGCGAGACGGCGGACGCAAAAGGAGGTCCATGGCTCCGTTAGGACGCGACCGACGAGCGCACGCCTGACGACGGCGTCGAAAACACCCGGCGTGATGAGTGTACACGCGTTGCCGAGTCCGTGTAGGCCTTCGCTCGCCACGGTCGAGCGCGGAAGACGACAACTCACGGACGAAGAGAGGACACAGCTCGCGACCGCGGCTCGTTACGCGCGGCACGCTGGCACGCCGAGCATCAAAGAGCTCGCGAGAGAATGGAGAATCAGTCCTAAAGCTGTTTACGCCATCATCAACAGGCAGCGTCTGACGGGAAGCGCGGCTGCGCTCCCCAGAACCGGTCCTGCGCATCTGTTGACAGATGCCGACGAGGCGGTGCTGGCAGAGTTGTCCGAGGAGCTAGATGGCGAGTACACATGGGAAGAAATGACGGAACGTTTCAACGAGAAAACCGGTAAAAACGTGAGCAAAATGACCGTGTTTAGATTTTGTAAGAGTAGAGGATGGCGTGAGGTTTGTGACAAGTACGTACCGTGCTTGACGAGTGCAGACGTGAAAGCGCGGCGAGAGTGGGCAGAGCAACACGTGAATTACGCGTGGATTGGTCGCGAAAACTTGCGACACGACAACCTACGGGACGATTGGAAGAAGATTGCGTGGATCGACATCGACGAAAAGTGGTTTTACATGCGCACGCGAAAGAAGAAGAAGATGCACAAAGATCAAAAAAGACCAAAAACAGCCATCAAGTCGAAGCGTTTCATTGACAAGGTCATGGGTCTCTGTGCCGTTGGACGCCCTCAAGGCGACTTCGACGGCATCATTGGAATATATCGGTGCTCAGAAAAGCGGCAAGCGGAGCGGAATAGCAAGTTTCATGCACGCGGCGAGTGGTATGAAGTTGACTGCGAGGTGAATGGTGAAATGTTTCGCCGCATGGTGCAGACCAAATTGATACCTGACATACAACGTAAACTGCTGGGGTACGATTGTGTGTACGTTCAAATGGACGGTGCTAGAGCGCACGTGAAGTTCTGGCAAGATTTGGTCAAGCTCGGCGCCATGCGCAGGCAGATCAACGGCCAGAAGACACCCATCATCAGGTTCGTCAGACAGCCAGCGAACTCGCCTGACACAAATGTTCTTGACCTCTGCTTCTTCAGGTCGCTCGCAAAGCTCGTGTCGAAGAAAGAAAGAACGTTCAAACAAGGTTATGAAGGCAAGGAAGCCTTTTGGAAGCACGTCGTGGAGACTTTCTACGAGTACCACGACGAAAGAACGATGGACAGGTGCTGGAGGACAAAGAGCGCCGTCGTCCAATCGATCCTTGACGCGCAAGGGACGAACGATTACGAGCTTCCACACGGCTACATAGAGTCGAAACCAATTGTTGAGGAACTCAGCGACGTTTCAACCGACGAAGACGAGCCTTTGGTGCGCACACTGTCCTTCGAAGACGCCCAAGGAGTGCTTCCTTGCTCTCTGCCCCACTCTCTGCCGCGATAAAAAAATTCAAAAAGTCTCAAATGCTCGCTTTTTTCGATTTGTATACTACTGTGATGCTCCACAGGTCTATATAAAATCATCTAATTTGCAATAAAAAAGACGAGACGAAAAGTGACGAGTCACAGACCATTACGTTTTCCATGGGATGGAGGATAGTAATAGAAATCCTTCAACTGTTCGCGCAACTTGTCGATATCGCCAAATATGTCGATATTTTCAGACTCAACCGCGACGGAAACCGTTCTATTCGGCTGTACAGTCCCCGGAGCGCCCGGCTGGAAAGGCTGGAACGGATCTCCAAAATGGATTTTCCACAACGCTTGGCCGGCATCACTCGTGCCTAGCCATAAAGATATTTCACGTACGCGAGCTTTTTGCTCCTTCGTCATGAACGGTTCCGCATCCTGTGATAAATGAAAACAACCATGCGGGGTTAGCGACGCGCCACGAAAAGAGTATCCCGTCGTAGAAAAAAACCGCGTTAAGCGTGTGTTTCGCATGCAACTCGTCTCATTCAATGGTATTCATTTCTCTTCAATGAATTTCAGATCCGAAAGATGGTGTTTTTGAAGGTGTATAATCCTCGACGAATGCGAAACTCACGCGCGACAGAAAAACGCAAAGCGAAAAGTAAACGAGTCACACGCACCGTAAGCTTTGCGAAAACCTCAATCGTTTCCCCCGAAGGCACAGAGCCAAACTCTTGCATGTACGTAAACACATCACAGCACGCATCGTATGCCTTTTCTTCTAGACGTCTCGTCGCGAGCGCCATGAACCAATTACTCGTCAACACTTCGTCGCCGCGTTCGCGCCCATCCGCCTTCACGTAGTCTATAATTTCCCTCGCCAGCTCCCAACGCTCCATGCGCCCGATGCCAACCAAAATACTCTTATACCCATCTAATTCCATGTTCGCCTTGACCTTATTCAGCAAAACTTCCGCCTTGAGTCCTTTCGCGTGATTCCTCAACAACGCCAGCATCAATTGGCTCAAAAACTGTTCATCCAACGGCTTCGCACCGACGCTGTACGACGATCCATCGGGATCTTTCGCCGCAAACTTGTCCCACTTTTTCGCATCTGGGGTTTTCTGCCACTTATTGTAGTCATCCTCGTCCACGGTCTCGGCGGCGGCGTCGATGTCGTCGTATCCGCGCGTGCGAATACGCCGCCGCCACCGCGGTACCGAACGGGACGTCGGTGTCTTCGGTGCTCGCGCAGAAGACGACGGCGTCGCCGAGCGCGGCGATGGTGCGAGCGGCGTAGATAGCGCGCGCGACATGCGGCGAGCGCGCGCGATCGCGGCGCAGCACCGGACGCGCTCGCGTGTGAGGCAATCGCGATGTGGTCATCGGCCTCAGTGGTTAAGAAACCCCCAAAATGGAGTTGTCGCGCGCGTCTGAGCGCTAATATTACCGAGTTTAGTGAAATAGTAATACAAAGCTAGAGTGTATTAGTCGTGCGATCGCGCGCGCGCCCAAGAATAGATTTTGTCGTCGAGCCAATCGCTCTCTTGGGCGGTCTCGTACGCGGAGCGAACGGCTTTGATGTCTGCGTCAGCCACGACGCCGTAGTTGCTGATGTGCCGTAAAGATTCTTGCAATGGAGCGTCCTGGGCGGCTCCAACGACAAAGAACTCACTGATCTTTGAAGTTAGAGTTTCGATGTCGTCCAAAGTGAAGACGTCGTCGAACTCTCTTTCGAGAATATTGGTCGATTCCTCGAGAAGCATGGGTAAGTCGGAGTTCTCGCTCGTCAACTGCTGCGGCCATGCTTGGGATATTTTATTCCCAGCGTTGACGAGCAGGAATCTGGTTTGCGCGTTGACGATGTCCAAGTACGACTTCGCTCTGGACGAAGCAACAAGGCTCAGGTTATGCTTGAGTGGCTCACGAAGTATGGTGAACGACTTCATCGAGCACCCTTGGCTCGCCGCTTGACGCCGCAAGCTGGACAACTTTTCAGACATCTCCAACATACCCGAGCGACCAACGTGGTGGGCGATCACGTGATGGCCTCCTTGCAGTGATTCGTCTACGACACGCCTCCAGTGTTCGTCTTCGTCTTCGCCTTGATCATCCGCGAGAGCAGAATCTGGACGTGCGTACTTGGAGCGCTCGAAGCGTTCGACGTCGATACCAATTCTGCCGAAGTGTGAAAGCAATGTGCCGCCACCAGTCCGCGGGATGTGGTAAAAGTACAAGATTCTGCACTCGCCGCTTTGCCCTTCGTCTTCCACGTTTGTAGCCACACCGAGAAGCGGGGCGGTTTGATTTTGTCTTTCTGAAACGTAATACGACTTCAGAAGCATCAAGCCCTGAAGCTGCGCCTCATCGGTCATGTACATGCCAACAGCTTCGTCACCGGCAGCAATCGACGATTTGAACGCATCTTGGCCATAATCGGACACAAAATCAGGGATATGCAGCAGAAAAGCTTGCAGGCGTTTTATTTCTTTTCGGCGGTCTTCGTTGATTTTCAAGCGCGCCCTCCGCTCTTTGGTCATGGGAACACCCAACCTTGCGGGTTTTGAATTCACGATTTTGTCGTTTGATGTCTGCTTTGCTGACGCGCTTGCCTCCGTAACTTTGTTTGTTTGTTTGCCCGCTTGCGCGTGTGACTTGTCCACAGTGGCCGCGGCAACCGCGACGTCGACACTCTGCTTCTCGGCGCTTTGCGCGCGCACCACGGGTTCCGCAGCTTTAACAGGCTTTGCTACTGGTGTATCAGTGGCATTCACCGAATCATCTTTAACCGCCATCGTGTCCTGGTACACTTGAAAGTCTTGCATGGATTTCTTAAAGTCGCCGCCCAACTCGCGCGGATACTCCTTCATTTCTTTTCCTTGCTGGTAATCCAATATCGCCTCACCAATCATTCGCGCTAACCCACTCGAAACCTCTGATAACGTCGACTCGTCCTTTAAGCCATCACCCAGCGCAGAAAGTCGCTTGAAGCCGTCCGACGGCGGCGCGGTCACGCGCCACGGAGCTTCAATCGCCAACGACGCGAAATCAAACCCACCCTCCGTCTCCCAAGCCGGACTTTCGCCTCTCGCGCGTGCCGCGCGCGCATCATCGTTAGCGTGTCCCGAAACACCGCTTCGGTGGCACTGAATCACGCCCGCAGCGCCACAGGCGACGATAGCCACCGCCGCGACCACGCTAACACCCATCCTCCTCGCGTTGGCGATCGCGCTTCTCGACGTCGACGCCGACATCGACGCCGACGTCTCATCGCGCGCATCGCGCGATGAAAGTATCGGCTCGCGTTCGCGCGAGTGCATGGCGCGCGCGACGACCGGTGCGAGCTCGGGTGCGTATCGTCGCGCGTCGGCGTGTGTGGACCGAAGCACGGCGTCTCGAGACGTCACACCCGCGCGACGGTGACGCGCGCGATCCGATCGCCGCCGACGGCGCCGCGCGCGGTGAACGGCGAGAGCGACGTGTGTGGGCATGTCGCCGCGCGCGCCGCGCGCGCGGACGCGATGGATGGCGCATCGGGCGTGGGTCTTTGCGCTCGCGTGTGCGTTCGGCGCGCGCGTCGGGCGCTGCGATGAGGCGCTCACGCTCGAGATGCGCACCAGTGATCGACGCGCGATCGAGAGAGACACCTACTTGTATACGTCGGTGGATATTCCGCCCGGGGCGTTTCACGTGCGGCGATTCGAGCCGGTGGCGACGCAAGATGTCGTGCATCACATGTTGTTGTACGGGTGCGCGCGAGGCGCAAAGGCAGGACTCGATAAGGTTATCGGGGGAATGTTTACCAGCGGTGCGCGCGTGGAGACGTGTGAGGATGGTACCACGCAAGCATTGCTTTTTGGCTGGGGGAAGAACGCGCCACCATTGCACATGCCGGACGACGCGGGATTTCGCGTGGGCGAAGGCGCGTTCAAGGCGTTGGTGCTAGAGGTGCACTATCTAGAGACGCAGAGTAGTGATAGCACGCATGAAAGCGGCTTGGATGTGATCATATCGCCTGGGAAGCCTCGTTTGAGTGCGTCGGTGCTCGCGTGGGCGAGTTATTTCGAGCTGCAGCCGAAGAGAGAGGAGGAATTAGTCATGGCGTCGTGCGCGTACGATAAATCGAGGACGTTGCGCGCGTTTAGTTTTAGAGTGCATACGCACGAGCGTGGTACGAGCGTGTGGCTCGATCGATTAGTTGGCGGTGATTCATACCGTGCGGTACGGTTGATGGAACGAGATCCCCAGCTGCCGCAGGAGTTCGCGGCGTTGTCACTGAGTGAGGAGTTTACGATTCAATCCGGTGACGTGTTGCGCGTGACGTGTAAATTCAACACGATGAATGAGACAGCGCCCGTAGTTGCGGGATTTGGCGCATCGCATGAAATGTGCAATATGTACATCATGGTCTTTAGCGACGAGCCGCAGTATTTGTCGTGCTTGGGGAGCAATAGTACTAGGATTGGCACGTTTACAATCGAGGCGGGAGATGCGGCGACTCCAGTGACGGATTTAACCGCCGTGCGCGCGTATGAGGTAAAGAAATCATGGCCCTCGATGGGTGGCGTCGGGGGTGTACAGGCTACGAATGACGGTTCCTACGTCTGGATGTTCCACCGTGGACCGAACGTGTGGGGAAACGGAGAGGATCCGTCAAAGACTATGAAGCCGATTGCGGCGAAAACGGTTGTCCGTGTCGATTTGTACACTGGGAAAGTCGACAAGTCTTTCGGGGCGAATGCGTTTGTGATGCCACATGGATTGCGTATCGCTCCTGATGGATCGATGTGGCTTACAGACACCGCCTTGCATCAAGTGTTTCACTACACCGCCGACGGTGAGCTCATTCGCGCGTTTGGGTCCAGAGGCGTCAAGGCGAACGGCGCGCGAGGCTTTTGCGCGCCGGCAGACGTTCTCATTCTTGAAGACGGCTCTTTCGTCGTTGCCGATGGGTACTGTAACCAACGTATTGCGAGATTTGACGCCAACGGTGAGTATGCGGGCGATTTCGATTTCCGCGGATTAGCCTCCGACGTGAGCGTCGCGCACCAATTGGCGTACGCGCCGAGCCGAGGTGAAATTGCCTTGGCCAATCGCGAAAATGCCACCGTCGTCCTCTTTGGCGCATCGAGTGGCGTTCGCATGCAAGATCCAATTGACTTGAGCGAATACGGTAAAGTGTATGGGTTGACGTATATGGCGAGTTCCATCGAAGGCTTGCATGGATACTACGCCTTGTGCTGGAGACGAGACGGCGACGGACGAGCGCACCTCGTGCGTCTATTTTGGCCCGAGTCGTCGACAGCGCGCGCATTGACTTCCACGCCACCAAACGTATACGCATGGGCGTTGCCGAGCGACATTACCACCCCGCACGTCGTCGCCGTGCAATCCAGCAAAAATGGAGGCACCGACGCGTGGGGCCCCGGACTCACGGTACACATCGCGTCCACGACATCCGGCTCGTCTGGTAACTACCGCCGATTCTGGCTCGGGTCAAACGACCCTAAATCCCGCGAGCTCGGCGTGCGCACGCACATCACCGCCGCCGACGACGCCGCCGCCGACGACGACGACGTTCGATTCCGCGCGTCGCGCCCCGACGCCGCCGCATCCACCGCCCGCCGCATCCTCACCACCGCACTCGCCGCGTGCGCGTGCGCGGGCGCACTCCTCGCCCACCGCGCCCACCGTCTGCGCATCGCGCGCATCGCCGACATCACCGCCTTCGACGAACTCGACGAGGCCACGCTCCCGCGCGCCGCGTCGAGCCCCATCGGCGGTGCCGCGGACCTCGAGCGCGGACTGGCACCGAAACCCATACGCGGGGCGAAAAAAGACTAGATCGCTATCGCGCGTCATGTGTCATGCACCATAAAAAACAATGACGATGTAACGTTACCATATATACTACCTAAAACCACTAGAATACGCATGTACGTACTCGAATGCGAATACACGGCCCAAACGCGCCGAATGTCCGAACACCCCCTCCGCAGGTCACCGTCCAGCGCCGCGACGTCGCATCACTTTACGCCTCTGCACGCGCAACTCCGTTCACACGATGTCCTTCACGATCTCCGCCACCGCCGCTCGCGTCGTCGCCTCCCCGGCGTTCGCCACCAAGGTTTCCAAGGTACGTATACGACGAGTTCGTGTCGTTCGCGACGAATGGCGGGACGATGATGACGCGACGATGCCCTGACGGCTGTGACGTCGCGAGGGTCTGGCGTGGCGAGGGTCCGGCGTGGTACGCGCGTGTTGGGCGCGATCGCGGGTGACGCGCGGGTGACGCGTATGGGGAATATTTTGAGGGAACCGTACGCGCGCGCGCACGGCGATGCGGTGCGCGCGCGCGGCGCGTTCGAGACGGATGACAATGGATGGCTGAATGGCGATTTGACCCATACCCCGAGACTGACCGTGACGTGTGTCGTGTATCCCTCGTCGTCGCGCGCGTAGAAATCTGTCGCTCGCCCGACGCAAGCGGCGCGCACGTCTGTCGTCCTCGCGTCCGCGAAGACTGACGCCATCATCGAAGAGATGAAGACGCTCACGGTACGTACGCGAATGTACTCGTCGTTCTCGCATCGTCGTCGACCGCGAGCGGTGATGGCGATAACGCAATCTGTCGCGCGGTGTTGGCGCGCGCGCGTGCGCGGTGGTGCGGCGCCGAGCGTGGAATGCGTGAGATGTATTTTATGTGCGCGGTTTGCACGCGCGCGGAGGGTGCGCGGCGCGCGGTCGGCGCCGCGGCGCGCGTCGATGGGCCCGAGCACGCGGGCGCGGCGTGACCCTAGCGGTGGAAACCCTGAGGGGGGTTTCGCGCGACTGCCTGTCCGTCGCGCGCGTCTCGAGCGTGGACGCGGTGGCGCGTGTGTGTGTGTACATGTGTGCGCGTGTGAATGTATGACTGACGTGTGTGCGTTTGTGTGTGTTTTCCGTGTCGCGTAGCTCCTCGAAGCGTCCGAGCTCGTCAAGCAAATTGAAGAAGTTTTCGGCGTCGACGCCTCCGCTCCGGCGGGTGGCATGATGATGGCTGCTGCTGGCCCGGCTGCCGAAGCTGCTGAAGAAAAGACTGAATTCGACTTGGTCATCGATGCTGTCGATGCCGACAAGCGCATTGCGATCATTAAGGTTGTGCGTGGCCTCACGGATTTGGGTTTGAAGGAAGCGAAGGATGCCGTCACGAACGTGCCGTTCACCATCCTCGCGGGCAAGACCAAGGGTGAAGTCGAAGAAGCCAAGAAGGCCTTGGAAGAAGGCGGCGCTAAGTGCTCCATCAAGTAAGCTCGCCTTCGCATGCTTACCCTAGAGTCTCGCTAGCGGTCTTGTTAATGACACCCATTTATTAATTTCATTGCACTATTCGTCTCTATCGCTCGCGCGTTCTACTAGGCGTCATCGTCATCTACGTCTTCAAGCTCGTACCTCAACTCCTCGATGGCGTCATTGATTTCTCTGAACGCCTTTTCTAACGTCTGCGTCGCCTCGCTAACGGCGTTGACGTACTCTTCCTCTGTCGGTTCAGGTGCAGAGGCGTCGGCGGCGCACGCGCAGCCCACGGGACACGCCTCCGACGTCGATCCATCGGCATGCGTCGTTCGCGCCCACGATGGCGTCAACGACGATTTGGCATCATCGCAAGCAGAAGTCGATACATCTTCGTCCGCAATTTGCCACGCCCAAGCCTTTCGAGATGCCGCGCGTTTCAGCACTTGTAACGTGCACGTCATCTCGAGCCGGACGCGTTCGTTTTGTTGCACGACGCGAATCAACATCGCCGCCGACGCTCGCTCTTCGCGCTTGAGCGCTTCTTCTATGGATAAAATCTATATCACGATGTTGCGCGAGCGATGTCGTCAGTCACTGTCGATCGATCGATGTAGGTTGCTTCGCGGCGTAGCACGTCGCGCGCGACGCTCCTCGCACCTCTTCGCTAATCTTCTTCATCTCCGCCGTCACCGCCGTCGTCACGCCGACAAACGACTGCTCATCAGTTGCACCAGTTAACACTTCACCGTACGCCGCGTTCCATCGTTCATACGTCCTCGACCGGGCGTCTTGCGCGTCGAAGAATGCGCGAATAAGATGCCCGATGCGCGTCTCCTCCGCCGCGGGCACGACGTCGCCCACGCGCCCAGTGGCAGTCATCGGCGCTGACGTCGACGGCAGCGCATCTGTGGTCATCGTTTGCGGCGTTTACTTCGACGCGCGCGCGGGCGACGAGCGCGGGCGAGGGGTGAAATGGCGTCAGTGCGCGACGCCGCAGCCGGCACTCAAAAAGTTAATGGACTGGCGCGAGTCGTCCGCTGACGACGACGACGACTTCCCGGCGTCGTCGTCGCACTCGGACGATGACGTCGATGCGCGCGCATTTGCCGCACTTTCCGACGACGCCATCAACGCGTCGCTCGCGCCGAGCATCTACGCCACCGCGCGCGCGCTGAAAAAGCACACCAGCGCGGGTGCGTTTCATAGGCTCCATTCCATCGCCGTCGACCGGGAATTCGTGCGCGAGCGCGCGACGGGGGCGTTTGCGATATTTCCCATGTTTACTAACGCGCGCGCGGGGACGTGGTACGCGCCGGCGCACGCGCAGGGGTGTTATTTTAAGAGCACCGACGGACACTGTAACAATTGGAGCTTTTCGTCGACGCGATTAAACGCGCACGTGGCGCTCGAGGCGGCATCACGCGGTGGATGTGTGATCGTGGACGCGACGGGGAGTAATGTCAAGCGGTTTCCCGACGCGTTGGCGAAGACGGTGCCAATTTGGGCGGATGTGTTCAATCGAGCGTGCGCGGCGACGATGTCGCCAGAGGACGCGTCGGCGTGGATGTCTCCCGCGAAAGATGGCCCGTTTTTGCCGCATTGGATCAGCGATAACGAGAAAAGTAGCATACGCGCGCGCGTAGATTCTTTCATGGCGAGTTTTGAGGCGGTCAAGTACGACGTGCGACCGTTGGCGGCGATATTGAGGAAGCCGTTTCGATGTGTCTGGGCCAGCCGCGACGAATGTCCAATCGTTGACGTTGACGCGATTGATTTCACCCCGCTCATCTTACTCACCGCGAGTGCACCGTTGCACTGGCGCGGTGAAAGACGAGTTGGAATCAATGGTCAGAGCTTTGCGTACATTCCTGGCGCGGGCGACGATGAAGAAAGCTGGGCGCGTGGTTTAACGCCTCAGCTCTTTGACGCGCACGTTGACGCGTTGCTCGGCATGCCCGAGCGTGATGTCGCGAGTTTCATCACGCGCATCGTCAATGGAACTATCGCGACGCCCGCCATGGTGGATCCACGCGCGCGATTGTCCGCAAAAGGTTGCGATCAAGATGCGAGCGTCGCGAGCGCGATGAACGCCGCCGACGGGCGCATCCACGACGGCGCGATTCGTCGCTTGAGCCACGACTGCGGCCTCGGCGATTGCGCCATTGCGTCCATCGCGGTGTACGATCGCGCAGACGTACACACTATCGCCGATGTATTCATCCACGTCGGTGAATGCGTGGTAAAGACGCCACCGTCCACCGCCGGATGTTCATTTACGCACGTCGTCGCTCGTAAAGTCAAACTCGATCGAGCCGCGCTCGAGCGCGCCGTCCCACCCGCCCTCGAGCACATCTTCGCCGCTCTCCGCGGCGTAAAACGCACATGCATCACGTGCGACGACGGCATCGACCACGCCGTCGCCATCGCCGTCGCCGCATCCCTCGCAAACGACATCCACTCGGTCGGCCGCGACATCGTCGACAAGGACGCCGTTCGCGCGCGGCTCCACCGCATCGCCCAGTCCCACCCCGACGCGCGGCCCTCGCGCGGGTCGTTAAAGCAAATATATGCCGCACTCAACGCCATCGCGCGAGCGCGCATCGAATAGCGAATAGAATAGCCATTGAGACATGGAAACATTGAAACATTGAAAAAGTTGGCACGGTACCACAAGCACGCAGGCAACGAGACGACGGCATTGGCGCGCGCGCCGCGATGCCAAAGCCGTGCCGGACGCGCATGCCGAGCGCCCAGTCGAGCGCGGCGAATGCGTTCACGAGCGCGGCGTTACGCGCGGAGGTGGCGAGCGTCGGACGCGAGGCTCGCGACGAACGAGGCGGTGAAGATCGACACGACAGCTCGATGAGTGGGCGTTCGACGGATGACACGGACGACGACGACGACGACGACGATGACGTGATCTTGGATACGTGCGCGATGCCCGGGACGCTACACTGTGAGGTTCCGTCGTGCATGTGGGTCATGGCGTTAACCCCGGACCCGGAATGCACGAATCCCGTGAATGAGTGTCGAACTTGCACGTTGACGCAGTGGCACAAGTATTCGGGCGAGGCGATGACGAACGAGAGGGATGCTGTGCGATTCGCGAAGGAGGTGCGCGAAAACATACATTTGAGTGACGCCAAAGGCTCAGTCGAGATGTTTGATGCGAGATTTTACCGACGATACATGGCTGATAAGGTGGCGTCTGGTGGTGAGTTTAGCGAGCGTTACGGGCCGTATGGGGAGAAGTTTTTCGATAGGATGATGGATGAGATAGGCGTGCCAGACCAAGAGGTGCCGCTGGTGGTGATGGCGCAGCGATGGATACTACATTGCGGCGATTTGTTCATGAATTCGGAGCGAATCTGCAAACACTATCTGTACAGGGCGGATGAAAAGATTCATGGATATGGGGGCGTCGGTACGCTGCTCGAACAGGTGCAGCAGTTTTACAACGGGTTTGGGCGACGAATGGTTTTGCGCATAGCGAGAGGGGCAAATGAATGTTCCTCTTGGGACATGGCTACAGTGGCTGCCGAATTTGGCAGCGTCGGCATGGCTGTACTCATGCCCATACTACGTGTTTTGCACAGTCTAGCGCATGCAAGAATGCCATACAGCGAGGCCACTGTGGAGCGGCTGGACGAACAGGGATACCATCATTTAGCGCGACGCATGCGAAGCGTGCCAACAAGACACGACGCCACGGCGTATGAGTTCACCCACGCAATTTTGATGCAGTATGATGAGTGGCCAAGCTGTAGGCGAAGTTTTTACAAACACACAAAAGACAAGAAAGAGGACAAGGACGAGGACGAGTACGAAGACAGCAGTCATCTGCAGACGGATAAGTGCGTCGCGGCTACCGTGCTCCGGCTGTACAACGACTTGCACAAGCTCAACCCAGTAGACCAGGAGCCACACGAGCCAGAGTCAAATTTGCGTCGCTGCATGTACATGCGGGCATACACAACTGATATGTTTCGACAAATCATTCGCAGTGATGCCGGTTTGTTTGCCGTGCAACAAAATATCATGCGGAGTGCAAGTGGCTTAAATTTGATGCGCACGGCGTGCAGTAATCTCGTGAGTACTATTTCAACTCTCAGGCGTGACGTTGAACCCAGGGAAGTCTATAATGCAGTGTTCGTCCTACGTCGATTGCTCACGGGAACTGCGTACGGCGATCACGAGACTGTACAAGAAGCTGTACAACAAGCGATTAAAGCAACTCGAAGCGGAAGGATTAGTTCTCCAAACTGTCCCTGCTGTGATCGTGTCCTTGATGCCCGTCAATTCAACGAAGTCTTTGCGAACCACCTGATGGTGATGGATGATGAGAAACGAGAGCTGTTTATCAAATCTCTTTTTGACCTTCTTGATCATTCCTGTGTGAACATCGGCGACTCTAAAGACGTCACTGGAGCAGTGTGTGAGATTTCCGATATCATGTTCGACGACGCAAAACTGTGTCATTCGCTTTCAGATGTAGCCGTGGCACATATTTGCAAACACATTGGCGTTTTGCTCATGCATGGAGGCTTTGGAGGCAAATTTTCCGAACCGTGGCCATTTGACGATAGATATGGTGCGCACGCGCCACATTGGCCTGATTACGTTCAAGGTATGGAATTGTTTCACGACGACGCGGTGTTGCCCAGGGGCGTCGTCGTTCATCTCGGCGTTGAGATTGTTTTGAAAGTTTTGCGCGACCGTTGTTTGTGGGCAAGATCAAGGTTTTTATTGGGAACGCCGGCATCATTAAATGTACGCGCGGCAACTCGAGTTTTGTTTTATGGTATCCTCAGCTGCATGTACCAGGCCGACTTTGTCAGTTATTACCCGGTTTTGCGTCTCGTGCCCGTGCTGCTTGACGTGATCGAAAACGACGCCGAGTTTATATTTTGCGTTGACACAGAAAGCGGTGAGTTGCTGACCAAGAATTCTGGCGAGGATGGTGGATATACTTTCTTTCTTGGTCAAGGTAAATTTCAACTGTTATTGTTCATCTTGCAATTAGCGATTGCGACGAAACCGATTTCAAGTAATCTTCTGAAGGAGACAAGCGAAGGATACACAAGGGCAAAATACGAGGAGCTATGCCGAAGCAAGGGAAAAATCACACAGTATGAAACTGAGTATTTCATCGGACCTGACACGCCATTCGAATTTGCCAAGACTGAGTTCAAGAAAGATCAACAAACGACGATGCGTCGTGTCAAAAAGTGTTTGAATCGTCAACACACAAACGGTTTTGCGTACGAGAGAAACCTCGACTGCGCAAGTTTCGCCAAATTCATCAACGGTGAGGACGCGATGAGCAATTATCAACTCGATGCAGCACTGGCGTTGTACGCGATGCACTTGCGTACGAAAAGGGTACGTACCCTTTTCAGGCGCTTTGTCGATAAGGACTGGAAGAACGGTGAAGTTTCTTACCCGTTCACTCATTTCGGAAGTGAGGACTTCATGAAACAGTGGGGCATTGGCCCGTGTAACGGTGCGTCGAGTGGCGGTACGGTGAAAGTCGCGCCCGGCGCAGATTATTTCGCACCGAAAATGCGTAACGAAGACTTGAAGTTATCATTGCCACTTGTCGACCCGCAATGGATCGTTTGTATTTCTGAAAATCCACGCTCCTTAGACCGTTTCCGCCTAGATATAGTCGACGGGCTTCTGGATTTTTACAATCAGTTCTCAGTGCTCATCGGTGATGCAAACGAAAGTTTCAAACCGAAATATGAAATTGTTCGTATCAACAAGTTTACGTGGTCTGAGCTCGAGCTTTTGTTACCGACGTTTGAAGATTCGTCGCTGAAACTGTTACGCGCGATCAAAACCCTGCGGCGTGTTTGGTATGACAAAGTGAGTTTCGTAACCATGTTGCTCCTTGCAAGTTTTACCTGCAACAACTTGACCGACATGCCAGCAGATGCGATACGGGTTGAAGACATAATTACATGGTTGGCTCGCAACCTGGTTCTTTTGAATCATATAAGCCAGTTGCTTGCAGAGCGTCCTCATCGACCTCGGTACGAACGGAAACGTTTACGCGTGCTCGAAGTTATGAATGAGCTCACCGAAGCTCTCAATGAGTTTGTTGAACCACATGGTGTTTGGGAGCGACTGTTCGCAATGGATCAGAGAATGGCCTTTGAAGTTCTCAATACTTTAGTGCGCATACTGAATCATGACTTCTATTTAGCTCCAGAATCAAAGGGCTGTGGCCAGTGCAGGCGGTCTTCAGAAGTGGTAGACTTGATGAGTGTTTTACTCATCAACGCGGCGAGTCCGTTTGCCAGGCACGATAGGCTTCTAGGATCTAAGGTGGAAGACAGCGACACATCGCACCAAGTTTGGCGCAAGATAAAAGCAGCTTTATTGAGAAACAGAAATGTCCAAGACGCAGTAGATCCCGCCGCCGAAGAGTACGTCGGTGACCCAGCAGTATTGGGAGCGCAGTTGAAGCTATCAGTATCCTGTCTCAAGGTGTTCAGCTCCGTGTTGATGTTTGACTGCGAACTCAGAGGAGGCATGAATACCGCGTATGCTGGCTTTCAAGGAGGCCACGCGCTACAGTTAGGTGTCAACACCTGTAGCCAGTCGTCGGTGTTTGATGCCGCGGCCTTCAAGATAATTACAAACGCGCCCGGCGTGCTCGACATTTTGAGTGTGTGTGTATCTGCGCCCTTACATATGACCGAGCAGCTGGACGATGTTTACCGCGAGTACGCGAATTATGAGCTGATACTGAAGCCCCTCGCAAATCACGCGCGGTTACTGCTCGAAGTGTCATCGCAGGCGGCATCTACGTTTGCATCGCTCTTCGCTTGGGTAGATTTCGACGAGGAGCATAGCGGAAATTACTCCATAATGCGACGACACAAGACGTACAGTGTAAATTTTATCAACAGACTGTCTGCCGTGGTACTCGTTTTGAGTAAAATGAAGTTGAAACCAGTGACCGCTCGAGCTCAAATGATGAAGACCGGTGATGGTCCATGGAAATTATGGGGTCTCCAACTTTGCCATGATCATTACTTGCAGTATCAAGTTTTCATCCGTTGTGTGATAGATGACGTTAAGTTGTTCCTGGAACACGTCCCCAGTGCGATATCGTACTTCATCGACGGGCTCGACTGGTGTGACAACACCGGTGCGCCGCTGTCTAGTGCGTTGCACATAACTCATGGTTTGGTGGCACTTCTCTTTAATCCGGAAAGTGGTTTACCTACTATCGACATTCGTTCACAGGAATGCTTCACAAAGTACGCCGCACGTCTCATTTCCCATCCGAGAGCAAAACTTTTCAAGCGCCATCTTTTACAAATGGTTCACGCTTTGGCGCCCACGAGGAATCATATATGGTTATTAACTGGTGAGCAGGCCATAATGGGTAACGTTTGTGAGCTCGACGAGGAGTTACGAAGGTCGCTCGAGGTAGCATCTCGCGTACACATGCATCGTTGCGATTGCGAACATGCACCCTCCGAAGTGGGCTTCCCGTTAACCGGTTTGCTGGGACTGATTGAAAAATTGTGCAGTTCACGGCCATGGCGACACTTTTTGCTCGGCATAGACGAAAAGGGCCCCATATCCATCGAAGACAAACTAGTTACTGAGAGCGCCATAGCGTCATTAGCGCATCTCAGCGAGTCAGAATCCACGTGGACTCTTTGCAACCGCGGTCTTCGAACGCTCGAATGTTTGGCTGGTTTTCCACACAACCCATATGAAGCGCAGCTTACCCACAAAATTTTTGACCTAGGATCCGATCCCTCAAGTCTGAGCGCTGTGTTACGCTCGTTGCGCTCAAGGGTTGATATATTTTGCCCCACGTTTGGTATCTTTAGCGGCTCTAGACGCAGCATACATTTCATCAAGGCAGAATCTGCTCCGCCTAACACCGAGACATATACTCTCGCCTCAGCGAAAGCTGCCAGCGAGCTGACAGCAATGATTTTCAGTCGTTTAACGATTATCGGTGAGGAAATTGTCGAGAACTTGTATAGGAACAAAAGAGATAGAATTCTAGCGATCGAGGAATTCGCTCGAGACATGTTACGCGGTGTTGAGATGTCTGGGAACAATCACGCCTCGGCAGGCGCGCACATATTGTTTCTTCTCGACAAGAGGAAGAATCCGTATACCAACCATTTACCGCGCCCAATTACGCAAGGCGATTGTGTTGAACGCGCCATGATGGTCAGATCATTAATCAGAGGTTCTCTTGGTCCCGTGGCGAATCCACCAAATGATCCGACGATGCGGTTTCAAACAGATCTCATCGTCACCACCCCGCGGAAAGACCCTCTTGACCATGTATGCAGTTTGTGCTTAAATGAAGATGAAGGATTGAATCTACCGCCGTTTCACGGTGTAATAGTGAAATTCAGAAATGAACTTGGAGAAGGCGCGGGGGTTCGGCGTGAGTGGTTCACCATCATAGGGGAGCAGGCAACCAATCTGGATTGGCCGTTGTTCATCAGTTACGACGGAGCCACGGTACATCCGCATCCTAATATTATGCAACTCAGTGAGAAGCCTAGCGCTTCACGAGAGTACTTCTACGCGCTCGGGAAAATTGCCGGCTTAGCGCTGTATCATGGCGAGATTTTACCGATTCGCTTTTCAGAAGCTTTTATGTTTGCTGTGATGCGCGTCGACAACGTGCGTTTCGTCGCAGAATTGGGATGCTTTGAGGGCTCAGATAGAACCACACTAAATTTACAGGCAAATATTGAAACGATGTGGAGTAGCCCCGATTTCGCTCTCCGCGACTTGTTTTGGAAACTGGACCCAGAGTTTTGCGAACAGGTAGAAAAGTCAGTTCTAGGCGCCACGGCCGAGGAGCTTGAAGCGCTGGATCTTACGTTCACAGACACTTTTGATTTTACGGCTGGTAAGGGGGGTATAGGTCACGTTATGGAGCATTATGACTTGTTGAGCAACCTTATCAAATACAGGGCGCAGGCGCCTTCGACGAAGACGTACCCGCCTGGATACTCGACGGATATGGAAGGCGGTGCGGATGTCAAGGTCACCATTGAAAATCGATTCCACTACGTTCGATGGCTTGCTTACAACAGATGTTTCGGCAGGTGCTTAGCAGAGATTTCCGAGTTTGTGTCAGGCATGATAAGCATCATTGGATCTGATACGCTTCACGCAATCTCTAAACTTTTCACACCAAAGGAGTTTACGGAACTGTTGGCTGGAAAGGAGAACATTTCGATCCAAGAGTGGAGACAATTTACTCAATACGACAAGTTGGACGACTGGCACAACTTCTCTGAATCATATACGGTTCAAGTCTTCTGGAAGTCGTTGGAAATTTCGTCTCAAAAGGAACTCATGCAGGTTTTGGAGTTTGCTACCGGGCTAAAGCGCCCACCAGTGGCTGGCTTCCGCAACTTGAGTGGTTTATTAGGAAATACGCAACAATTCACAATCGGTGCTCTTCCGGCGCCTTCACGCTATGATAAAAGAGCGTTACCGATAGCGCACACGTGTTTCAACACACTGCGTTTGCCATTCTTCCAGGTTCCTCCAACAGATGCGACACCAGAAGAGAAGGAGAAGATTTTGCTTGATGACGCTTTCGTCATGCTCGAAAAATTGCGCATCGTCTGCGACTCTGCTCGTCGAGGATTTGATAGTTTTTAGAAGATTTTGTACCGTAGATTTGCTAATGATGAAAATCTCTAATTACAGTTATTTAGACGCACTAAACGCACAAACGGTACGTGACATATCGACCGGCAGTCTCACTCGGTCGAATGATGCGAACCACTTGACCTCGTCGCATTCCATAGTAACGCGCAATCGGGTCGTGCATCTGAATACGAGGCAACTGCGTATCTTTCACCTTGTACCGATCCAACAACGTCTTTTTCTGTTCATCGTTCAACAAAATATGTTCGGGAACTAACACATGATCCACGATGTTCACCAACAACTCTGTCTCTTGAAACTGCTCAATGTAAAACTTTTGAGTTTGGCACTCCAACAACGATTGCTTCGCAAACGGCGTCAACGAAGCCTGCACAACAATGATCGCTCTAAACACATTTTCGTCCTTCATGCGCTTTGCATAATCCTTAATTGTTTTAACCCCAACCTTTTCCTCATCCGGAAAGAACACAAAGATGTTCTCCGATGGGTCGTCCCGTTTCGGCGCCATGATCGTGAGCGTCTCCCGTTTGGGTTCATCCCCGAAATCCTCCGTAAACGACTCCACATCCCGTTCGAGCTCCTTCGCGCTCACTAAATACCCGCGCGCCGCGAGCATCTTATGAATCGTCTTCCGCACGCGGAATAAACGCGTGCGCTTATCGTTCGACATGTCTCAAAAATCCTTCGTCGTCGCTCGGTGACCCTCGTGCTCGTTCAACGCTCGTCGCCGTGCGCAGTGATCGATGGGCGCGCGGTCGGGCGCGAGATCGATTCGAGATCGACGCGTGTGCGTGCGCGGCGGCGCGGGTGTGTCGCGTCGGTGCGTGCGCGCGCGTTGGACGCCGCAATTGTGGCGCGACGCCTGTGGTTTTTGGCGGCTTTCGCAGCGGAGTGGGTCGTGTCCTCTTAGTTTGTGATTGGTGGATTTGTGTTTTGCTATTCCGCGGAAGCTATCGAGCGACGACGTCGAGAACGTCGGCGTCGTCGGTGGCGGTGTGAGTACTAAATGCTAACCTTTCCATGGCGTCGCGCGCGCGCGACGTGCAATCGGCACACGCGGCGATGGCGTACATGGCGGCACGACGAGCGTCGGCGTCGACGTCGGAACGGTGCGCTTGGGCAGCTCGAGCTGAGAAGCGCTCAAGCACGCGCGCGAGTGGAGCGTTTTCGGCGTACGCCACGGCGAGAGGGACGTCAGCGAGGGATGTCGCCACGAGGGCACCGGCGACGAGAGCGCTACGCCGAAGATGGGGCTCGCGGGAATTCGCGAGCGCTGGCGCGCAAGCGAAATCGAGCACCGCTTCGCCGACGAGCGGCCCATCAACGGCGTTTTTCGCTCCGCGAGCGCACTGGCCGAGGGTGTAGAGGATTTGCCCCATTACTGTCGCGTCCAAGCCGTCAGGGGTATAGCCTGGTGCGGACTGTCGTTCGAGACGCAGATGCGCCGCTCGAAGCAGCGGAGCCGCAAAGTTTTCACCGATGAGATGGGCTTTCGTCGCCGCTGCATTCGTGGCGTTCGACCGGCGCTCCATGGATTTCGGTGCGAATCTGCGCTCTGTGCCGATCGTGTGCACGGCTTTCTCATTTGCGCCGTCGAGCGATTTCGTGCCTGTATTCGGTGGCGAAGACAGTCGAAGGACGGCAACTTCGAGCGCGCTCAACGTATCCATGACGTGCGAAGCGTCACACTTTTCCGATAACGCGTGCGCAATCAGCGGTGGACCAACTAAACCTGGGGTCGTACTTAAAAGCTCAGCCAATGCTTGCCGACGAGCGCGATCGAGCGGATCGGAATCCGGCGTCGGAGGTTGCGCGTGTAAGACGGCAACGGCGAGATCAGAAGCCACGGCGGCGAGTTCGTGCGGTTGATTCGATACCAATTCTGCAACCGAGTGCACCGCACCTTCTGCCGCATCTGCCAAATCGATGTCTGTTTTGTGCGTCGATGCGTCGCCGGACCGATTCTGCCGCAAAGCGCCGATGCACTGACGCAATGTTTGAGGTTTTGGCAGCGACGCGATGCGCGCCTCTGTGATGCTACGTGGATCATTTGACCTTAACGTCTCGTCATCATCGCTATCCATGTCATAAGGCACCAATTCGTCGTCCGATTCATCGATACTTTCATCATCAGAGTCATCGGTGTCACTGTCAACATTGCGGCGATTACGGACCCCCCAGACGTCGACGACTTCGTTGGGGTCGACGTCTTCTATTTTCATCTCAAATCCAGGCGCCAAGACTTGCTCTGGAAGTCGCTCGGCGTGCGTTTCTTCATCATCCACGACTTCGCTTGGTTCTTCGATGACGAAAACATCATTTAATGCAATCTTTTGCGCGTCACGCTCCCAGTCGGCCTCGTCATCCGAACTCCCCTGGTCGGCTTCGGCTTCGTCTATGAGACGTAACGGCTTGCACGCGTCAACCTTGAGCGACAGCTCTAGCGCGATTTTACTCGCATGTCTCCGCGCGCGCGCCAACGGCGAGTCCAATCTCGCGCTGACGCCTTGTAAAATCATCTGCGTTGGTTTGCAATGAATGCTATTCCATTCGTTGATGGAAATCACAGCGAGCAGCGCTCGAACGCTCGCAGTGAGATGCCGTTGCAACTCCACTGACGCCCCCCGCACAAAGTCGGCGCTCGACCAAGACTCCAGCACGGCTTTAATGTTTTCATGCGACAAAGCGACCACTCGCTTCGCGTCACCGCAACCGTGCTTGATTGGGCACAGGATAATCACGCGCAAGAGCGCGGGGAGCGCGACTCTCGGAACACCCTTTGTCAAGAGCATAGTCTCGCATAACGCATGCCGTGTGACGTCACATGCCCAGAATCTATCGCGTAATAGTACGCGCAAAACTAAATCTAACGTGCGAAAGCCATGCGTACACGATCCATCGTCCTCGCACGCCACAAAGACGACGTCTGAAATCCATCGACACGCCGCGTTTGCATCCTTCGCCGAGTTCATCATTATCGATGCCCATCGTAGTGAATCGGGAACGATATCCCGCTCAACAATGGATATGCGAGTATCGTCATCTAAAGATTTTATACGCGAGCTGAGCGCGAGAAGTGTCGCTTTCGCCACAGACAGAGACGCGCCTCGCCGACACATAAGGCACGCCGTCTCCGCCGCCGCATCTGGCGCCAGCTCTGCCCCTTCCAACACCTGCCTCGCGAGCGCATATTCATACATCACACGAGTGGGATACATTGGCACCACAAACCGTCGCCCGATGCCATCGAACGCGCGCAACATTACTCCTCGCGTCTCTCGCGCCGCAGCCGACGTAATCCCGTCGCTTTGTTCAGCGCCTTCACACGCCACCAACCGCGCCATCGCACCGCGTGCGACTAAATCCATATAGTACCTTAAACTCGTCTCTACCACGACTTCACGCTCGCGCTCGCGCGCGCGAGACAGAGCATCCGCCGTCGACGCCTCGCCTCGCCTCGCGCTCGTCACCGCCTCAACTAACGCGCGCACAGCCACGCTCAACCACGCGCACGACCGCTCGGCGCGCGTGGTAAACCATGAAGAGATTAATTCCTCGCGTTCGAGCGCGCTAAACGTCAACCCAAACCTTGGATCGACGACTGTGAGCACGCACAGCACAACTCGATGAACATCTTCATCCTCACCATCAACGCCCACTCGCGACGTCGACGTCGCGTCCACGACGGACGACAGCGCGCGCTTCACATCGAACGCATCATCGCCTTCGATCGCGCGCTCGAACGCGGCGCACGCGTCGACGACACGCGCGCGCGAGGCGCTCATGTGCGCGCGCGAATGTAAAGTCTTCACAATCAGGCGCGCGCGCGCTCGTCGTCGACGTCGCATCATGAGCGACAAAAAGGCGAAAAAGGAGAAGAAGGAAAAGAAAGAAAAGAAGGAGAAGCGCAAATCGCGCGACGACGCCGAGGGCGGCGGCGCGAACGGCGACGAGAAGCGTCCGAAGGTTCACGACGACGATGATGGCGGCTTGAAAGTGCATGGGACAAAATCGGCGTCGTCGGGCGCGGCTCCCGCGCCCGGGACGTTTCCGACGTCCAACACGCACGTGTACATGGGGAATTTGGCGTGGACGATTGATGAGAAGGCGCTGAAAGAGGCGTTCAAGGATTGTGGGGAGGTTGCGAGCGTCAACTGGTTTGAGGAAAAAGCGACGGGGAAGTTTTTAGGCGCGGGCGTGGTGGAATTCACTACGCCTGAAGGCGCGGCGGCGGCGGTGAAAGCCAGTGGACGGGTGATACACTCGCGAGAAACGCCGATACGGTTTTGGGAGAAGCGAGGGAACACCGCGGAGGAGCGCGCGGAGCAACGCAAGACGCAAGGCAAGGCGGAGGCAAAGCCGATGGGGGAGAAACCTCCTGGATGCTACACGTTATTCATGGGCAATTTGAATTTCCAAATCGACGACGATGCGATTTGGAAGTTTTTTAAGGATAATGCTGGGGTTGAACCGACGACGGTGCGATGGTTGACGAATAAGGATACGGGGGAATTCCGCGGCGTCGGTTTCGCGGATTTCGCCGACGACGAGGCGTTGGAAGCGGCGGCAAAGTTGAACGGAACGCCGTGCATGGGGCGACCGATTCGCATGGATTATCAAGCGCCGAGTAACCGTGGGTAGCAGCGATTTTTGTTTGTCAACAAGCGCGTGCACGACGCGCGCGCATAGCCTCGATAATACAATAATACGAAGACTAAAATTAAAAGAGCTATTGAATCAATCCTTGCCTTGTGCGTACGCGCGATCGTGCGGACACGATGGTATTGGCAATGGTAAAAATGGAAAAGGCGCGTAAGATGTTTCGGAAAGCGCCGGGCCGAGTGCGCGTGATCTAAATACGCGTAATCGTTCGCGCTCGGGCGACCAGTCGTTCGCGGCGGCAAACGGTACGCAGTGCCATGGAAACGCTGCGCTCGTCTGACGCAACGACTCGAAGACATCGACGCTTTGATCCCTAGGAATTCTATGCAAGCAAGCCAGGACTTGAAACGCTGGCAAGTATAACAACGAGCCGAAAAACATTCTACGCGCGGCGACGATGGATGGCTTGGCGTAAAACGCCATCGACGCCGCTACCATGGGCGTCCCCAACGCGAGCGTCTCGTACGCAAACGGTGACGACGTCACTCCCATAGCTACAGCTACAACGCCAATCGGCAGTAACGCCACCGCGTTACGCACCGCGACGCCTGCTAATCGCCGCCCAGTTTTGTCGTACATCGGGTGCGACAACATGCGATACCCGCCGTTCAAATAATCATCCTTGCCCATGTACGCCAGGGCCATGAAGTGCGGCATTTGCCACAAATACAACGCCCCAGCGAGCACGTACGCCCCAGGATCGAGCGTACCCCGCGCATTGGCGGCGGCCCATCCCATCAGGGGCGGTATCGCCCCCACCACCGCGCCTATCCACGTATTCAGAAAATGCACCCGCTTCAACGGCGTATACACCCCAGCATACAAGAAGATATTCCCCGCCCCTAACGCCGCCGTCGTATCATTCGTCGTCGCGCGCAACACACCAACCCCACCGAGCGCACTCGCCACCGCGAACGCGCCCGCGAACGCCGGCGTGCACCGTCCGCTCGGCAACGGCCGCGCCCACGTCCGCCGCATCAAAGAATCCGGCACGCGCTCTATGATTTGATTTAGCGTGTTCGCGCTCGCGCTGCACAACATCGTCCCTACGCACGTTCCAGCGAGCCCGCCAATGTCGATCGAGCCGTCACTCCCGAGCGCGTACCCGCACGCCGCGGTCGAGGTCACGAAGACGCTCAAACGAAACTTGCTCAAGTCATGACACACCTTCACGACGTGCGCCACGCCGTACGATGGCGGCGTCGACGGCTTACCCATCGCGCGCGTCGCGAACGCGCGCACCGCCGCGCGCGCGCCGACGGTGCGAGCGGTGCGCAGCGAACGCGCAGCGGATGCCGTGGCGATCGAGGCCGACGTCGTCGTCAATCCCAACACAAACGACAACGACGACGACGACGACGACGACGACAGCAACGACGTCGAGGACGACGCGAACGCGTGACTCGTCACGCGATGCGCGATATCGCGCGCGACAAACGCCGCCGCCGCCGTCGCCGCGCGCGACATCGAAAGCGATGTCGCGCGACGAGGAATACCGTCACATCATGTCGCGCCTTCTGGCGACGCTCGCGCGGTGCGCTGCGGCGCCGTCGCCGCCGCGTCCGACGGCGGCGGCCGCGGTCACGGCGCGTGGGCCGTGCGGTCGCGCGTACACTGGCGCCGTCATCCGCGCGCGCGCGGTGTCGCGGGAGGAGAATGACATACATGTTGGTGAAGCAGCCGCCACATTCGTTCCCGGGACGCACGCCCTCAGTGACGTCGCATCGATGACGCTGGCCGCCGTGCTCGACGCACACACGCTTGGTCGCGTCACACTCACGGGTGCGGCGAAGGATGCGGAGTATAGGCGCGTGGAGTTTCGTGCGGTGACGATTCGCGGGGCGACGGCGCTGCAACGCACGCGCTACGACGCGAGGCAAGCGTTTACGAGTAATCACGCCTACGACGGCGGCAGTAGTGGCGCAAACGCGAATGATGGGAAAGACATGAAGCTATCTTCTACGAGCAGTGCGCGAGAGGCGATCGAGGAAGCGTTGGGGAGTGGGTATAAGCACTGGCGCGTGGAGCGCGCGTCGGGCGCGTGGAGCGTCACCGTCAACGTCAAGAAACAACGCGCGACTGTGTCTCGGGATAAGACGATGCGTTTAATCGATGGCGAAGCGAAAACGAGCGTAGTTATAGGACCGCAGAGTCACGATCGGGAAAAGGCGCGATTGCTCGATGGAAGTGATCCGTTTTTGAAACACGTGGGCGTCGCGGCGGCGGATGGGTCGATAAAGACGAGCAAGCGGGACAAATACAAGCAAGTTGAGGAGTTTTTAAAAATTCTCGATCACGCGTACGACGACGCGACGGGGGCGGGGCACATGGTGCGTGGTTCAACGGCGCGGCCGCTGCGCATGGTGGATTTAGGATGTGGGAATGCGTATTTGACGTTTGGGGCGTATACGCTGTTGGCAAATAAACGCGACGTTCCCACGCACGTCATCGGTGTGGATATTAAGCGTCAGGCGCGTGAGCACAATACCGCGGTAGCGGTAGAGCTCGGATGGGATGATTGTATGTGCTTTGTGGAAGGATCAATAGCCAAGGCGGATGTGAAGTTCGTCAAGGGTAACGACGACGCTGCCGCGGACATCGTGTTGGCATTGCACGCGTGCGACACCGCTACCGATGAAGCCATCGTACGCACGGTGCGATGGAGCTCACCATTGGCGCTCATTGCGCCATGTTGCCATCATGATTTGCAGGTGCGGTTGAAGAACGCTTCCATAATTGCGTTTCCGCCTATAACAAGACACGGTATTTTATCCGAGCGATTCGGCGACGTCCTCACCGACTCGTTTCGAGCGCACATCTTGCGCTTGCTAGGGTATCGTGTCGAGGTCATGGAGTTCGTAGGTGGTGAGCACACACCGAGAAATACGCTCATTCGCGCCATACGTACCGGTAGTCCGGCATCGAAGAGCGTGTGGGAGGAGTACGACGCGATGCGAGAAACATGGGGTGTGACGCCGTGGCTCGCCGACGCCCTCGCGGACGAGCTCAATGAAGCGCGCGCGGGTGTGTTCCCGAATTCCGATGTCTAAAAGTGCTCTCGCAGCAGTGCAGTAGTATTATAGATTTTCAAGTGCGCCACTGGCGTGTGTAAATTTAAATTCTGAATTATTACATGATTACTATCCCTGGTCGGCGAGCATGTTCCCAGACATCGTGCGCCGCACGCGTTTGTCCACATCCTGCCGCGTGTCCGACCTTCCGAACGCGCGAGGGGTGGGATCTTGATCGGACCAAGTTTGATAACGTGGAGATGCGGGATCTCGTTCGGACCCACCGGCGTTGTACGAAGTGAGGCCCTCCAACACCGTTTTTGATTTCGCAATGTCTTGAATATTTTGCACCAAGTTTGCGCCGAATTGCATGTTCTCTCGTCCAGTCTCACGCTTGTTGTATTTGAGCATGAAGAAGATGAAGATGATGGAAAAAACGACATTGATGATGACTACGAAACCAAGACCACCGACGATGCCAAAGTATTGAATGACGTATATACACAGTGCGGCGTCCCCACCCAACAGTGCAATGGTAAGAAGTAAACGAACAGTGTTGAAAAGGAAGACTCGAATGACGAGTTCCTTGACGAACCCAATCAAGCTGGTCCAGTTTGACTCTTCTACTACTTGAGCTGTCTCGGTCATGTTCGTTTCTTCACGCGCCGCGTCAACGTCTGCTGCCAACTTGGCGTGCTCCCATTCTTCATTCGTCATATCGGGAGGTTTCGTAGATAAGTCAGGCGTTGATTTGGTTTGCATGCCCATTATTTCTGCGATACTACCAGGGATGATACTCAACCAATCCATGCCATTGCTGGATGCTCGCTTGCGATGATGAGGGATTGGCGTGTGGTGCACGATGCCGTTCTCCGCATCACTGAACTCACTATCGTGAGACATCCTGCGTTCGTGTGAACCACACCGTTCGTTGTCTAGCTTGTGAGTGGACGAACCACGTAACGGTGAACGATGCCCACTGGCTCGCGTGACAGTTTCCAATACTCGACCAAGTATTCCGCTGCCGCTGCCAGACGATTTTCTTTTCGCGGAGTCGTCTCCAGCGAACACCCCAGCGGCGGTCTGTATCAACGCCGACGCATCCATCATCATACCCGATGCAGATTTACTTTCGTTTGTCACTCCTGTGGACCCAGAACTCGTTCGTCGACGACGCTGATGACGCTCTTGAGGCTGCGCCTCATCCTCGGCACTCTCCATGCTCGCCTTCCCGAGTCGCACGAGCAATGACTTCGTCAAGCCTTTAAACTGTTCACGAGTAAACATCCCAAGCGATGCATCATTCCCGGCCGCCGCCACGGCTTCGCGCACGCACGTATTCCACAACCCTCGCGCGAATTCCAAATCCTCCGTCGACGACTCTCCGGAACTCTCCAACACCGCCGCCATCACTCGCGCGCAATCAGCGGCGAATTCCACACACTGCTCACTCGAAATCCCTCGAACGTTATGCACATCGAGCGCCCTAAACACTAAATCTAATTTCACATCAAACCCTCCACCGGCGAGGCACGAGAGCAATATAATCGCTCGAACCGACGTCGCGCTCTCCTCATCCTCCTCGTCTCTAATCGTCTCCAACACTTCATCGCTCACATCCATCGACAACCCATACCTCCCCAGCGCATTCGTCAGCGCCGTTATCGATATCGTATCCGGTAACGCCACGCGCCGATCGCTCGTCCGCGCGTGTCCACCGAACGCGAGCGACTCATCCAAAAGCTCCTGAATGTGCACCGTGCGCCACGACGACGCCGCGTGCGCGCGCACCAGTGCCGCCATGGCGAGCACGTCCCCACTCATCGCGCTCAAGCACGCGTGTGCGCGTGAAATGCGGGCGTTCTCTCGCGAAGTCGCGCGATACGCGCGCGTATGGCGGCGTGAGCTCGATTCGTGCTCAATTTTCAAGCGCGCCTCTGGTTTTCAAAACAAAGTGACTTCAAAACAACCCGCATACCGCGCCGCACACCGCGCCGGACGTGGATCCCGCGCGCGTTCGCTCCGCGCATCATGTCGAATAAGCCGTGCTACAAGTGCGGGCAGCCTGGGCACTGGGCGCGCGATTGCACCGTGCCTAAAGATCAGTGGCTCAGTAAAGAGGCTGCAGAAGCGCTCAAGGAACAGGCGACGACGACGACGGCGGCGGCGGCGACGGATGGCGACGGCATGAATGGCGACCGCGCGCGGCCGCAAAGCGCGACGAAGACCAAGCGTGAATCGACGCGTAAACCAAAGTTTACCGTTCATGAACACTTGCTCGGGCCCGATGGGTTGATTAAGGTGTACACTGAGTTTCCGAGCGCGTTTGCCGCGAAAGCCAAAGGGCAAGGACACGAGGAGCACGACGTGGCGTTATTGATTGGGATGTATAAGGATTGGGCGATAAAGATGTATCCGTATGCACCGGCGGAGCAGACTTTGAAGAGGGTGGATAAGCTTGGGAGTGATAAGGCGGTGAAGGCGTTTACGAGAGAGTTGCACGAGCGGGACTTTGGCGGAGGCGTCGGCGACGCGGTGGAGGCTATGGAACGCGCCGAACGCGGTGAGGGAGAGGCTAGGAATGGTGATGATGATTATGGGGACTTTGAGTATCCCGATAATGTCGCCGACGATGAGGATGACGACGAGAACGTCGGTGGGGCGGCGACGACAACCGAGGACGTCGATACTTTCCCGGATGACGAATTCGAAGAAGAAGACTATGAGTTTGCTGACGAAGACGAAGACGAAGACGCCGCGGCGGCGATGGAAGAAGCCGATCGAGAAGAAGCGAATGTGGCTGAAAGCAGCGACGATGACGAAGGGATCGCGCTCGCTGGGGCTAAACGCGGTAAGAAGGCGAAGAGATCAACCGCGACGACGAAGAAGGCGTTTGAAAACTTGGCGAAAAAGATTGGCGCTAAAAAGGCATCAGAAGCTGCCGTTGGTACGGCGCCGTCCCCGATTGCGAGTGCGTTCGCTGATATCGACCCGAACGCGCATAATTCACCACAGCGCAAGATTTTACGCGTTCGTCCGAAATTCTTGGACGCGTCGGATAGCGAAGACGACGCCGCCGCTCCCGTTGAGCCGACTCGACGTCGCAGAGCGGTGCACATGCATGAGGAAGATGACGAGGACTAAATCTACGAGTAGTAGTAGCGCGCGCGCATATGCGATAACAATACATTGATAAATTTAAACAACGAAAGAAAAGTTTTCAGCTTGAAAAGCGAGCTCAATATTGCAAAGAAGAATAATACATTATGCCGCAGGCGTTTGTTCGCGGACGCTCGATGAAGTCAAGACCTTGACTTCATCGCCGTTAATTTCGAGAACTTGCGGATCTGCACCGAGAACCCCAAACGACATACCAACGTCAATTCGCCAGATTTTACCACTGCACTCGCAGTTTGCACCGCCAATTTGAGGAGTGTGCCCGACGACGAGGCGCTTGACGCCTTCAATCTTCCCGAGCGTTTCATCCAACAACTTGCACGAAGACGCACGGTCTTCGTTGGTCTGGAACTTTTCAGTGCCATAGGCACGGTGCCATACCACGGAGTCACGAACACCGCCGATGGCCATCCCGAGCGCCATGCGCGTTTCATCATCTTCAATTTCCTTTCCGCGCATCCAGTCGGAAACCGCTCTGTTGAGCTTATCCAGGCCAAAGTCGACGTGTCTAGGAACTAACCCACCGTGCGCGAACACGGTGTCGTTGACGATTAAAATCGTGTGATTCATCGACAATTGCTGTGCCAAAGGTCCACCCGGAGAGAACAACCCAAGACGCGCCTTGCTTTGGCGCGTCCACGCGTCGTCTTCATCCACGCCAAAGGCGTCGCGAAACTTATCCCCAAACAACTTCACCAAGTGCTCACTGAATCGCATAGTTTCCCCGAATGCCCCTCGCGAAACATATCTAAAATCACCCGAAATATTCAACACCTCGTGATTACCATTCATCACGTACACCGCGCCCCCAGCCTTTTTCGCCTCCTTGCCAAGCTTTTGCAACAAAATCAAAATCCCAATCTCGTCATCCCCACGATCGAGAATATCCCCAACTTGCACCAATGTCGTGTCGCCTCCGATCCATTTCGGGTTCACGTGATCATCACTGTCATCTAGCACCCCAGCGATGCGCAACGCGCGACGTGCTTGTCCAATGTCCCCGTGCAGGTCGCCGATCGCCACCACGCGCCCCGTCGCGCGCACGCGGAGCTCAGGGTACGAATCCACCTGCGTCTTCCCCGCGTACGCGCGCACGGCGTGACGAGGCGTGCCAGAAAATATTTTCTCACGCACGACACCTCCGCCCAGCGGCGACGTCGACGCGCCTAACGCGCCAGAGGACGCCGAAGCTGACGCCGAAGCCGCCAGCCGGCGGCGCGCCCCAGCAGCGCGCGCGGAGCACCCCGCGCGCGTCGTCGTCGTCGACACCGACGCCGAAGGCGACGACGAGCGCGACGCGACGCTCACGCTTTGCGTCGTAGTGCGCGCCACGGTCGCGATGCGCGCGCACCGAGGCGCGATGCGCCCCGCGAGCGCCATGGCGATGGCGTGTCTCGACGCTGGCGTGCGCGCACGGAACGACGCGCGACGACGACGACGACGAGCGACGACGGGCGATGCGCGAGCGCAGGGGTAGATATGCACACGAACCGCAGGGGCGAGCGGCGCGCGAGGGCGTCGAACGCGACGAGGGCGTCGGGAAGTGCGGATAGGTGCGGCGCTCCCTATGTGACGTCACCCCAAAAAAAAGGTTTACATGTGGCGCCGGTTGAGGACGCGTTAGAGCTACTGGGCAATTCTAACGCGTTTCTAACGCGCGCCTGGGATGTCTTCGTACAGCGCGCGCACGGCGTCTAATACGCAGTCGACAGCGTCGATGAGTTCGGCGCGAGTGCGAGCGCTGGTGTTCAATTCAATCATAGGATCGAGGATGGCGGCGACGCCGGATTCGTCGGCTTCGAAAAATTCCGTCGCGAAGGACACCTTTCGCTTGTCGTCAAGAGAGAGTTTGACCCGAAACGACCGCAGACGTGTGATGAAGATGTTTTCATCCAAGTTTGGTGAGGCGAATTTATCGGCGAGGATGTGCCTGATGTCGTCTCTCACGCGGACGACGTCGGCGGCGTCGGGCGCCGCCGCGAGCCGCCGCCGCGCTTCGTCCACTATGTCATCAATCAGACTCGCCTCGGGCGGTTGTACGCGAGAGCGGAAATTCGACATAAATATTCTCGCTAGCGTCACGTACGTTTGTGTTTCTTCCTCGGGTGCGCCGCGCGTGTACGCGCCGTACGCGCACTCAAACGCTTGCTCGCAAAACTCAAGCGTCAACCGCTCCGAGTCACAAAACGCCTGCACGAGCATCCCAGCGTCGTCACCCGCGAGCGTGAACGCGTGCTCGACAAATGCTGTAAATGTTGCGTCGCTCGGAAGCGCCGCGAGGAGCGCCTCGCGCCGCGCGTCTTCGAAATCATCCCCAGTGCTGCTCAGCGCGGCACGCCGTAGTCCACGACTCGCCGCGCGCGCATCACATCTCGACGACCGCGTCGACGCCGACGACGACGTCGACGGTATCATCGTCATCGACGACGTCATCGCTACCCGCATCGCGCGTCGACGGCGCGAACCGGCGGCACGAAGTGTGGACGATTCGCGTCGAAAAGTGCACTTTTTCAACGCTCCACTCCATGACGCCGCCAGTGATTACGATTGATGACGTGCGCGCCGCCGACGCGCGCATCGCGCACCTGATCACGCGCACGCCCGTGCGCAGCGATTGCACGGCGCACGTCTTGGGCGAACCGTCGACGTCGTCGCCGGTGACTGTGCACTTGAAGTGCGAAATGTTTCAACGCGGCGGGAGCTTTAAGCACCGCGGGGCGTCGAACGCGGTGTTGCTCGCGGCCGAGGACGGTGCGCGCGTGGTGACGTGTCATTCGAGTGGGAATCACGCCGCGGCAGTGGCGGGTGCGGCCGCGGCGTGCGGGTTGCGGTCGATTATTGTCGTGCCGAAGGATATCGCAAAGACAAAGCTCGAGGCGACGCGCGCCGCGGGCGGGGACGTACGCTTTTCAAACGAAAGCACCGTACCGAGTCGCGAAGAGGCAGTGCGTGAGGTCTTGGAAGAATGTCCAGGGGCGGTTTTTATTCATCCGTACGACGACGCGCGCGTGATGGCTGGGCAAGGGACGCTCGGCTTGGAATTTATCGAACAGAGCCCAGAGCTCGACTGCGTGTTCGTACCGATATCGGGTGGGGGCATGATTGGCGGCATCGCGGTAAGTGTAAAAGCGGTGAATCCATCGTGTGAGATTTGGGCGTGCGAGCCCGCGGGGGTGGATGGTGTAGGCGCTGACGCCGCGCGGAGCTTTGTTGAGAAAAAGTTGGTGGACGACTTGCCGCCGCCAAAAACCATTTGCGACGGTTTGCGAGCTAAAATGGGACACACATCATACGACACGTTCCATCGACTCGTCGATAATGTCGTCACGGTTTCTGATGACGACATTATCGACGCCATGCAGGTGGTGTACGACAAATGTAAGCTCGTCGTAGAGCCGAGTGGCGCCGCCGGCGTCGCAGCCGTGAGGGTTGCCGCTCGCGACGGCGTCGGATTGGCGAGCCGTAAGACTGGTAAAGCATTTAAAAATATTGGTATCATCTTATGCGGCGGCAATCTGGACTTATCAGTGCTGTTTGATAAAATCCACGGAGACATCGAGCGTCTGCGTGGGAAATAGTCGCAACCGTAGCTCCTCTGTAAGTGACAACCAAAAACATCGCCAGACAGCGACGCGCGCGAATCACATGGCGCGCCATGCGCGTGCGCGCCTACGCGCGATGCCTAGTGTTATCGGTGTCATCTTGATTGCCTTCGTTCTCACGCACGCATCGTCGTCGTCGCACGCGAAAGCGAACGCCGCGCGCTTTGGCCCGAGACAACCAGCAGACATCACGCCAAAGATCATTCCGCCGCACATCAATCCGCGAGCGATTGAACGCATCTCATGGTCGCCACACGCCGAACTCTACCGAGGATTTCTCACGAGCGCCGAATGCGATTACTTTGTTCGGCTGGCGGAGCCAAAGCTTAAGAAATCCACCGTGGTGGACTCGAAGAGTGGAGGATCGATTGCGTCCAAAGTACGCACATCGGATGGGACATTCTTCGAGCACGCCGAGGACGACGTCATTGCGTCTATTGAAGCGCGGATCGCGACTTGGACGAAAACTCCCGAGTCGCACGGCGAAGGTTTTCAGGTGCTCCGATACGAGGCTAGTCAACAGTATCGAGCTCACTTTGATTATTTTCACGATGAAATCAACAAGTCGCGCGAGAAGGGTGGACAGCGCATGGGCACGGTGTTGATGTACTTGAGTGATGTCGAGGAAGGTGGTGAGACGGTGTTTCCGCGCGCGGAAGATGGCAAGCATTTGGGGGCGGACGCCAGCGCGTGCGCGCGACACAAAGTCGGCGTCAAGCCTCGGAAAGGAGACGCGTTGTTCTTCAGAAGCATGTACGCCAATGTCACGACGGATATTCACAGTGAGCACGCCGGGTGTCCAGTCATTCGAGGCGTGAAATTTAGCGCCACGAAATGGATTCATGAGAGCCCGATTGCAAACGCAGGTGGCGTCATCTTCGCCGACGGCGTGTGCAAAGACGTCAATGCCAAATGCGCCGAGTGGGCGCGCCAGGGCGAGTGCGAGAAGAACAAAAGGTACATGATTGGCAAAGGTCGAGAAAACGGATCTTGCATGCAATCGTGTAACGCGTGTCCGCACGTGTAAGGATTTGGTTGACGTCGACGAACGACAAACGCGCAACCTGATGATAGTAGCGGTAACGCCCTAGCAGTAGAAAAACGATGCCACGCGACTAGCGCGCGACGGACTAAATGTGTATAATAAAATTGCTTGCCTAAAGAAATCTCATCACGTCATGTTCTGTCTTTGCCCCGTGACTTCGGCGGGCAACGGGCGATTGAAGCCACCCTTTCTATTCATGTATTGACGCGCTTGGCGTTTAGTTTTCTTTTGCACACACGACGCGTTGGCGTGTTCGTCGTCCACGTGTTTGCCTTGCGTGGTGTTGAATCCGCTGAATCCCATCAATCGCATCATCGCCGCCTCGGGGTCTTCGTCTTCATCGTCGTGTTCTGCGACGTCGGCCGCGTGCGAGCCTCCCTTTGACGACGACGACGGAGGAGGAGGAGGAGGAGGACGAGGAGGAGGAGGAGGAGGAGGAGGAGGAGGTACCTCACGCCTCGCGCGTTTCCGGTCATCTATGTCGTCATTATCGTCATCGTATCGACCACGACCGCCCCCACGACTGCGACCACCACCGCGCCGCGGAGAACGCGAACGCGAACGCGAACGCGACCTTTTGCGCGCGCCGCCGCGGTCTCTCGACCCACCTCTCGCGCCACCTCGACCGTACATCGGCGACCGCGACCGTGACCGCGACCGCGATCGTCTATCTCGCCTATCTCGTCTCATAGGCGACCGCGACCGCGACCGCGACCGCCTGTCGCGACTTTGTCCTCCTCCTCCTCCGCCGCCGCCGCCAAACCGCCACGACGGCGGCGAACCCTCCTCTCTCCGTCGATCACCATTCCAGCCACCACCACCACCACCACCACCACCACCACCATACGCCATGACTACCTCCCTCGCACGCGCGCTCACGCACCACCCTCCCTCGACGCGAGCACGCGTCGCACCTTTGCGTCCTCGGCGCGCTTCGCGTCAAAGTGTTCCACCCAACTCCTCGGACACGCCGCGTCGTACGCCGCTCGCAACGTCACGCACGCCTTTTCGCTCGCCGCCGCCGCCGCACCACTCCCGCTCGCGTTCGCGGGTTCCGCGCGCGCACACGCCGCCGCGTAGTACGCGTCCCGAGCCGCGTGACACCGCGCCCTGGATTCGCGAATGCGCCCACGGGTGACGCCGCCGACGCGCGCGTCCGCCTCCTCCGTCGACGCCGACGCCGACCGCGAATCCGTCGACGTTGAATCCGTCGCTCGCGCCGTGCGTCCGTCGCGGGGCATGCACGCGCGCGCGCGCGCCAGCCAGCCACCGACTGACGACCCACGCGCGCGCCCGTCGTCGTCGTCGTGCGTGGACGTGGTGTGTACCCATGGGTACACACGTACTGTTTCGCCATAGCGACCGACCTTCTCGCGCGCGCGCGCGCCCTTGACGCCCCGGGTCGACGGCCGTGGACCCGGCTGGACGCCCGCGTAGCGCGGTCGAGGCGCGATCGCGACCGATGACCGTCGCTCGGGGCCATCGCGTGGGTGCCGCGCGCGCCCGACGGTGCGTGCCCGCGCGCGATGCGCCATTCTGCGGCGCGACGACCGAAACGGTGTGACCAATAGTCAGAGTCCGTGTATCCTAAGAGTACTACCGACATGTTATAACCGCCAACACAGGTCGCGCGTCGTCGTATTGCGCTGAACACACGGGGTAGGTAGGTATTCCACACGGGTGACGCGACGACGACGACGCCGCCGCGGGTGAGGACGTCGTTAGGCCTTTGGAGGCTTCACTACGTCGAGGGCGCGCCATCGACGCGCGTCGTCGCGCGCCGCGGCGGCACACCGCGCGCGCGCCATGAAGGGGACGTCGACGACGAAGACGACGACGGTGGAGGCGCCGTGCGACGACGGCGATGGGAGCGATGACGAGAACGACGAGGTACGTGCGCGCGCGATGACGCGCGCACGCGATCGGTGCGCGCGCGAAAGTGCGTGGACGCGGACGACGTCGGTGCGCGCGCGCGGGTGCCCGAGGACGACGCGGGGGCGACGGGCGCGGTGGCGACGATGGATGGGTGGCTGCGCGCGCGCGCGAGGGCGACGGGCGAGTCGAGGACGATGGGGATGGTGCGGTGTGCGCGGTGGCGCGCGCGGTGGCGCGCGGTGGCGGCGACGCGACGGGAATCGCGCGGGGTGTCGCGTTGAGCGCGTCGTGGACGCTTTTTGGGGGGGGCGCTTTTTGGTGAAAATATCCCAAATCGAGCGCGCGACTGACGAGAGATACGTGTGATGGTTGATGATTGTTCGCGCGCGCGTAGGATAAACAATCGAAGAAATCGTGTACGTCGCAGTATCGTGGGGTGAGGCAGCGACCATGGGGGAGGTACGTCGAGCGCGCGCGCGCGCGTCTGCGCGCTTTTTTCAGACGCGCTTTTTTTTCGAGGCGGGCGCGCTCGCGGGCGTCGATGATATTGACGTTTTATTTTTCGCGATATCACAGTTGGGCGGCGGAGATTCGAGATCCTAATCGAGGTGCACGATTATGGCTTGGGACGTTTGATACCGCCGAAGAGGCGGCGAGGGCGTACGACGCCGCGGCGAGACACATTCGCGGGCCAAACGCAAAGACGAATTTTCAACTCGCGCCCGGGGAGGAACCGCCGCCATTCGTGCTTCCTGAGCCGCCGTCTGGACGTGGTGGTGGCGGTGGCGGAGGAGGAAGTGGCCGAGGTGGCCGCGGCGGTGGAGACGCACTACCATCCACGGCGCTCGGTGGCCCTTCGGGATCTCGCGGGCCGCAGACGCCGAAAAAATCTAAACAGAGCGCCGGAGCGGGAGGCTCGCACAGGGAGGGTAGGAACAAGAATGCACCGAGCACGATATACGGGTTTGGGCCGAGTGCGCCATCGGGAACGATGCCGAAACGTGGTGCCATAGGTTTTGGCAGCGGCACCGACCTCTCGGCGCTCGTCAACGCCAATCTCGCCTTGGCGAATCAAAACTTGTCGATGAGCGGCGCCGCGCGCAAGGATTCCGAAAACGGTTTCATCAGGCTCTTCCAAAATGGCGGTCAAGGCGGCGGAGGCACGCCTTCGAGTACTGGTGGATCGCCTCTCATCATGCCCTCATCCGTGGACTTTCAAGAAGGTTTGGCTGGGATGAGCGGGGAAATACCGTTGATTCACGGTAAGCGCGACCGCGGGCCGAGTAGCGCGTTTTTTGGAACCTCCTTCGGCGTCGCCGGATCGTATGGCTCCATGTTTCCTCCGGACATGGGGCTCACATCCACGCCCGATGGTGCAGATTTGAATTCTTTCTACGGAGAGTTTGCCATGTCGCCGAACGAACGCGGCAGGCAGTCCACCGGTTCAGAATTTCCAGTTGGAAGTTTAGGGACGATTGCCGACTTGAATGACGCCCTCCCGGCGGTGGGGTCGCTTGAACTCGGAAGTCCACTAGATCTAGATGCGATGATGAGCTCGTTACCGAAAAGTAATGGTAAAGGCCCATCGCTATCATCCATACTCGGAAAACCGAAGAAACAAGAAGAAGTATCGCCGCTCGGCCGAGCGAGTACGCGACACACGCGCGACACGCGCCAGAGCGCCGTCGACGCCATGTCCGCGTTGAAAAAATAAGACTATTGCGTAGTGCGGTACATCAGACGAGCTCCCTATCACGGGTTGTTTGTCACGATATGTACGCAGATGTCACCATCGTTATCATATGTACGTCCGCATGTGTGATATATTTTGTATGTGGTCCCGAGGCGCCTCTCACCTTTGAGGCTGCTTGGAACCTTTGTTGTTGGAAACATATCGACGCGCGCCGCGCTGCGAAACGAAACCAAACAATTCAGTAGTAACCTGTCCATCACTGATTAAGTTGTTGTTCTTTATTATATAAAAACGTAAATCACCTCATCAAAGCACAAAGCAAAGCAAAACGAGCGCGCGGGACGACGAGAATCGCGGCTTTCAACTTTTGGTTTAACATGATTGAATTGACATGACAAACAACGAAACGATGAGACGCGACGACGAATGCGCGCACACGCGTGCATAATAATAATAATAATATGCACGCGCACATGTTTCACGCATGACGCCGCGTACATCGTCGCTATTGGGCTACATCGCGCGACGATGTCCTATCCGTCGCGCGACTTCTCCGCGGCGCGCAACATTTTCTGTTTAAATCTTAAAAGAACCGCCTTCGGAAATGTTAAGACCACCCTTGGGCTTGTATTGGCCGCTCTTCAAGTCATCCTCGTACCCAGCACCAATGTCCGAAGAATCGCGCACAGCCTTATCCATGAACCATTCAAAGAACGTCTTCTTTTGACCAGGCTGCGAGAAGCAGAGGAAAAAAAAACAAGCAAGGTCAGTCGGGGGTCATTCTACCAATCACGACCAGGACAACACCCCCCTCTGGTGAGGAAGTTATCCGATCCCAAGCCTCGATCGCGCGCTCGATCGCGCGCGTCGTCGACCGCGTCGTCGTCCATCGACACCTCGCGCGCGCACACACATCGCCACCGCCATCGTCGTCACCTTCCTCCCCCTCAACGCGCACGCGACGCCACCGCGCGCGAGAGCGATCGTCGATATCCAACGCTCGATCGCGCATCGATCGCAACCCTCGTCGCACGGTCGCTCAGCGTCGTCGTCCTTCATCGTCGCGCCCCGTCTGTCTCTCCTACTCCTCCGCATCGGCATCGTACCTTTTGCGTGTTCTTCTTCATAGGCGTCGTGCGCTTTTGGGTGCCACCAAAGGCGGCGACAACCACGCGCGTCGTCGATACGGCAAGCATAGTGGTCCACGAATCAGAGTCACGGTCTGGCGCCGGCCGAGACCAGAGCTGGGAGAGGTCGGCCGCGATGATCGCGTGGGGTTTTTATGGGGTGGGTTTGTCGTGTATTATACGTATATGCATGCCTATGATACGTACGTTATTTACGTTGGCGTGGGTATGTGTTTGTACATGTATAGAGGTCTGCGGGGTTTAGTATTAAGAAGGGCGCGCACGAGCGAGCGGCGTGGTTCTCGCCTCGACCTCTTTGCCCGACGCACGCTCGCAACCATGGTGCGTGTGGATGACGACGATGCGCGATGACGGCGACGCGATGCGCGATGTGGAGACGCGTGCGCGTGGTGGTGTTTCGATCGTTGACTGACGCGTCGTGTGCGCGTGTGTGTGTTGTCGTGTGTCACAGGGTCGCGTTCGCACCAAGACCGTGAAGAAGGTGCGTGAAAAACCCTAGAGAGGGATCGATGCGATCGATGCGCGCGTCGTGTCGCGTCTCGCGCGTCGTGTTTCGCGCGCGTGCGCACGTACTGACGGTGTGTTTTTGTGTTTTGATTTCTCACGCAGGCGTCTCGCCAAATCATCGAGAAGTACTACTCTCGCCTCACGCTTGATTTCGCCACGAACAAGCGCATCGCGGATGACATCGCGATCATTCCGTCCAAGCGCTTGCGTAACAAGATTGCGGGTTTCACCACGGTACGTGTTTGAATATTATGCAACGTTCGATTTACGTCGTTCGCGATCGATGTGCGCGGGCGAGCGCGTCGTGGCGCGTCGGGGCGCACCGATGGTCATCATCGAGCGCTCGGGCTCGATCGCCAACCCTCTGCGGTGTGTGTGACTGACGGTGTGTCTCGCGTTTTGTCTTTGTTTCTCACAGCACTTGATGAAGCGCATCCAACGCGGTCCGGTTCGCGGCATTTCCCTCAAGCTCCAAGAAGAAGAGCGCGAGCGCCGCATGGACTTTGTCCCGGAGAAGTCTGCGCTCGAAGTCGAATCCATCGAAGTCGACAAGGACACGATGGACATGTTGAAGTCGATGAACATGGGCAACTTGCCGGGGGTGTCGGTGTCGAGCCGCGGCGGCTACTCCAAGGGTCCGCGTCGTGAGCCCCGCGCGTAAGTTAGACGGGAGAGGAAACGTAGCGGCGGTATGAGAGAGAACTTGTGATTCTGAGGTTTAGATATCCATTTATTTACCCGCGCTCGCGAGCTTCGTTTTTAAAATTGACAACTGTCGCGCGCGACTACACGCTCGCTCGAAGCGCGGAGCGTTCGTTTAATGAATTCCGCGCGCGCATGCCGCATAAAATATCTACGCTCTGCGCGATCTCTATGGTGCTATGACTAGATGTGTCCATCGCTTTCGTTACGTTTTCCAAAGGCGCAACCTTTTCTGGACTCGCCGCCGGGGTTTCCAACACGACGTCGTCGTCGTCGTCGTCGCCTTTGCGCAAAACGATGTCAAACGACACTGGTGCTATATCAGCGCTTGCAGTTTTCCTACTCTTACTTATCGTGCTACTCGTTGCGCGTCCGATTGAATTCGATCGCCTTCCGAGTGATGGTGGTTTCTTCAATACGTCCGCGTCAACGCCGCGCCGGGAGGTGAACGAAGACGATTTGCGCGACAACGCCGCGCGCGCGGCTTGCGCCGGCGCCGGCGACTTGGATGTCGGAGACGTCGCAGCTCGCGCAGCTTGATCTCGCGCAAGTTGAGCGTCTACGAGATGTTGTAACGTACCGATAGCGCTTTCAAATGACGGTCGTGCGGCTGGATCTTGCGCCCAAGCGTCACGCATCAAATCTCGATAGCAGCTGGCGTCAGCGAAGACGACGCCATCCGAACGCTCGATATCTGGCCGTTCTTCGTCCGTCGTTACGGCGTGAATAATTTGCCATTGCGAAAATTCTGCAAAAGGCACTTCGAGGGTTTGAATTTCCCACAGTATAATTGCGTATGAGTACACGTCGGATGCTTTGCTGTACGAGCTCGATTGGAGCACTTCTGGCGCCATCCAACGAGGGGAGTGAAGGCTTGCAGAGCCGTCGTGACTTCCAGATAACGCAGTGTTCGCCACGTGCACTCGAGATAGATTGAAGTCACCAACTTTCACGCGGAAGTAACGATCAACCATGAGGTTTGCGCTCTTCAAATCGCGATGTAAAATAGGCGGCAAACAGTTGTGCAAGTAACACATTCCGGCGGCGGCGCCGAGCGCGAGTTGCAGACGCACGCGCCATGCGAGCTCGGGCGCGCCAGGTTTCTTGTGTCTCTGTAAGACGGTGTACAGAGATCCTCGAACGCAGTATTCCTCGACAATCGCAGGTGGCGAACGGATCGCCCCAAGTAACAATACAATATTTGGATGTCGAAGCTGCGTCATAATGCCAACTTCTTTTTCGAGTTCGTCAAGCGCTTTGTCGAGGTCGGCTGATGTTTGAGTCATTTCATCCTGCTGGGCACCGATAAACTTCACTGCGACATCGGTGTGGTTCCATACCGCATGAAATACTCGTCCAAATGAGCCCTCGCCAACTTTACGCTTCAGCTTGATGTGATTGTATGAAATCGTTGACGTGTTCGCCAAAGCTTGTGCGGCTTCAGTCGCGTCACGCGTCGGAGTAAATTTTTCCTCTCCATTCGTCGACGGCTCAATCACTCGCCGTGCATTCTTGAGCGCCGGCTGCCTCACCTTGTCGAGAATCGACTCGAGCTGCACGAGTGGCCAAAATATTATCGAACCAAAACGCCCGACGGTGACGACGCCGACGCTTCCGCCTCCATCAATTTTAATGAGTTGCACTAATCCTGAACCATGCGCGACAAGCTTACCCGATCGCAACGCGTTCGTGGTCACGTCGACAGACGATGACGCTGCTGTTGATGACCTTCCTTGAATCTCGCGAACGCCTGGGATTGGCCACAGCGTGAGCTCGCCGCTCGCGTGGCCTATGGCAATCAAGCGATCGACGGCGACGGCGCCCACGACGCGTTGACCGAAATGCTTGTAGAATGGAGTCATCCATGCGTCTACAGATTTGAAGCCTGTGGTAATCGTCATCACTCGTGTCCCCGGATCGACGGCGCACGCGCCACCAGCCCATATTTGAATCGCGCCAGTGACGTGAACGCTGAGAATTAAATCTGTCACCGTCGGATGCTGAACGAGGGAAACGATGGCGCCTAAATCACACGCATCCTCAACCCGCACACACGTGGCGGTTTTGGCATCCCACACTTCAAGCGCGCTGTCGTGTTCGCACGCGACAAACACGATGCCATTTGAAAGCAACATACTCGCCACGCCCGTCTTTACGTGCTTGCGAGACGTCCCGTCGGCGAGCGGCGAACGCGCACTCGTCTTTGTGACGGTGAAAATTCGACGCGTCACCTTGAACTCATCACCGTCGATTTCCTTATCAGCTTTACCCTCGTGGTTGTCACCGTCGACGATTCTGCCGTGCGCGTTAACAGTGCGATGCGCGGCGGTCTCCTGATCTCGCTTTTGCGACGGCGTGAGCGCTCGCATTTCAACAATCCCACCATCGGCGTACGCAATCCACGCGCGCGCATCCTCCATCGGAACGATGCATGTCACCGCCACATTCGGCACCACCGTCAACGCATCCGAACATATCAACGACCCTAAATCACAATCCCATATCGTCACCCCTCCATGTTTCGAACCAGCCCACAAAAGCCCGTGCGCGGGTGCGTTTGCCATGGCGACAATGGGCGAACTCGCGGTGACTTTTTGCACGCTCGGCGCGAGGCACATAAATTCACTCATCGGTGCGCGCTTCGGCAAACCCTCAATCTCACGTGCGCCTTGTAGGAACATGTCGTACGCGTCTAAACGCGGAAACGCCCCACCCGTGGACCACCACAACTCTGACCCGTCCGACCCAGCGCTCGCCATCGCGAGCACGCCCGCGCCGAACACAGTGTCCACCGTCCGCGCCACGCCTCCACGAAGTAACCGCCGCCGACGATCGCCAGCCACCCCACCTTGCGCCACGCCCACGCGCCCAGACGCCCCGGCTAAGTTCCACAACTGCGTCTCGAGCAATTCCAAATCCCGCGTCACATCTTCAAACTTTTGATTCGTTTTCCACCCAAGCGCCGCGCGCGCCACCTTTTGCGCGGGCGTAAACCTCCCATACACCCCACACACCGCCGCGCCGACGTGTAACCGACTGAGCACGCTCGCGCTCAACCGCTTTGCGTGCACCTTAGCCGTATCATCCAACAACGCGCTCACATTTTGCACCTCCACGAGCGCCAACATCGTCGCTCGCGCTTGACCATACAACGCCCATGACTTCTCTCGATGACTCACCGCCGCGCGCGTGGCGATTTCAACCTCCGCGCACGCCTGCGCGCACGCATTCGTAATCTCACTCTGCGCCCCGCGCGCCCCGCTCGTCGTCACCCCACCACCTCTCGCGTCATCCCCGACGACGACCGCGCCGTCGCCGTCGGCACCGCCACCATCGATGCCATCGCCATCGTTCGCGCGCGCGCCTGCGACGCCTGCGCGGTCGGCGTCGGCGTCGGCGTCGGCGTCGCGCGGCGCCATGTGCGGGCCCGACGCAACGCGCGCTCGAGCTCCAGGCTCAACCGGCGCGGGCACGCCACGCCCTGGGATATTCGGACATTCGGATCCTCGGGCATACGCATCACTCCATCCAATGAAACACACGCGCATGCTCTGACGTGCACTAAATATATGTTACGCCCCGTAAAACTCATACACAACCTACTACATGTCCAGTGTCGTGCGCATCCGTGTCCCCGAGCCACGCCCGTTGACGCGCGCGCGGGTCCACCCACACCTCGCGCGACGCCGCACTTCGCGTCTCGCCGCGCGCTCGCGACGACGAGAGTTTCCCGGGTGTTCACCACGACGACGTCGACGTCACGCGTGATGCGCGCGCACAAGGGAAGACATGAACGCCGTGCGTTGTTTGCGACGACGGTGACGTGCGCCGCGCTCGTGGGCGGCGCGCACGCCGCGACGACGGCGAGCGATCGCGGTGTAACACCATCGGGGGTGACGCGCGGGAATGATGAAGATTTCACGGTGCACATGCCGCGAGCGTCGCTGGGTTTCGCGTTGGCGGACGTTATGCCTGATGTTTCGGTGGATGTGCTGCCTCACGGCCCGCCGGGATGGCCGTGGCAGTACGGGTCGGTGGAATTCAAGTCGTTCAAGTGCCAGTACGACGCGAGCCTTCCGGCGGTGGATCCAAACGATCCAAACAAGCCACCAATTTTGCTTCGGTTCGGCACGTATGGGATCAAGGCGGATACGAAAACTGATCAATACAACGAAGAGTGGTTCAAAGCCCCTGAACACGCTACGGATATTCAATGGACGTACCGCTTGTGCGACGACGATGAGCTCGTGCAGTGCCAATCGCAGCAGTTCGGTCACGTGGATCCGTTCCCATCCATCGAACACGGGGCGCCGGGCAAACGCTGTCAGTTTCTCGACACGCGAAATATCAAAAAGGAACTGAAAATTAGCGCACAAGTTGGCCCCGAAGGCGATCGCAAGGATGCGGATTCTTTGAATGTCGCGGTTGAAACGTTCCTCAAGAATCAGAATGACGAAGGAGGCGTCGTGCAAGATGTGACTATCATTGCTCCGACGGCTGCGATCGCGGCAATCAAGGAGAAATATCCCGATGTGACGCCTCAAAGGCTGCGATGGAGTTGGTGTGCGAATGAAGGTGACGGCGACGACAACTGGTGTGCGTGCAATACAGTCATGCGGTTCGGTTGGACGGGATCCGCCGCCGAGCCGGCACCCTCTGCTAACGTTGACCCTGATTTCATCAAATTCATCTATGCAGACATGCGCGCGATGGATAAGATGGTGAAATGCTCCTCGCACAATCTCGGAGAAATTTTACCGTGGCCCGATCGCGAAGAAAATTCGCGCATCTGCCAGTGCTTGGACCCCGCCGTAATGGACAAAATCGATGACGCTCTCGCTGAAAAATTTGGTGGACCAGTGGGTTTCCTCGACGCCATTCCATCGAGTAGTACGTCTGCGCCTACTGCGCAGCTCGGTAAGGCGACGACGCCTTCTCGAGGCGCGTCAGCCCAGGCCACGACGTCTATGATGACTCTCATGACCATTTCTGCTGCTGCTTTGGCGTTCGTAGTCGTGAGAAGAATTAAATCTCGGCACATGGAAGAGTACGAGCCTCTTCTAGAAACCACCATCTGAAAACGCGCGATCATCTTAATTCATAGTACCAACCGAGATAGCGATGGCGAGCGCGCCGACTGGTTTTAAATGAACATCGAACACCGTCGCGTGCATCGACATCCTTGGAAGGTGACGCCATTTTTCATGATTACGGTGACAAAAGGCGCCGTTACAAATATCACAAACGTTGTAAATATTGACCGTTCTTAAATAACTACACATGCCACTACAACTTTTTACAGTTTCGCGCTCACGTTTTCAACGCTCGCACGAGTCACTCGTGCTTCACAAGCACCCACGCGTAATAGTCGCGCGCGCCCAAGATGACGGACGTGGTCAAAAAAGGGATCGATAAGGTTCGCCTCATGTACGTTGCATCCATGCGTGCGCTCGCTCTCGCGCGTTCGACCTCAGCACATCGTCGTCAACAAGTGCTGATGTTTTTTCATAGTGTTGCGCTTTGCCCGAAACTGACCGCGTGTGCGCGCGATGACAACGGTCGTGCCGAATGCTCACACAGGGCGGGACTCGAACGAAGTGAGCCCGAAACTCCAGCGGAGCTTCTCGACGAGTACACTAGTTGTGCGTCGCTTACGTATGAACAACGAATGTATGGATTTTTGATTTGCGCCTTGTCTGGCGCGTGTTGCTCGGCGCTATCGTCGATGTTCTGGGCTCGTCCGACAAAGTTTGCGCTACTTTCTACGGTTGGTGCGATTATGTCGCTCGTGAGTACGGGGTTTTTGACCGGATTTGGCCGACAGCTGAAGAATATGTTTCACGGAACGCGCTTTGTGGCTACGTGCGTGTATTTGGCGTCGTTGATTATGACTTTGGTGTGCGCGGTGAAACTTAAGAGTTTCCCACTCACGGTGGTGTTTCTAGGCGTGCAATACTGTGCCTATATTTGGTACTGTATGTCGTACATTCCAGGTGGCCGAGCTATGTTGAAATCGTGCGCGGGTGCGTGCTGCGGTGGTTTGACTTCAAATGAATTCTTCTGAGCGAGCGCGACGCGACTCTCATGACAACTATTCAATGCCTTCCTCCGACGCGCGGTATGTGTGAATCACCGAGTAAAAGCGGCGTACGAGTGTTGTGCTCACTTATACGCACATGTAATATCATCATCGTAGTGTTCGTTCGTAACATATTTTCACATTCCTTTGCTAAACTATTCGTTTCACGGCGCGCTCAGCCGAGCGACCCGAGAACACCTCCCGGTGCCGGCGCGGTATCGCCCTCACCACCCTCCATACGTGCTTTTGCCTTTGCAAACAATTCTTGCTGCATCGCAATCGCCTCCTCCGCGCTCAATCCGATATTCTTCTTCTTCTTCTTCGTCTCGCGCTTGTGCGTCTCCTCCTCCTTGTGTTCGTCGCGCGCAATCGCACACTCCGTCTCATACGACTCAAACCCAAGCGCACGCAACGCCCGAATCACATACTCCGCCGTTATCGTCGACTTCCCATCCTTCGTGCTCAACTCATTACTCTCCGCGCTCACCGCGTTGATGAATTCCGTGCAGCACTCAATCACCGCATCGCGGCAATCGTTCGCCATGCGCAAGCCACCACCGAGGCCGTCACCACCACCACCGAGCGCTTCGTTGATCATCTTACTCAGCGTCGCCTTGGGTAGGCCCACTTCGTCGTCTAACCCGCCATCCATCGTCGTCCGTCGTCGTCGTCGTCGTCGTCGTCGTCGGTCCAGTGAAGCGACGGGCGGGCGCGGGGTCGCGATGTTGCACGCGTATGTACCCCCACGGGGGTACATACAATCGCCGTCTGTCGGTTCGTATCCCCCGACGCCGCACACGAAGAATATTCTCATGGGTGACGACGGGCGACGACGACGCGCGTGGACGCGCGACGACAGTCGACGGACGCGCGACGCGCGGAGGACGCGCGCGCGACGACGGGCGACGGACGCGCGTGATGGGTCCGTCGACGTCGCGACGGGATGATGGTCCTGGATGCGTCGCGCGCGGGGCGATGGACGGGGCCGATGGCGCGGGAGAGGCTGGTGCTGTGGGCGACGACGACGGGGAGGACGTGCGAGGACGCCGTCGGTGGAGGCATGGGGGCGATGACAACGATGGTGGGAGTAGTGGTGCGACGACGACGATGACGACGATGATGACAAAGGCGCGAAGTCAGTCGTTTGATTTGACGACTGGCCGACGCAAGTCTGGGGATGGCGCGTCGACGCTGTCGCAGTCGTCTCGAACGACGACGCCGGAACCGTTTGAATTATCGCGAACGACGTCACCGCCGCCGACGGTGCTTTCGAAGTTACAGAAATGGGGTGATTATCAATCGTTAGGGACGGCTGTGCGCGGGTCAAGGCTGGTACCGATGAAGACGCCGCTCGCGGGGAAGTACTTTCAAGCCCAAAAGACGACGTTCGCGTTGACGGTTTCGACGATGCTCGAGGCACAGCGTGCGATAGGGAAACCTATTGGAATGATTGTTGATTTAAGCAATCACGATTGCTTGTACGACGGCGAAGTGCCGGATGATGTCGAACGCGTACACGTGCGCAACGTCGCCAAGTCGGTGCCGTCGGCGCGAGACGTGAAGAAGGCGCTCGACGCCATCACAAGATTTACCGCCACCGACGATCGATATGTCGCCATTCATTGCGCGTACGGATTTAACCGCACCGGTTTCATCGTATGCTGCTATTTAATTGAGGTGTGCGGTCTCACGCCAGAAGAGGCGTTGGGACGCTTCGCGGACGCTCGAGCGCCCGGGTTGAAGCACCAAAATTTCAAAGACGCTCTGTACGCTCGTTACATGGACGCCCCTGACTCGCCCGAGATTACACGCCTCACTGCGCAATTGTTCCGTGTATCGTCGAGTTTACCAGACATGCTCGCGATACAGAACGCGTCGGACGACAATGAAACGCTCGATTTAGAAATCAATAGGAAATTTCATTGGCATCGGCTGGACGAACGCCGCCGTGGCGACGAAAGCGAAGACGAAGACGCCAACAGCGGTTTCAGCCCCTCGCCCGCGCGGTCTTCGGTGGGAAAGCCACCGAAATCACCGCTATCATGTCTCTCGCCAAAGTAGTCGATCAGTACGGCGCATATTACCATTCTTCCATAATATAATACAATACGAGTAGTTTTTAGAGAGCACTTGGCTTAGCCACGCCAGCCCATACCCTCATTCGTCAACGCTCAACCCAGAATCTTGCATGGTACGTGAACCACTTCGGTGCATCGGCGCGTTGCGAAGACGCGTGAGAATGCGCACGACGGTTTGGCGCGTGTGGCGCGTCGAATTCGGCGTTTACGCGCGCGACGAGTGCGACGAGGACACGCAAGTATCCAGGGTCGCGATCGTCCGCATCCGACGCATTCGCTCGCACGTGTGCTCGATGGGCGACAATGACGACGCGTGCGCCCGGTGACTGACGACATATACGCGATTATCTGCGTGTTTCCACCTCACGCAGCCTGTTGAATCGATTCCTCCGTTTGCAATCATCGTCGGCGCGATTGGCGCGATGGGTGGTTTGCAATACCTCGCGCACGGCGTCGGTAACTCGAAGCCTCGGGCGATCGGGCAAGATGCATTCGATCGATTGGTGCAGGCCCGGGATGAGCGCGTGAAAAAGGGCGCTGGGACGCAGAAATAGCCACGGCGTGATAGTTTCGGCGGCAGAGAGTACTTTTAGAAGGCGCGCTCGTGAGAGAGTGCAAGAAAGCAGGAGGAGACGCGTCGACGTCGACACGCACGCGCTGTCAACCAATTTGTAATGTAGTTAACATAGAAGAGTATGTAAAGTGTCATCATCGTCATCACGCGCGGGCGCGAAGCGCGGATTGGTTTGCACCAAGGCGCGCCGCGCAACTGCTCCATTGTTTGAAGCGACTCTATGCGCGCCGTGCACACGCAATTTGCGGCGGCGACGTTTCGCCCCACCGCGAGTGTGGCGCGCATTAGAACATCGCGAGGACGCGCTGTCGTGCGCGTGCGCGCGGCGTTGGATGACGAGGCTGTCCAGTTTATGATTGATAATTTGTCTCCTTGGATTAAAGACGTCGAGGGCGCCAACAAGAGCTACGAATACATGCTTCGCGAGCACAAAAGACGGTTCAACTTGGACAAGGCGAGGAAGGTAATCGAGCAGTTGAAAACTGATCACGCAAAGATCCCAGGTAATCTGCCGTTCAAGTTGCCGAAGACGTGGCCAGGGATGCTTTTGGTACTCGAACGCTGTGGTGACTTGGTGGAATGATTGGACGGTTACCCATGACGATGGATCCACTAAAATGAGTGACTAAAATTGTAACTGTGTATTGATTAAAAGCTAAGTTGAATGCGTTTTGCTACGGTGCTACGCGCGCGCTACCGCGCAAATTGCTGACGCGTAAAAGCCTCCGCCTGGATGTTCAGCGTCGATTTATTTTCTGACTGCTGCAAAGGCAACTGTTGTACTTTGACAATGTCCACATCCGTGCCCGTTTGTGCGCTCTGCGTTTGCGCTTTCGCGTAAAGCGCGCGACCTTCAGCGGCGTGTTTCAGTACGATTTTGAACTCATCGTCCGCGCCGTTGTAGTCCAAAATGGACACCATCGAAATAAAGCCCTGAACACCGAGTGCGCTCCCGATGCGCCTCTTCGTCAACGCAAATACAACTGGGATGTTGTTTTCCTTGGCTTCAGTGATAATTTGCGCGATGCGATCATCCAATCCACCCTCGCTTTCGATTTGTTCGATGTTTGGAGCTATGATTATTGCCTTGCTCGATTGCACGTTGACGCTCTTTGCAACTTCACGTAAACCATACAATAACCTTCGACGCATCTTCGCCTTGATCTTATCAGTATGATACAATCGATCTTGAAATCCTTTAAGCTTTTTCAGCAGCGCAGAAATAGATCCATTCAACTCATTGGTGATGACTTGTTTGGCGTATCGAATATCTGCGGCGTCTACCCCAACGAATGTTTTCGCAGTGGATTTGACTTTTGCTGCCATCGTGGGATCATCTCGTATGGCTAGCCTCTTCAAATGCGCCTTGCCTTTAATATGTGATTCCCACGCAACGCTTCCGTACACGGGAATGTTGCACACATCGCACGTTCGCGCTTTCTCTTTCACCTTAGGTGGCTTGGCCGCCTTCTTCTCGGGAGCGCCTTTCAGGACGTCCAAGAAGTTTCGAACACTCCAAGCTCCGGCGGGTACGCGCGTAGCGAGATTATCGAGCTTTTCTTGAACGAGCAGTGACGTCCCATCGCTAGTTCCTTCAGCCGGAGTGGTAGCTTCAGGTTCTTCAGAGCTACCATCGTCGTCACTGTCGTCGTCATCGTCGTGTTCCATGTACACCAAATTCAAACGTACGCCGGCATCGTCATCATCAAACTTAAGCTGAACATAAATCCAGCCAATGCGAACTTCCACTTCGACTTCGACCTCAGTTTCCTCGGATATCGGCGCCAACGTACTCTCGTCTTTCATGCGCGTCGCTCGTTCGCGAAGAATAATCTTTTTCAACGTAGATGTCTTCTTCTTTTTCCCGCCTTCTCGTTCCTTGCCTCTTTTTAACACCACTCCAGTCGAGCTCGCTGTGTTCGTACTCTTCACTAACACACCACCATGCGATATGCCGTCCTTTTTATCCGTTCTCTTTGCCGCCTTTGTTTCAGTTTTGAAGTAAGCCGCAAGCGAGCTCACCATGCTATTTGATGTCCTAGTTTTGGATGAAACCAAATCCCCAAGCTTGAGCGCCACGCGATTCTCTTGTTCCTTCCCCGATGGCAATATCCCCGCTGCTATTTGTGCGGCTTCTAATACCTTAGCGTAAGGATTGTTCAAGCCGTAGTGCGACGCGCCGATGTGTTGCTCGAGCGCATCGTACGCCTTGAATGATTTCCCACACACTTGGCATCGCACCTTACCAAACTTATCCATCACCGAAAGCCGTGACTCTGACCGTAATAATTCAGCAGTGATTATCGGTAACTTTGGCGCCGCAGCCTTATTCACGGCATTGCTCTGACTTGCAGATGTCGAAGGCGAGCGTCTCGACTCAGCCATCATGATATCTCTCAAACTCATCCCTGATGAACGTGCCGCCAGCGACGACGATGACGGTGCGTGAGAGAATGGTGCTACGATTACATCTTGCTCCGCCGATTTCCCCCACGCAGGCTGTGCTGGGGGCGGCGCTGGTTGAAGCACCGTCTTCGGCGTCGGCTTTGTCGGCTTCACCGGCTTCACCGGCTTCGCCGGTTTCTTCCTCTCCGCAGTCCCCCTACCCCTATCATCGCCCCCATCGCACTCTTCGCTATCGCTATCCAACCTCAAAAACTCCCGCCCGAGCGTCTCCGCGCGCCACGCCCGAACGACGGCGACATCCGCCTCGCTCGCGCCTCTCACAAACTTGGACGCCCGCACCTCACCGTTCGCATCTCTAAACGCGCACGCCACGAACGCCCGCACCACCCCAGGACACGCATCGACGTACGCCTCGATTAACCCAACCGCGACGTCGTCGTACGTCCACGCGCGAGCGCTCTCCGTCCACGTCGCGTGCGGCGTCCCGTGCGCGTTGATGGACACCACGACATCCATCGGCGCCGCTCTCGCGCGCGTCGCGCACACGCCGTCAATCACCGCCATCGCCACCGCGTCATCGTCACCCAGCGCGCACATCGGCGACTTGGCGCGCACGCGCGCGAGTACGTCGCTCGCGCGCATCGCACAATGACGACGACGTCAGTGCGCGCCTCGCATCGAATTCATCATCACATTCGCCATGGCGAGTGTCGTCGGGGTCGTCGTCGACGCCGTGGGCGCGGTCGTGGGGTTCACCCCGAACGCGGTGGACGCGCAGGCGAGCGCGACGTGCGCGGCGGTCGCGGCGTGGTGCTTGGTCGGGTCGTGGGTGCGCGGGACGTATTCGTTCGTGGACCAATTGTGGAGCGTAGCGCCCGTGGTGTACGTGGGGACGTATGCGTATTACGCGCGAGAAACGGTGGCGGGGGCGCGATTAGCGGTGATGTTTGCGCTGACTGCGCTGTGGGGGGCGCGATTGACGTATAACTTTGCGCGAAAGGGTGGGTACGCCGGGGAGGAGGATTACCGCTGGGCGGTGCTTCGTAAACATAAACTTTTACGGAATCGAGCAGCTTGGGAGGTGTTTAACGTGACGTTCATCGCATTCTATCAAAATGTGTTGTTGTTGTTGATTACGTTGCCCGCGGCGGTGGCGTATCGATCGACAAAAGGGTTTGATTTGATGGGCGCGGATGGCGCGGCAGTGGCGTGTTGGTGCGTCGCATTCGTAATCGAAGCCGTCGCAGATGAGCAGCAATGGAAATTCCAACAATCAAAGCGTGATTTAGCACCGAAAGTACCGGCGTGGAGAGAGGATTACTTGCGGGGATTCTTGACGCACGGTTTGTTTGCGTATTCTCGTCATCCAAACTTTTTCGCTGAACAGTCTATTTGGGTGGCGTTTTCCATGTTTGCCGCGGCGAGCGCGCGTCCGGTGAATTACTTTACTCCAGTCATCATTGGATCTGTGCTGCTGATTTTACTCTTCCAAGGCTCGACTGCGTTTACCGAGAGCATCACGGCAAAGAAGTATCCAGAATATAAGAATTACCAAGCGTGTACGAGCGCGTTGGTGTTGATGCCGCGTTTCAAGGCGTTGCCGCCACCGAAACGCGTGCGCACGCCGTCGTCGCGTCGGTCATCTTAGACGAAACGCATGCCCATGAATCATGCTTGTCTTCTTTACCAATAAAATTACAATTTGTCTGCTAAATTCTATGACTCCTTCTCCACGCGCCGCGACAAATTAAGTAACCTGTTTAGTCTGTGCTCGCGCGACACTTGTTGGGCATTCTTCGTGGCGTGTGCTTCTTTGTAGTGCATACCACCAACGTGCGTTTTACTTCCGGCTTCCATGACGTCGTACTCTTCGTAGTCGGCGTACCCTTTGATTATGTCACTCTCGGGTCGCACGGTGGAGGTCGTTTCGCCATCCACGCTCTTCTTAGCCAAGTTGTATTGTTTGCCTTGAAACTGCCGACCCTTCGCGTCGAATGCTCGACGTTTCATGAGATTGTCTCTATATTGTGTACCACTACACTTTTGTAGCCAACGGTAACAGCCGTATAGGCACAACAGACCGAGCAAGGTGTACGTGCCGACAAACATTGTCAGCAATGTCCCAGGGTCACGCTCGACGCGCTTCGCGGGCGGCGGCGGAGGCGATGGCGGTGGTGGCGGTGGTGCCGGACCAGTGCTCAGCGCACTGGTAGATTTCAACACTACGGGGTAGAAATTATCGTACCGATCAACGACCACGACAAACACGTTGAACTCATATCCGTAGCCAATCGAAATAGTCCAAGACACGTCGGCGCCCGCTTGCGTAATATTAATCGAACCACTCTTAAACGGCGATGGAGTTCCGGCCGGAGGGTTCAGAATTTGCGTCGTCGTCCACTGCATTTGCGTGTCGGTGTCCAAGACGTAAAAAGCCTCGCCGATTTCGTTCGAATTGACGATGATTTTCAAACTCGTCCCTTGCAGCACGGCGTCAAACGTCGCCGCGGGCGCAATGTCGTCGATGAGATTAATGTCAATCACCGTTGTGGACGACATCATGTTCTGCAAATCGTCTTCAGCCACGATAAAAATAACAAGCTCCGCGCCTTCGCTAAAGCCCGAAATCGTGCGCGTCGATCTGCTGCCGTTAGCGACATCCAAGCTCCCAAAGGCGCGCAGAAACGCAACGCTCGGCAACGACGTTTGCGTCTTCAACACCGCTCCGCTCGGCATGGCCACCGCCGCTGCGCGATCGTACACGGCATAATACGCCACGCCGGTTTCTGAAAGCTCTACCTCTAGATCGAATGACGTCTGTTGAACGTTCGTAATCGCTGGTGACCCAGCCACGTATCTCGGCGCGTCAACCTCTGGCGTCGGCGGTGGCGAAGGCGGCGGAGAAGGGGATGGAGGCTGCGCCACAGCTGGCGTCGGCGGCGGCGGAGAAGGGTTCGGCGGGGGCGGGGGAGATGGCGACGACGGTGGACTCGGCGCGGTGTCAACATTAGCGCTCGTCGGTGCCGCGGGCTTGTTCCCATGACGGTCCTCGGTGACGTAGTACGCCGTGTACTCGCCGCCGTAATTCAACGCCACCGACCCCGTCGTCACCAACGTCTGTGATCGACCTTTTGCTAAATACGCCGACCCTTTCGCGAGCGCAGGCGTACCGTCGTTTTGCAATCCATCGACAACTTGCTGTACGGTCGGCGCGGTCGACCCGCGCAATTGCAACACGTAATAAAACGTCCCGTCTTCGTCGCCCAACGCCACCGTCATGGCAATTTCAGTCCCCCTAGCCTCGTGCGTAAACGACGACACCACTGGCGCGGTACCATCCACAGTCATCACCGATTGCGTCTGCACCGTCGATTGCAACGTCGGCGTGGCGCCAGAACTTTCACTCACGACGCTCAACACGTACGCGCGATTCTCCAACAATCCGCGCACCGTCGCGCTCGCCGCCACTCCCGCCGACGTCACACTAAAACTCCCACTCGCCGCCACGGGCGCCCCACTAGGATCCACCCCACCTTTCACATTCGCCGCACTCAACACCGTCGTCGGCGGCGACTGTCGAACGACGTAATACACCGTCCCGGGCGCGTCCAACGCGTGCTCGACGTCAAACCCATCCGTCGTCGCCGCGCGCGCGCGAGGATACCCCGCCACATCATTCGGCGCCGCTTGCAACAACGCCCGACCGCGACCGACGCGCCCGCGCTCGCCATCACCAGTCGCGTCGCGCGACCGACGCGTCGCCCACGATGCGGGTGCGCCAACGACCGCATCGCCCACCGCATCCACGGCGCACGCCACCGCGGCGACCACGCACACCACCACCGCGACGCACGCGCGATGACCACGCGCGTGTAACGACGTCCGTCGTCGCGTCGTCGCCATGCGTCGCGCGCGCGTCGTCGTGTGCGCGGTCGACGCGCGCGCGAGGCGCGGGCCGCGGGCGCGGTCGTGTGACGCCACCAATGTAAATACCCATGATGGAAAAGTGCCACGTGGCGTGTTATACGTCCACGCCCCCAGAGGCGTCGCGTCGCGTCACACGCCGCCGCCGGCGCCGGCGCCGCCGCCGTCGTCGTCGGCGAGATGGTCGATCGCGCGCGACGCCGACGATCGCGTCGCCGTCGCGCGTGGTTGGCGTTCGTCGCGGTCGCGGTCGCGTTGGCGTCGCGCGTCGTTCGCGGGGATGGCGATGACGACGACGACGACGACGATGGGACGGACTATGCGCGCGCGTTCGCGGGGGCGACGACGATCACGGGTCCGGGCGCGATCAGCGGGGAATTAGGCGTCAGTGAATCGTCGAATGAGGTGTGGTACAAGTACGCGATACCGAATGGGACGATGTCGGCGGATGTGGTGATTGAGATTCGACGCTCGAGTGGGATTCCGACGCTGAGCGTGACGACGGAGGCTGAGGTGGCGCGCGTGAGCGGGGGGTATCGGGTGTCTGGGGCGGCCAAGCCCACGTGGGGGGATTTCCCACGCGCGGAGTCGTTGAATAATGGTGAGTACGACGAGCATGGGTATTACGCGGATTATAAGTCGATTAAACTGTCCGGGGCGCGAGGCGGGGAGTACTATTTGAGGGTGCAAAACTTGCACTTGGTGAATATGCAAACGCGAGCGACGGTGTATTCGGCTCGGGGGAGGTATGAATTGTCGGTGCGGTCGACGAGTGATGGCACGACGCGGGCACCGTTGTGTGCGTGGGATTGTTCTGGGTATGGGACGTGCGAGATTACCGGTGTGGCGTCTGACAACACGGCGTGTAAGTGCTCGGATGGGACAAACGACGACGGCTTTACGTACATGTGCGGGAGCGCATGTCGAGATACGTGCTTTGAATACAGTCCCGAGGAGGCGGGTAACTTGAGAGATCTTAGGGTGTCGCCGGGGAAGTATATTACGATGAATTACGATGTTTGGAATCAAATTTATAAAGTTGGTGAGCGCGGGATGGACGTGCGACTCACGTGGCGATACGGCGGCGATCCCATGGTGTTAATCAAGGCGGGTAAGGCGCCGACGCTTATCGATTATGACTATCGATACATTGATTTGCAAATAGGGGTGAACACCATTAGCGTCGCACCGGGCGATATCACCCCTGGGCAAGAATATTACATCGCCGTGTACAATCGAAACTTTGGCACGAGCAGCGACTTGTCGTTCAACTTGTTTCTCTCGTCGGGTTCACGATGGAAAAACGTAAACTCTCCGACCGTCGCATCGTTGGCAATCATCACATTCATTGCAATGAGCTTCTGTTTGGTTTTGTCGGTGATTAAGCGATACATCCACCGACGCTTTGTTTCCAATTTACGAGCCCAACGAGTGGCGCAGCAGTTGCAAGGCGCGCACGGTAATGGTCGACAACAGGGCATGGGTGCGACTCCTGCGGACGTCATATCTTCTATACCGATCGTTGAATTCAAGACTGCCGATCCGGACGGGCTTTTTGCCGAAGGTCAAGACACGTGCTGCACGATTTGTTTAGAAGACTACGCGCAAGGAGACCAACTTCGACGATTTCCGGCGTGCAAGCACATGTTCCATCAAGAGTGTGCAGACTTGTGGCTTCAATCAAGTCACACGTGTCCAAACTGTCGCGCATGCGTCGTTTCTGACGACGAGCACGGTCAAGCTCCTTCTGTGTCTACCGATAGTGCGCGGCAAAGCGCGGTGGAGCTCACTCACATGGCGCAGTATGGTGGCTCGTTTGCACAAATGCGATTTCAACAACTCGAATCCGAGCCGAGAGCGAACAATCCATTCGGTATTCCCGCGCGCACACAGCGTAGCGGTGCCGAAGGCGACGTCGGTTTACCTATTATATAAGGTCAGCTGTTCCACTTTTGTTTATTTCACCAAGTTATTAGTATTTAGCGCGTAACCCAGAACGAGAAACGTTTTGGCAACAATTTTGTACAACTAAAAAATTACGAACTGCATATCACATTCCCATTGCTTGACGTCTTCATCTATGCGTCTAGGTGCTCGATTAATCATCATCGCGACGTAGTCATGCTCCGAAAAGTTCTTCGTAATCGATCCATGATGATCCACTGAGACGAAACTTTTTTCTTCTTTGCTTCGCCCGTGGCTTCGTCTCCCTCATCTGCGAGCCATGGATGACGCGCGACCTCGCGAAGCGTGAGGCGCTTTCCTGGATCTGGATTGAGCATGCGCAGTATCAAATCTTCTACTTGCGGCGAAACGTTGCGCGTAATTGGTGCGATGCGTCCATTCATGATGTTGCGTAACGTCATCTTTACGTTGTTTGGATGCTGAGCATCTTGAAACGGATACTTGCCCGTGAGCATGATGTACAGCATACACGCCGACGACCACACATCGCACGCCTTTGCATCATATTTACTCGTTTTGGGCTCGCCATCTTGACTGATGAGTTCTGGAGACATGTAATCAGGCGTGCCGATCCCCCGAGTTTTTGCCGACTCGAGCGATTTGGCTAAACCAAAGTCAATGAGCTTCAAACGTCCATCAGAGATGATGGCATTTTCAGGCTTGATATCGCGGTGGCAAAAACCTTGCGCGTGTATCGTCTGGATCGCATGTACGAGCTGCGAGAATAAATTTCGTGCGACACTTTCCCGCAAATATCCTCCATTCTCGTTGATGAAATCGAGTACGTCGCTTCCTCGCACAAACTCCCAAACCAAAATCAATAAATCCCCGTGATTCACCACATTCATCAACCGACACAGCGAATTATTCTTTTTATCACTCAACTTTGTCGCGTATTTGATCTCGCGCTTCACCGCGCCCAGAGGTACGCGCACCTTTGCATCCGCGCCCGTATCGATAACCTTCAACGCGACATCCAAGGACAACGCGCGGTCGACGCCTCGATAGACAATCGCCGTGCCCCCGCGATTAATCTCCTCCAAAACTTCATACCGACCGTTGCCAACCACTGTTCCTCGTGCAATCTCGGTACTCATGCGAAACGTTGTAGCGTAATCAAGCGTGTGCGTGCGTCGATGAATGGCGTTCGCGTAGCCGACGCTTCGCGTCTCGATCGTATCGCTCTATGGATGCTTTACTACAACAGCCGCAACGACGCACGTATCTCTCTAGCAGAGATGCCACTCTAACTGGTGACTTCGATGACGTCTTCGCCGTAGTCCGACGCTTTCGGACGCGGCAGCGTGAGCGTCTTGGACCAAAATCGCATCAACGCCTCCGCCTCGGGCTGGCTCTTCACCATGGCGTGCTCTTTATCAAATTCGTGCACTTCGGCGCCGCATCCGGGATTTCGTCGCACCAGCGCCGCCGCAGTCTCACGCACGCGTTCAGCTGGAACAACCACATCGCGCGTGCCCGCGATCAGTATCATGGGCGTCGGCGCCTCGTCGCACTTTTTGTACGACGCCGGCTCGAGCGCCGCCGCCGCGACGACGGCGCACCCTCCCAAACGTTCAGTGCCCGTCATGCGCGCCGCCACGTCGAGCGCCACAGTGCCTCCGTCCGAAAATCCAAACAAATGCACGCGGTTGAGATCCCATCCGCGCTCGTCACGCAACTTGCGCAGCGCGCGCCGAACCGCCGACGACGCGTGGGCTAATTGCGACGCGCGCGTCGGCGCTTCCGCGCCCTCCAATTCCGACACCATCCACCGCCGCTCGTCGCGCTCATCCGACTTTGGTCGCCCCGGTCGTCCACGCTCATCGAGCGTGCCCCCTAACGACCAGATGCACGTGAGCGGTAGATTCAACATCCTTCCAAACTTGGCAAAGTTGAAGTGCTCATCGTAATCGCCGTGCAGCATGACGAAGATGTTTTGCACCGCCTCACACGGCTCGCCGGGCGCGCACGACGGCAAGCAGAAGAACTCCGCGAACGCAGCGTCGTAATCGCCATCGCACGGCGCGCATCGCACGGCGTTCCCGCCGCTCGCATCGGCGGTGCCGTCGAGAAATCCGCGACGCATCGTGGCGCGAATCGACGGCGAATGGGCACCACGTGGCGCATTCGTTCGGCACTGTGCGACGCGCGCGACGATGTCTTCGTCGACGGGGACACCAGCGCGGAACGGCGAGGACGACGACGACGCGCGCGACGGCGGCGACGGCGGGCGAGATGCGTCGGCGTCGGCGTACGCGTACGACCGCTCGGCGTATTACCCACCGTCGAGTCGCGAGAGCGATGCGTCGTTGAACCCATTCCTATTGCGACCACCACCGACGAGGACGTCGGCGACGACGCGAGGGGAGGATAAGGTGGAGGACGTGGCGATGGGGACGCCGACCCCGAGTGGGGGGTTCGCGGTGGCCACGGGCGCGCCCGTGGGGGTGCCGCGGCTGGTGGTGCAAAGCGCGACGATGTACGATTCGCCACCCGCGGCGGGGATTCCAGTGTCGCCGGGACGCGCGGGCGCGAACGTGGATGGTGGTGGGTTTGGCGCGCGAACGACGATATTTGCCACGCCGCGAGGGTTGTTTGCGTTCGCGGCGCCGAATTTTGATGACCCGGCGTCGCGCGAGGCGATGGAGCGCGAATTTGCGCGCGAACTCGGAACGCCAGAGAGCGAGTTACCGGCGGATTTAGAACTCTTCATCATGGCGCGACAATTGAGTAGGATCGTGAGATTGTTTGCATTGATTGATATTGTGATGTGCGTATTGAATGCGATCTCAGGGAGCTCGTATTTTGCGGCTCTTATACTCGGCCCACTAGGCGGCTTCTCGGGCGCCAAGTTGTACTCTGCGCCCCTTGTCGTGTGGTACTTGGTGTTTTGCTTGCTCACTATTGGGTTGAGAATGTGGGATTTCATCGAAACGAGCGATATGACCTTGCGCGTGCTCGCATTCATCATCATCATGCTTGAGCTTTACATTTCTCGCGTGGTGGTGCGATTTTATGCGGTCTTGAAACAGATTCCGGCGGAGGGACTAGTATTGCTCAGACAGCTCGACCTCGCATCGAGGATGATGCCGGTGCAACCGGCACACTATTAAATGATGCCACCACTATTAGATTGATTGTAGCGCTTTGTTTGTAGTATGATATTGTACACATGCTATGGATTCTTGTCTATTTAAGAGGAAGGGCAGTCGACGGCGGCGGCATCAGCTGACGACGATTGATTTTCTGTTGAGCGACTTCCAAAACGCCTTGACTTCACTCTGCGCGTTTGGTCGACCGATGGTGCCGCAAAAGTTCTTCTCATCACGCCCGCTCGGCACCGCACACGAGCACGCTTGAATTTTCCGAACGCGTCGCAGCACAAACCAACTTCTCGGCGTGGGCGTGTGCGGCACAAAATCGCTCGACGTCGCCGCCTGCGACAAAGTTTCATCTACACTCGCCGTGGCCACTAATTTCATGTACGCGTCGTCATCAGGCGTCCACCCATGCGCACAAAACGTGTCGAGCCACCAACGTCTAGTCTTATACACGGCTCGTTCGTCGCCTGCGATTGACGATGCAACTCTACCATTCAACGTCGCGTGCGCGGCAAAAATCAATGTCGCGCCAATCTTAGCCACACGTGTCGCCTCGTTCACCACTGGATCCACGTTTGACGCAGTCTGCGTAACGTGAATCTTACCGAACGGCTCGAATGCGACAAGAAAATCAAAGTGTCCAGTTTTATACGGTAATTTTGTCAGCTCTGCTACGGTTGCCTCGCCGCGAGCCAACAACTCGGCGGCGAAACTTTTCATGCTCCCGAGCCTTGGATCGACACCCACGAGGTTCACCCCACGCGCGCGCGCGTCGCGCACAAACTGCCCCCCACCACTCGCGAGCTCGAGACCATGCGCGTTCGACTTCAACGCTCCGATGCGCTCGACGACGTCCCCAAACGCTCGACAATACTCGCACGCGCGCGCCTCAGCCTCTTCCCTCGACATTCGTCGCACGAACGCCTCATCTTCATCACCGTACACGTACTTTAACGACTGCACCCAAGCCGATTTAATGTATCCATCGGGCGCGGGCGGTGCGAACCGCCGGACGCCCTCGGCGTCGACAAAGCTCGAACTCGCATGGTTAAAAAGCTTTAAATCTTTACACAAGAACGCGACGATGGCGAGGGACACGACCGCCGCGCGCACCGCGCGACCGACTAGACGACGCGGTGGCGACGCGGTCGCATTGTATCGCAGCGTCGCCGCCGCCATGCCCTCGGCGCGCGCGACGGCGAGTGACAGTCAGCAACTTTTGAGTCGCCACTTCACACCTCGAGCATGGCGCAGACGACGCCGCCGCGCATGGATTTCCGCACCGCTGTATTCACCGCGTGCGCGCTCGCGACGTGCACGTGCGGTTCGTTCGCTGTGTTCGGGGCGCTCATTCCCGGCCGCGCGCGCGAGTACGTTGCGCTGTTAACGTCGGTCGCGTGCTACGCGAGCATGATTGCATTCGCCTACCGCATCGCGTACACGACGAAGACGCGCGCACCGCGCGATGTGGCGACGATGAAAACCATGATTGTTGAAATCACGCAGACGAATGGGTTTCAGATGATTGTGTACTGCGCCATCGGTGTGCTCGGGATGAAACGGCGGCGAGGGGCGAACGCTCCGGCGCTCGCGCCGTTGATTCTGTTGAGCTTTTATCAGCTCGCGGCGACGGCGCACAAGTTTTTCGAACGTGACGGTCGAGGGTACTGGTCGAAACTTGGGTTTTCGCGAGCGTTTGCCACGGCGCAGGCGAATATGGAGCTCGCGTTGGCGATGTGTGCGACGATGGAAATCAGTCTGTTGACGCCGATGTTGTTGGACTTTCTGAGCAAGGAGCACCGGTCGGTTTCGCGAGTGTTGGCGTACGTGCAGTTTTTACGCACGCGCTATCACTGCCAGGATAACACGATATATCGAATTAAATTTACAGCGCACAACACGGCGTATTATCATCGCGAAGTATGGTCGACGATGGATGAAAAGCTGTTTCAAAAGCTACCCGTGGCGGCGCGAGGTCGTTTGCAATTCATCGCGACGTGGTTCACTACCCCAAGATGATGAGCTAAGGATTTGCGTGCGCACTCGTGTATCTCTATGTTCATATATGTTGATAGCGTTTGTTCTTGTGTTATTTATGTACCAGCTAGTTAATATCGAGGCGGCACGCGGCACGCGCCGATGTGCTCCTTGGCTTGTGCAAACCCAGGGAACATCGGATAATCCACGCTAATACCGTGCTGGTCGATGTCGACCAAGCCTGGCGTAACGTATTTACCAACCGTAAGTACCATACCACTCAAATCACTCAATTCGTACACGCTTTGAATCAAACCTTTACCGTACGTTTGACTTCCAACAACAGTGGCGCGACAGTTATCCTTGAGTGCGCCAGTTAAAATCTCACTCGCTGATGCACTTCGACCGTTGACGAACACCACGAGAGGGACGCTAGCATCAACTACTGGCTCCGCTTTCGAGGTTGTGATAGCCTTGAGCTTGGTTGGGAGTTCGGATGAAGAACCGTTGCGTGCCGTTTTCGTCGCCGAAACCTCCGTGTCCCGTTTGACGCCGCCCGCGACGACTCGCCCCTCTGTGTACGCAATCGTGCTCTCGGCGGGTAAGAATAATCTAGCAATCTCAACACCAGCTTGTACTAAGCCCCCTGGGTTGTCTCGCAAATCTAAAATATACGCATCCGCGCCCTGCGCGCGCAGCTCTTGCACCGCCTTGGCGACGTCGCGTTCGGCGAGCGAATTAAACTCTCGCAATCTAATATACCCAACGTGGCCACCTTCTAAACGCATACTCACCGGACTCGACGGTGGCGCAAAGCCATCCGCGCGCTTCAACTTCATCACACGCGGCGCGTCCTCGCCCGCACGCGAAATCGTCAATTCCACGTTTGCGCCCTCCGCCTCTTGAATAAGCGACGACACCGCAAACGCGCTCTTGCCCTTCACGTCTTCCCCATTCACGGCGACAATGGTATCATCCTGCACCACCCCAGCTTTCATCGCACTCGAATCAAGTACTAATCCTAAAACTTTCACGCGATCCGGATTCTCGGCGTCTTCGGATATATTCAACCCGACGCCCGTGATGTCGTACTTTAACATCGACGTAAACCTCTCCGGCTCAATGAAGCGCGTAAATCGATCCCCCAACGTCCCTAACATATCCTTAATCATAGCATACGCCTCTTCGCGCGTCTTTGGTGGATTTTCTTCGTGTTCACGTTTGAACGCTTCCCAAGCCGCGCGATCAAACCCATCCAATTCCGACTTGCGCGCCGGAAGAAAGTTGTCAAAGACGAGTCCCCACGCCTCCTCCAGTACCTGCGCGTCCGTTACCACCTCCGTCGACGTCTCGCCCTCGCCCTCGCCCGACCCGCCGCCGTCACCCGACGACGCGTCGGGTGCGTCAGCGACGAACGCCATCGGCATCAACGCGCCCGCATCCGTAGCGGCGTCGCGCGCGAGCGCCAACGGCGTCGAGCTCGCGAGCGCGCCGAGCGCGAGCGCGCACGCCAAGCTCGCAGCTTTCGCGCGCGACGTCGCCATCATCGGCGACATGCGCGCGAGGAACGACGACGACGACAACGGTTTCGACGCCGAGGACGACGACGATGGCTTCGGCGCGCGCTCCGGCGCGTCGCCGCGCGAGGATGATGATGACGAACGAACGATGACGGTGCGAGACGCTCCACCGCTCAAAGCGCTGCGGCGCGCGGACGCGCACGGCGCGCGCGGACGCGCCACCGACGACGACGACGGCGACGACATCGCGCGGTACTCCAGCCAGTGTCGCATCGCGCCTCGTGCGCGCGACGACGACGACGGCGTCGTCGATGAATGACGACCTCGGCTGCGGCTGGTCGCCACTGGTCGTCGCGCCACTCGTGCGCGCGCCGCGATGATGCCACGCGCGGTGACGTGCGCGAGGATATTCACCGCGCTCGTCCTTCTCGGATGCCCGCTGTGCGTGATTACGTCGTCGGGCAAGGCGTACACCGCGGTCGACGGCGTGGCGGCGTTGACGTTTGTAAAGCCTTCCGACCCGGCGGAGTGGATGCTGACGACGCTGAACGCGCTGTATTATCCTCACGCTCTCGTGCGCGAGTGCGTGAGATTGGCGCGGTGTGCGGTGTCGCCGTCGACGTGCGAGGGAGGGGCGTCGTTCGTGGCGCCGGCGTTTGATTACGCTACGGTTGGTGGACAGATTGCCACGACGTCGCGCGGATTGACGAGCGCGTTTGGCGACCAAGCCTTTAAGGAATTTTGCGTCGGATGCGTGTTTGCGTTATTTGGCGCGTTGAAGTTTACGCTAAATGGTGACATTGGGGCATTTGGCATGCTCTCGGCGGTGGCGGTGACGTATTCAACGCTTTCGCACGAAGGCGTGGACGCAAACTTGCCTCCGCTGACATGGGTCGCCGCCATTTTTGGTCTGTGTTCGAGTGGAATACTTGGGAACGCTCGATTGAAACAAGACTAAAATAGCACAAGTACACAACGTGTTGAACAGGTTGCTGCGTTGAATCGAGTTGACGGATTGAATACAAAGTATTTTACATTTCATCACAACGAGCCGCGTCGCCGCATCTAAATTTTTCTATCGTCTCGCCATTTGAAAAACCCGCAGTCGCACTCACGATTCGTGCGCGGACCAGCTGGCCGAGGGCAGCAGAAGAACACTCTGCCAAAATTCGGGTTGTCTTTTTGCTTCACGGTGCGAATCTTGCATGGTTCGTTATGACCTCGACATTTCGGTGGGGCCATTTTGGCAAACGTATTCGACCATGCCGACCGCGCGTCTTCAGCGCTCATTGCGTGTTGGTCTGTTGCTTTCTTCGCTGTGCTCGCGGGCGAATGCTTCGTTGATGGCGTCTGTGTTGTTATCGGTGACACCTCTAGCGGTGGTTTTGGATTTTTGACGGCGAAAAAGTCGCGAATGGATTTTTCCGGCGGCGCCTTGCGTTTCGCTGGCGCCTTGACTGACGACGCCGACGCCTTGGCGCGCAATGGTGCGGCTAAATAATCCGGTTCGCGTCCATTCCCGCTCGCCAAGCTGAATATTTCGTCTACTTTTGATTGTCTACCAGGGTAGAGCATCGAACATGCAAGTGCTGGCGTGGGTTGACTCGAGTCAAACACCGGCCAAGCGTCGCGCGAGAATGAACAAAACACTGGCGCGTGGTCACTCCCGTGATGCGATTGCGCGACGCCAACCGCTCGCACGTACTTCACAAACGCATCATCCATAAGGAAGTAGTCTATTCGCGACCCATAATTGTTTAATTGAGCACCACTCGCGACGTTCCAGCACGTAAAGGCATGATTGACGTGTGGATGCGCCGCGCGAAAGACGTCGGTTAAATGACTGTCGAGCTGCTCGTGCAACCATTCGCGGCTCGGATTCACACTGATCGGCACGCTCGAAGGTACGCCTGCGCGATCGCGCTGCGCGCATGGCGCAATATTCCAATCTCCACACAACACCACGTGTCTTCCGCGCTTGATGAGCGCTTGATATCGCGTCGCAAGCGCCGACAAGAAGTCAGCCTTGAAAAGCGCGCGTTCGGCAACCTTTTCGTCCATCGTCGCATCACCGAACACCGCGGGCACATACACCGTGCACAACACGAACGTTCCAAAGTCAACCCAAAGCGCACGTCCTTCGCTATCGAGTTCCTTCTGTCGCGCGAAATCGTGCGCAAACGGCGCGTCTTCTCCGACGGCAAAAACCAACCGCGACGCCGTTTTGTCGTCTACGCGCCCGCGACGGCTCCCACACACCCCTTCTTCGATCGCCACCGGTCGCAATCGCGACGTGCGCCAATAAATAGCCACCCCAGCGTAACTATCCTTCCCTTTGGCGTCGCACACCGAGTGCGCGCTGTCCCATGCGTCCTCAACACGCCCGACGCTCGCGACGTCGAGCTTCGTAAGCTTTGTCTCTTGCACGCACACGACGTCGACGTCACCGAGTGCGCGCAAGAACGCATCGAGAGAGCCGTAGCCGAGCGCGCGGCGAACACCGTGCTGATCGGCGCACGCGCTCGTCGCGTCCGCGCGCCGTTCGCACAGGTTTTTAAGCCCGCGCAAACCAACGTTAAAGGAGCAGAGCGTGGCTCGCGACGACGACGACGACGTCGATGGGACGTTCTCGTCACCCTCGGGGCGCGGGAACGCATCGGTAGCGTACGGGTCTACGTCAACGAGGCGGACGTCGCGCGGCATGGCGACGTCCGCTCTCGCGTCGACGACTGAGGCGAGCGAGGAGGCGACGCTGGTGCTCAGTTTTGCGCAGTGGTTGTTACAAGACTAGTTTTACCCAAGGCATGTCGCTATTTTCGGCGTTTTCTACCAACGCGAACGTGACATCCGCCGTGGGCACGGAGAGTGATAGTTGCTGCAAGTTGCGCTGGGTACTGGAATCGGATAAGATCAAATGTGTCGAACGTAGACGCGACGCGATGCGCGTGCCGCTCCCGATGGGTGGCTCGGGAACGTTTACCCGAACATCTTTACACATGAGTTTCATGATTTGCATCACCGTGCCCATGTCTACCGTAGTCGTTCCAGCCATTTGAAGCGATTTTACCAATGCCACGAGGAACATGCGCTCGTAGAAGCTCGCGGCGTGAATCAATTTCATATGCGGGCCGTCAAACATTTCACTCTGCGCCTGTCGCACGTCCTCCATGGTGACCTTTTCCGTACGAGCCTTGGCGCGCGCAGCAGCACCTTCGGCGCTCGTATCTCCTGGCGTCGCCGAAGTGATCTTCTCAACGTTAATTCTTGCCTCGGCGACTTCCGCAGCTCGACGCGCGAGCTCGAGAGCGCGACGGGCGTCGCCATTAACCGATGCCACCTTTCTGCAAATCAAATCCAACGTCGATGGCGCGTACGCATCACTACATCCTTCCAAGCTCTCCAAACGAGACGTCACAATCTTCTTCAGTTGCTCCCATGAATAGGGCGCGAATGCCACGCGGTTACTTCCTAAACGAGACGCAATTCTCGGTAACAAACGCTCGGGAACATCGAGTGTATTTGCGATGCCGATGACGACGAGTCGACTCTTCTTGTGCGTCGGCCACTCAAAGATATTGTACAATACTTCTTGCTTACGCGTCACCAACAAATCCAATTCATCGAGAATCAACACCGTCACTCGACCATCGCTGCCTTTGCCTTCTTTAAATCGCTTATCTAACACGATGTTGCCCTTCTCTGGGCTAAACTTTTGCCCCATCAACTCTTCGGCAATCGTGCTGTACGCGTGCTTGGGCGTTTGCAAACGCAACGCATTCAATTCTACGTGATTAAACTTTGGAATCAAACCGTTACGTGCCTGTGAGCGCAGTACGCGAATGATTTCCCGCACCGTCGCAGTTTTACCCGTACCCGGAACGCCAGAAATGTACAAGCACTTCCCCATGCTGTTTGGACCTGCGACGATGGACTCGTGCACAAAGTCATAAATTTGCTTGCGTTCGACTTCACGACAAGGAAGCGATGCTGGAGTTGATGCGAGCGAAAGTACAGCGCGAACACCACCGAGTACTGTGGATGGATGACGCCGCGCGCGGCCTAAGGCGCTACTACCCATACCGGCAATTTCTAACTGGGCCGCCGCGTCTTCGGCGCGTCGGCGCGCGGTGAGCGCCGCGAGTCTACCCTTTATCGCCTTTTTGTTGCTTGACGACTTCTTGCTATCATTCCATTCATGACTGTCATCCTTGTCGTTCTTCCAATCAATTTCTTGGTCGAATCGTTCGTCATCGCTAAATTCTTCATCATCATCCCACTCGCCGCGACGTTTGAAGCGCTGAAACGCTGCGTCATACGTGTACTCGCAAACGTATGCGTCTGGGCCTTCTTCGTCGCGAAACTCTTGCGGCGTACACACTCGTGCCACGCGAAACAGACAGTCTACTGGATTAATGTCAACAGTGTGCGTCAAGAATACTTCTCGTCTGTGCTGAATTGGTTGACGTCCCATGTGCGTCTCCTCTGGCAAGGCGTACCATCGACCCGCAAATTGATACTCTCCATTTTCTTCCCAGATGTGTTCGATGCGCGCCAAATGAAGGCGCCCAGCCATGAATTCCGTACATGCCGTGCGCGCAGTGCTCGCTGCAGATGGCACGGCCATCGACGTGTCGCCCCCGCGTGTACATAGCGGACAGTTCCAATCGCTTTCTGGGACCTCTGTCAATGGCGGTTTCAAGCACGACATATGCCAACCACGCAAGCACGTATCGCATTCAAGCATGATACGATCGGGCTCGGGTGCTTCGCCACACTTCGTGCAAGGCACATCCTCGTCCTCGTCGAAATCTTCCGTGTTATCGCTCACCACGTACACCGAGTCGCCGACAGAGAAAATCACGCCTTCCAAATTTACCATTTTCCAATACTTGCGCTTCGGCACAGCCACAGCTGCAGCCGCGACCGTAGCCTTCTTACCTTTGGTCGGTTTTACATTCTCGGAGGCGACGATGAGCGCCGTCGTCGACGTCGTCGTCGTCGATTTCGCCTGTGCCTTGGCCGCCTTGGCCGCCCTCGCCGCCGCGAGAGCCGCCGACGCGCCAGACGCTTTCCCAGCCTTACCCTTTTTTTCATTCGCCTTTGCTGATGCCGCCTCCGTGGCAGCCACGTGTGCGGCTTTGCTTTTTTCCCGTGCCGCCAATACCGCCGCGAACGCCTTGCCGAGAATCTTTGGTTTCTTCTTCTTCTTCGCCTCCGTCGTCGTCGTCGTCGTCGTCGTCGTCGCCTCCCCTCGCGTGCGCTTCACCGGTCGTTCCCCGTCCTCCGTCGCATACGTACGCAATTTAGGCTTCGTCACGCCTCCGTCACCGCGCCCGTTCGCGCCATTCGTCGCATTCGTGCGCGTCGACGCTCGCGTTCGTCGTCCACTCATCGTGATTTCTTTTGAACCAATCACCTTCGACTCTTCGCGCGTCTACGCGCCGCGCCGCGCCCGCGCGCGCACCTCGAGCACTCGCCACGCACCTTACGCGTCCTCGCACGTTTCCCCCGACGTCCCGCGCGCGTCGATGACCGCGACCGCGTCGCACACTGCGGTGAAACTTTTTAAAAGTTTAAACGACAGACGACGACGCGATGACGACGACGTCGGCATCGCGCGCGGCGGTGTCGATCTCGCACGCGCGCGCGAGCGACGGGTGGTGGTGTCGTCGGCGATATCGCGCGTCTTGCGCGCGCGCGGGTGCGCGTTCGACGACGACGACGAGGGCGGCGACGTTTGGTTCGCGGACAGAAGATGACCAGCGCCAAGGTGTTGTCGACGACGACGACGACGACGGTGATGATGCGTTGCTAGGGGTAATAACGAACGCGTGTGCTCGCGTCGGACGCACGCGTGAGGACGCATACGTCGTGCTCGAGGCGTTGCGTGCGCAATGGTACGACGACGTGGACGCGGTGCGCGCGTTGACGAGCGACGAGGCGCGCGCGTGCGGCGTTCCTGCGCGATTATGGACCGCGATGCGCGCGGTGATGGATGAGGATGTTATGGATTCCGGTGATTGTCGTGGTGCGGATGGATCGATGTCGACGTCGACATCGATGTCACACGCGGAGGACGGTTGGATTGGCGGCGAGTTGCCGAGCGGAGACGCACGGATGCCTGTATTGCTGAAACCAGTCACCGCAATGGCGTTGGCGGATGTGCGCGTGACGACACGGAAGCGACTCAAACCTTATGGGTTGCGTGGGGACGAAGTGACGAAGGAATTAGAGCAGGATATTGATCGAATGGTGCGAGATTTGACGCAACGACGCGTCGGCGGCGGACGAGCGCCAGTTCGACCGCGAACGGCGATGAATCACGCCGCGGTGGCATACCAGTTTATCGGGTGGCTCTGTCGTGAATCGCAACATCGTTCACAATTCAGCACTGTTACGGACGAGGGCAAGGTGTTGTTGAAGCCTGGGGTGTCTATTAAAGACGCGTTTCCGAGCGCGGATTCGCAAGGCGCCAAGTACGCCATTGAATACGTTCAATGGCTCGCCGACGAACGCAAAATCAAATCCACCACGGAAGATTTTCAACTCCGCTCATTGGTTGCGTTGGCGAAATGGGTCACCGGTCACGTCGAAGACGAACTCGCGCCCGCAATTGTGCAAGAGCTCATACGCGTGCAGCGAAGCGCTCGAGAACGCGCCAAAAACGCGCCGCACGCGGCGGACGACAAGCGCAAATGGCTCGAGTGGGACGACTATTTAACACTCGTTGAGACGTTAAAGCTCGAGTGCGCACCGAATGATTGCGATGGTAAACCTCGAAGCGAGCGCGATGTCGCCATGAGCGTACAGAGATATTTATTGTTTGCCATTTTGGCGTGCATTCCAGACAGACAGCGGACGCTGCGCGAACTTCAATTAGACAAGACGCTCATCAAGAACGCGCAAACTGGAGAGTGGATGGTGCGTCACGGCCCAGATGACTACAAAACTGGCTCGGCATACGGCCAACGCCCGGCATTAGTCATCGACCAGCGCGTTTACCCCGCGCTCGAAGCGTGGCTTTCGACGCATCGCGCTCGGCTCGCTCCAGCGCACGATTTCTGCTTCACTCGCCCCAATGGCTCGCCCTGGACCGTGAGCGAACTCAGTCGAACATTCTCTCGCACCGCATTACGCATCACGGGTCAAAAAACCAACCCTCACTTGATCCGTGACATGATTGTCACCCACGTGCGCGCCCAAGGCGTGGCGAGCGACGCCGAGCTCGAAGCGCTCGCCGCCCTCATGGGTCACTCCCCAGCCATGCAAAAGAGCACGTACGACCGACGCACGGCGCAGGACAAGGTCAACCCCGCGGTTGGGCTCATGTCCACCATCAACCGTGCGAAAACACCCAAGCAGTAACCGCCGCTCTCCTTACAAAGCTCATAGACGCGCGCCTTGTACACGCACGCACACACCACATGCGACACGCTCTCTCCGCCCAGTGACTTTGTAGCGCACCCCGAACGTCGCGTGCACCACTCGCCGACGCGACGAGTGCGGGCCGTGTGCGGGCGCGTGTTGCGAACACACCGCCTCGTCGAACACCCTCCCACCCGTCCGTCCGTCGTCGCGTGTCGTCGTCGTCGCGTGTCGTCGTCGTCGCGTGTCGTGGATTGCGTGTCCCGCGCCGTCGATCGCCTTCGCATCCGCATTCGCGTCGCCAACCCGCCGTCTGAGGCGTCACGCGACGGTGCGTCGGGGCGACGACGAGGATAACCATGGTTGGCGCGATGACGGACGCCGGCGTGCGATTCGCGGCGACGGTGCTCAAGGGATACGTCGTCGAGGTGACGATGAAGTCTGGGGCGGTGTACGAGGGCGTGTTCGGGTCGTGCTCTGGCGCGAATGGTGATGGTGCGTCGGCGACGATACACGCGGCGTGGCCGAAAAGATATGCGCGAGGGGATACTTCTGCCGAGGCCAAGGCGGCGGCGGCGAGCGCGGAGACGAGTGCAAATGGGTGGGCCAAGCGGACGAAGCCCGTGGATGAGATGGTTGTGGATTTCGCCGACGTCGAAAGCATTACGGCGAGAGATGTCGGTATGAGCGATCTCGCGGTCGGACCGAGTCGTATGAATGATGATTTTACTGATGGAGGTATTTCTCGAGGTGCGACTGGGGCGAATCGTGAACTCGTGGCGTGGCAACCTGAAGAGGGCGACGCGCCCGGGTTGACGCTCGAAGAAGAAGCCGGCTTGGGCGGCAAACGCGGCGGCGGTGGCGGCGCTTGGGGTAAGAAACCTGGCGGTTCTAACGCACAATGGGATCAATTTTCAGCAAACAAGAAGTTGTTTGGCGTGGACACCAAGTTTGACGAATCTATGTACACCACAACGATTGACAAAACCAAGGGTGGAATTTCCGAAGCCGAAGCGGCGCGCATCGCGTACGAGATCCAAAACCAAATCAGCGACAATCCACACATGGCGGAAGAGCGTGGGCAGAAAGATCTCGCCGACTATGATGAGGAAGAGCGTTATTCGTCGGTACTGCCGAGTGCGGGGGTAGCGCCAACACCGAAGAATGCACCGCCGCCAAAGCCCGCTTGGGGTTCGGGCAAGGTGCCGAGCACCGTGGCGCAGCACGCCGATCAAAAGGCTGCTGCTGCTGCCGCGGCAACGTCCGCCCCAGCGCCCGAAGCAAAGGTGGATGTGAAGAAGTCAACGCTCAACCCGAACGCCAAGGCATTTTCCCTCAACGCCAAGGCTACGGAATTCGTGCCATCCTTCAAAAAGCCGGCGGCGCCCGTGGCGCCGCAGCAAGCCATGCCGCAAATGGTCATGTACCCTGGATACCCGCAAATGGGCGGTGCCATGATGTATATGCCACAAATGGGTATGGGCATGCCGCCGCAAATGCGTGGAATGATGCCGCAAATGCCTTACATGCCACAAGGTGCCGCGTACGTGCCTCAACAACAGCGTCCGCCGGCTCCTGGCGCGCAACCCGACGGCGGCAAGTGATTCGCTCGCGTGCCCCATCACGGCACTCGGCGATGAGCACACAAAACGTTCGCGATAACAATAAAAACAATATCATCACCTTTTACGTAGTGCACTGTTGTTATACCACTCAAACCGAGAAAAATCAAACCAATCATTTCTTCGAACCAAAGTTAAATACCAACCGACGACTGCGCCGCAGCGTCACTCGTCGACGCGTGCGTGACGGACGATGTGTACCTCGTCTCTGCTCGCCGCGCGCGTGACCGCACGTCTCGTGCGCGCATGTGCGCCCATCGCGCGCGGACCATCGCGCGCGTCAACGCATCGTCACGGCTACCGCGTGCGCTCCACCGATGCCGGCGTGCACGACTTGTCCTGCGCAGAGGACGACGGTGATGCGCCGTACGTCATCATGCGCCGCGTGCGCAACGCCGACGTCGGGTCGTTGAGCGACGTGTTACTGTCCCTGGGCGCATCAAGCGTGACCACGATCGATGCCGACCGAGGGAGCGATGAGGAGGAGGAAATCTTCTCTGCGAATACTTTTGAGGAGGAATCGCGAGCCGAGGAAAAGACGCGCGTGTGGAAATCGTGTAATTTAGCGGCGTATTTCGATTCTCACGACGTCGCGCGCGATGTGATTGCGTCTGCGGAAGATATTTTAGGTTTGAAGCTTGATGTGGAGTACGCCACAGCCAAAGCGAATGATTGGGTTGAAGTCGTGAAGGATTCGTTTACGCCGACTAAGATTAGTGAAGGTTTGTTCATCGTTCCTTCGTGGTGTGAAGACGTAGATACTAGCGCGGTGAATATCGCGTTGGAGCCTGGTATTGCGTTCGGAACTGGTGAACATCCTACTACGAGACTTTGCCTGCGATGGTTGCAAAACGTACTGAGAAAAGAGCCCGTAGACGTCGTCGTCGATTTCGGCTGCGGCTCTGGCGTTTTAGCGATTGGAGCTCTGCTTCTCGGTGCCAAGAATGCGGTTGGCGTCGATCTCGCCAAGCAAGCTGTGGTGAGTTCGATGGATAATGCCAAGTTGAACGGCGTCGAAGACCGTCTAACGGTGTTTTGTGGAGATGGTACGGATGTAAACACTCCCGGGGCGAATGGTCAGGCTGACATTGTCGTGGCAAACATATTAATCGAACCCGTGTTGGGATTAGAAGAGCTCTTCGCCGGATACGTCAAGCCCGGTGGGCGTATTGCGTTGAGCGGTATATTATACGGTGAACAAAGCGAAAAGGTCGTGGCACTTTACTCTAAGCACTTTGACGATATCGTTGTTGACCACGAAGGTGGGTGGGCGTGTATTTCTGGCACTCGAAACGCCGTCAATGTTGTACTCTAATTCTTCCATTGAACAAAAATGTGCATATTAATAAAACAAGCATATCTACAAAACTTTTCTCTAGTCAGAGAGCGCGCGCGCATGCGTTATTAAGATCCAGGCGTTTTCGCTCGGCCGCACACCTCTTCTCCGTCTTCTTCGCTTTCGTCGCCGAGTTGCAGCGCGTCAGACTGCGCGGCACCTTTTTGAATCGAAAGCGTCATTCCATGACTCACGCTAGGGGTTCCACCCATTCTATTAAACGTTCCAGGTTGATCCATGTGAGATTCAATCGCAGTAGCGTGCGACGGACTATCGTCGCGGCGAATGTGTGTACTGTCGAGCATAGCTAACGCGTCCATCGCGCCGCTGTCCCCGACAGCCGCGTAGGATGCGTACGCTCCCGCACCGCCAAATGCGCTCGACGTACCCGCACCAATCGCGCCGTCTGTTTCACCGAGTACTTCATCGGTGAGTCCTAAACCACCCGAAGCAACATAACCAGCATTCGGGTACGAAAATAATTGTCCGCCTTTCGCGCTCGAAGTCGTACCGCCCATCGCCATGGGCATCGTGCCCCACGACACCCCTCCCGGAGCACCCATGAACGATGACGTGATACCGCTACGTCGCGGCATGCGAGATGCTAGATCACGACGTTGTTTTACGTCACGAAGCTCGGCTGATAGGGTTGTATCTCCCGGGTTGGACTCCAGCGCCTTTTCCAAATCGCGAACCGCGGCGCCAAAGTCGCCCTCAGCGGCGGCGGCCAGAGCGCGCGCTTTCAAGGCTTGCGCAGCTGTGGGATCGCGCGCAAGTGCGCGTGATGCAAGTTCACCTGCACGTACAGGGTCGGCGCGACGGAGTGCGCACGCGCTCGCTTCGAGTAAACAATCATTCTTGAGCGTAGACATGCGTTCAGAAAATCCATCATCGGCGCTCCCAAACATTTCAATCTGATCAATAAATCTCAACGCGTGCCCGTACGCGCGCTCGGCAATCTCATATCTCTCTAATTGTTTGAGTGCGTCTGCACGCGCCTTGAGCGCGAGCGAAGCATCTGGGAGTTCCTCTCGAGGAACATCCCACGGTTCTTGCGCGTCCCAAACTGTCGATTTTGGCACGACCACCTCGCGCGACTCCACCTCTGTTCCACCACCTCCACCCATCCCCACGCCTTCAACAGCCAGCAAACTCCCTGCGGGTCTAACGTTTCCTCCTTCGACTTCTTCGCTGTTCCCAGGGCCATTATCGTCGCCATCGGTCATTCCAACTTCACCTTCTCCGAGCGACGTCGTCGTCAACCGTTGCGCCTCGGTGGAATCTTCCGGCTCTCCAGGCCGTCCGCTCGACATCCCTGCGGTGTTTGAATCGCCCGCACTGTCTGCCGGACGCGATCCATGCACAGCTGAGGATGAATACGCGCGTGCATCACCACCCGCCGTGCCTTCTGCGTGCGAGTTTTCCAACGAATGCGTCGGCGCCGGCGCCGCGCGATCAACCCCGCTCGTCACCGCCATGTTCGCTCCACCGTCATCCGTCGTTCTCGCCGCGGTAATTAACGATTCCGTTCGTGTTGGTCCGCCGTCGTGTGCCACCGCACGTTGCGGTGCGTCGTTACCGTCGCCGAAATCATCCTCCAACATCGCCGCTTCGATGAGCGCGGCGCCTCCGTCGTTCGCCATCTCTTCGTCCCCGTCGTCATCACTCACCGCCCACACGTGTCCATCCGCGATAGATCTCGACCGCCCATCGACGTCTTCGTCATCATCACCCACGCCCGACGTCGTCGCGCGTGCGACGCTCCGAGCGTGTCCGCCAACGTTGGCGCTGTCGATGTGCGTGTCATCGTCGTCGCTCGCCCCGTTCGCGCGCGCGTCCGCGGATTGCGACGCGACGAATGAGTGTGGAGACATCACACACCCGCGTGGTTAATCTTACGCGACGACGTGCGCGACGACGCACGCGCGCGTCGCGGTATGGCGCGCGTAGATATGAGTCAAAGTTGAAGCGCTTTTTACACGTTTTGTACGTGTTTGTTACTCTCATCATCGAGTCGTCGTTCAATTTTCATTTACACACACATAGATATACATCACCACCTGTCGTCGTCGCTAGTATCACGCGCGCACTCAACGCGCCGCCGACGGATCCGCGGGAAACCCCCCGCCCCAAGGCAACTTTGCCCGCAGCGGACTCATAGCCATATCAACGTCCCCCGACGACGTCGCCATCGACGACGCACTCGACGCATCCGTCATCGTCGTCGTCGTCATCGTCGTCATCGTCGTCGTCATCGTCGTCGTCGTCGTCTCCGCCGTCTTTGCCCGCTTCCCCGCGTCCTCGCCGCGCTCGCCCTCCCGCGCGCGCTTCGCCCCAATCTCATCACCCGCGCGCGCGCGCGACGCGCGCGCGTCACCACCACCACCGAAACCACCACCAAAACCAAAACCACCACCGTCGTCGTCGTCGTCATCTCCCGCGCATGATTCGTACTCGCGCATCAACCGCACGAGGTAGGCGTCGCCATCCTCCTCCATCTGCGCACCGTCGGTGACGCCGGTCGGCGTCACCCACGCCGCGATCGACGATCGACGATCGACGCGCGCTCTACGTCTACGTCTATATCTATCTATACCGGTACCGTTTAGCACGAGTACCGGTAGATCCACACCCAGTCCTCCGTCCGTCCGTCGTCGTCGTCGCGGTGTGTCGCGCGCGCGCGGTCGGCGTGCGCGCGCGCGGTCGCGACCGATCGTACTCGATGCCGTTCACGTCCGTTTGTCCGAATTATGCGTCACATGACTAAGAGATGATTTTCATAACTTGGCCATAACTCGACCCCCTCGAAATTAACTCAAGGATTGACCAGTCCCGAGTTATGAAGAAGCCTTACAAATCTTCATAACTCGGGCCCGAGTTAGGAGGATTTTTAAGGAAATTTCATAACTTTAGTGAAAAAAGCTTGCTGTTACCCCCATTTTTCTCATAACTCGGACTTAAAGTTATGAAAATGGCTTGCTGTGAGTCGCCCTAAGACCACATTAAGATGAAGTGTGTACAATTCTGAGGTCGTATCAAAAGTAGGACTATAGTATATGGCTATAGAACCCTTATATACGTTGGGTGAATCGTCAAGGAGATCACTACAAAGAGCGTATTCTATTAACAATTCGTGTCCCACAGTACGAGGTCCGCACGCCCCGTCCGCCCGGTCGTCAGGTGGACGACGACGACGACGACGACGACGACGACGACGACGACGACGTCACAGCGCCGACGGCGATTCGCGGGCGATGGGCGCGACGTGGGCGGACGACGACGATGGGTTACCTCCGCTACCAGCGGCGGCGACGGTGACACCGGTGACGACGACGACGACGGCGGTGCCGGCACCGAAACCATCGACGTCGACGACGACGACGACACCGTCGCCGGCGACGGGGAAGAGCGGCTACGTCCCGCCGCATCTTCGCGGGCGACAGGCGGCGGGGAGCGGCGATGGGCGAGGGTTTGGTGCGTTACGCGACGCGCGCGCGCGCGACGTCGGGAGGGGAGGGTATTGGGTGATTTTGTGCGCGTGCGATTCGCGATTCGCGCGGGATGGCGCGCGCGCGGGACGCGCGGAGAAGGGTGGGGGTGCGCGACGGCGGCGGCGGCGGCGATCGGGGTGTGTAAACCCTTGAGCGCGCGCGCGCGGCGGCGGAGACGACGACGCGATCGGGAGTAGGGGCTCGCGGGTGTGTTCGTGGTGTGTTGGTGATGACAGTGACGCCGCGTGTGCGAGGGGCGCGGTGGTGCGCGTGCGGGGGGGGTAAATCGAAGACGGCGCGGAGGACGAGGGACTGACGTTTACTTGTAATTTGTATTGGTTTTCGCAGGCGGCGATCGCGGCGGCGATAGACGAGGAGGAGGCTGGGATCGAGATGATAGACCATCGAGTGGGGGTGGATGGGGTGGAGGCGGCGGCGGCGGCCGTTCGTTCTCGCGCGGCGAGGATTACAGTGGTACGTCGTTTGGACGCCGAGACGATCGCGGGGGTGGCGGAGGCGGAGGCGGCTGGGACACGGGTCGCTCGCGGTTTCGACGAGAGGATGACCCTTTCGCGCGTCAAGAACAGGAAGAAGCGGAGGCGGGTAGAAACGACCCCGATGCAGAGGCGACGAAGATTTTTACGGGTGAGAACTCGGGTTTAGATTTCGACATGTACGAAGATATTCCGGTGGAGACGAGCGGGCGCGACATCCCAGAGCCGATTACGTCGTTTACGACGTTGGACCTCGGTGCGAGCATAAACGCCAACATCAAGCGGTGTAAGTTTAAGAATCCTACACCGGTGCAAAAGTATTCCATTCCGGTGTCCCTCGCTGGACGTGACTTGATGGCGTGCGCGCAGACTGGTTCGGGTAAAACTGCGGCGTTTTGCTTTCCCATCATCGCCGGCATTTTGAAGCGCGGCTTGCAAGGCGGCCACATGAACAGAAAGACCTATCCGTTGGCGCTCGTACTTTCGCCTACTCGTGAATTGGCGAGCCAAATTCACGAAGAATCAAGAAAATTTGCGTACCAGACTGGTGTCGCGTCGTGCGTGATTTATGGCGGCGCCCCAGCCGTGGAACAGTTTCGCGCCATGGAACGTGGGTGCGATTTGTTGATTGCCACACCCGGACGATTAATTGATCTCATCGATCGGGCGAAAATTTCATTGAGTAAAATTGCATACCTCGCATTGGATGAGGCTGACCGTATGTTGGATATGGGTTTTGAACCGCAAATTCGTCAAATTGTTGACGAGCGCGACATGCCGCGTTGCGGAGAACGACAAACGATGTTGTTCTCTGCCACGTTCCCCAAGGAAATCCAACGCATGGCTGCCGATTTCTTGGACGACTACATTTTCCTCACCGTCGGTCGCGTTGGCTCTTCGCACTCGTTGATTACACAAAGCGTGGAGCGCGTGAACTCGTACCACGACAAGTCTGAGATGCTCCTCGACTTGGTGGAAGCCGTGCCAGGTTTGACCCTGGTATTCGTCGAGACCAAGCGTGCTGCGGATCAATTGGAGGATTATTTGTATCAGCGTGGAAAGCCGGCTACGAGTATCCACGGCGACCGCACGCAGCAAGAGCGCGAAGCGGCGCTTAAGAGCTTCCGCGCCGGACGCACGCCGATTCTCGTCGCCACCGACGTCGCGGCGCGCGGTTTGGATATTCCGCACGTCACGCACGTCATCAACTTTGATTTACCGTCAGACATTGACGACTACACGCACAGAATTGGTCGTACTGGTCGCGCCGGGAAGAAGGGTCGCGCGACGGCGCTCTTCTTGGAATCCAAGGATGGCAACATGGCGCGTCCTTTGGTTGAACTCATGAGCGAAGCCAACCAAGAAGTCCCCGAGTGGCTCGAAGGCTACGCTTCTAGATCTTTCGGCGGTGGTGGTGGCCGTAGACGCGGCGGCGGCGGCGGTGGTGGTAACCGCTTCGGCGGTCGCGACTACCGCAGCGGCGGAGGCGGAGGCGGAGGCGGAGGCGGAGGCGGAGGCTTCCGCGGCGGAGGCGGAGGCGGCGGCGGCTGGGACTAGTCGCGCGCGCGCGTTCACACACCCCTCGTACTACATACGCGTTGCAATGTCCAAACCTATATTTTCATCATCATCATTCGTCGTCGTCGTCGAGTCGCCCCACCCGCGCCACACCGTGGACGCACCGCACACTGACACCACTGCGATTGGCCCGACGACGAGACTTTCTCTCTGACGTCGACGCCGACGCGTGTCGCGCGCGTCGCGCCCCCGCCCCGGGCGCGTCGCTGCACCCACAGCCACATACACGCCTCTCTCTATACACCCATATATCTCCCGGTATATACAACACACGTATCATACCAATCACATGTCCATCACGCACGCACGTATATACTATCGATACGAGTAGTATATAGGTATATACACACACATGCGTGTGTTATATATATATATAGGTATATAGTCACTCGTATATGTGAAATCACCCGCGCCAGGCGATCGCGATCGCCCTCGCGCGCGCCCTCGCGATCGCGCGCGCCAGTGCGCGTCGTCGCATCGATCGATCGATCGTCCGTCGTCGCCATGAAGTTTGGTCAACTCTACGCCGAAAACGCGCAATCGGCGACGACGAGCGAGCGAGCACAGGTACGCGACGCGCGTCGTATTCGTATTCGTATTCGTCGTATTCGTATTCGTCGTCGCGTGACGTAGTGCGCGTGACGCGCGCGTGGAGCATGCGCGGCGCGCGCGCAGAATATTCCACGGGGGCGCACGCGGGGCGGCGGGGGCGAAAAATAGGGGGGTGAAAAGTGGGGGGGTGAGGGCGATGGATGCGCGATGATGCCTCGTGCGTGCGCGCGCGCGCGCGCGTTCGCGTGCGGGGTCAGGGCGGGACGCGAATGGACGGCGTACGGTGGGGGAGGGGGCGAGACGCGAGCGAGACGCGACGCGCGCGCGAGGGCGACGACGGATGTCGAACGATTGACTGACGCGTGTGTGTGTGTGCGTGTGTGTGCGTCATATGACGTTGTAGTTTATCAATTACAAGCAATTGAAAAAGATTTTGAAAACCATACCCGAGAGAGAGGGCGAACAAACGCACGAGCGACCGCAGACGTTGCACCCTCAGGAGCGCGAGTTTATCACGCTGTTGCGCAGCGAGTTGAAGAAGTTTAATGAATTCTTTATGAATAGAGAGGAAGAGATTGTCATGAAGGAAGGGTCGTTTGATGCGTTAAAGGCGCAGAACGAGGCACGCATCGCGAGTGTGAGCGCGGCGGGGGGATACGACGCCGAGTGCTTGACGAGCGACTCGGTGCTGTGTCAAAAGTTTGCCAACTTTCACGGCGAGCTCGTGTTGCTCGAGCACTGGACGAATCTCAATTACGCGGCGTTGGTGAAGATTTTGAAGAAGCACGACAAACGATCGAAGATTTCCTTACGTTCGCCGTTTCTCATGAATGTTCTTCAGCAACCATTCTATAGCACAGAGGTTCTCACCGCGATGATTGGTCGCGCCGAGGACAACTTTCGAAGCATTGAGCAACGCGTGCGTCAGCATTTGGGACACCAAGTGCCGTTGACGGAGCTTGGTTCGCCCACCATGCCCGAACTTCGCGTATCTTCCGATGGCAGCGATTTAAGCGACGAGGGTGGCGACTACTCCATAGAACACACCAAAGCCGCGCTCAACTGTTGGCAAGACTTGGATAAGAGCGAGGCGATTCAAAACCCGTTGGGCGTCTCCCGACGCGCGTGATTCGTCGACGCACGCTGTACATTTCGCCTGCGCACACGCGTCATTCATTCTTTCATTCATGCATTCACCTTTGTTGTTGTAACCTTCATTTTCAAGCCTCCGCGCTACTCTCATCAGTCTTGTCTTTCTGTCATCCTCGCCGTGTCTCGTCACGTCCCGTCATTCGCGACACCGCGCGCGTGGTGTCGGCGTGTTGGACGCCACACACCCGCGCGCGCGAACACGCCGTGCGACGACGCATAGGACGACGACGACGTCGTAAATAATTCTATCGTCGTCCTCCGAACGACGACGACGTGCGACGACGACGACGTGCGAACGACGCCCATCGGCGTCGTCGACGACGCACTCAATCCAGTCCCGTCATCGCCGTAACGACATGTCCCCCACCGCGGTCTCGTCCGCATCGCCCGCGTCGCCGCACGCGTGGCGCGCGAATGCGAATGCGAATGCGGTGGTGGTGATCGTGCTCGACCCTCCGTGCGCGCCCATGCCGGCGCGCGTTCGCGAGAGGTTGCGTGCGGGGTCCTTCAAACCCACGCGCGCGAGAGACGCCCGACACCAGGTGCGACGCGCTCGACCGCGCTCGACCTCGCTCGATCTCGAGTCCACCACCCGGGTGAACATAGGTGGGGTCGTGCACTCATTGCACCTGTTGGGGATCTGTCCATGCGCATCGCGTCGCATCGCGTCGCGTAAAGTGCCTTGAAAGTGCTTTGGCGGTTGTGGGTGCGAAAAAGTGAAATTCAGTGTATGAATGACTGACAAAACGATACACGCGTATATGCGTAGGCGGCGGAACGACGACGGGAGTATGCGTTATGGCGACGAGCGAAACACGCGTCGTGTGCAAAGTGCGCGATATCGGTGGAGATTCGCGTGGGGGCGATTGTGAGACAACAAAGCGCGCGGGTGGTACAACGCGCGTGGCGCGCGGCGGCGGCGACGCGGGACGCGGCGCGGGCGTTTGTACGACTTGGATTGATTGATTCGATGACGACAGCGACGACGTTTTCGTCGTTTTCTTCGCTTCTCGTGTCGAAGGCTGCGCGTGAGGTGACGCGAGAGTGGCTGGTTCGAGTGGAGGAGATGACGCGCGACGCGCCACTCGATGTGACGACGCTCGCGTGCTTGCAAGCGCTCTCTCCGCGAGCGTGCGCATCCGGCGCGTGCGAAAAGTTTCCGGTGCGATTAATGCTGAGTGCGTACATGATTGTGCGCTATCCCGATGTCGTTTTAGGCGGTGCCGCGCCAAATGTTGAGAGCGCGCCGGAAGAGGAGGTTGAGCTCAAGCGCTCGGCTGAAGCGTTTACGTCGTGCATGACCTCCGTCGCCATGAGATGCGCTGAAACAGCGCGCTTACATTGCACTGAAACAACAGCACTCGCGCAATCGTGGAGTCATTTTGTGGAAAAGTTTACTCGTTGGAAAGTTCTCGATGCGTGCGCGCTCGAAAACGAGCTTGTTCGCATTGGCGTAGCGATGACGGCGTCGATGATTCGCGTGTGCGGATGTAACGCGGCGAGCGATGATTTAGATGTCGAACGACGCGCCATCAGAGAGGCGCAAGCGCGCGACGTGGAGCTGCTACGAAGTAAAATTGCAACGCTCACTGGGGACGTGGGCGTCATCAAATTTGACGAGATGATAACCGCCGTCCAAGAACGAGCCGAGGAAGCAGAGGCGTTCGCGCGCGCCGCCGACGTCGACCGCGTCGTCGGCGAGTACGCATCCCATGAACCAGCGTCGGCGGTGGAGACGCTTGAGAATCGTCGACGCGCCAGAGAGGTGACGTCTACAGAAATGCATGAGGCGATTCAGAGAGACAAGTGTTTGGCAGCGAAACAATACGAGGAAGATGGCGTGGTTGATATACAGTGCGACAAAATGTTTCATGAATTGTTAATCGATCCTTCGTGGACACCTGGCGCCGAGCTCGAGGTTGGTGCGGATGAAGACGACAGAGGCGTGTATCAATCGGTGAAAAAAGCTGTACACGACGCATTTTGGGATAGCTTGTATCAGTCCCTCGTACAAACCCCAGTGAATTTGGATTTACTCAACGCTCAAGTGAATGAATTTAGAGTGCGCGTTTTAGACGCCGCCGTAAACGTCGGCGTCGACGAGCATACGCTCGCAAACATTCGACGACACGTACTCGCCATGGATGCCATGGTCTTAAATGACGTCATCGCCACCATGCGCGAAGAGCCTGAAAAGGCTATTACAGCCCTACGTGCGATGCTTTTGGCTGGTTACTCGGCGTTACAATGTCTCGTCGAAGATGACCAGGACGCGAGTGCCATCGCGGAGCGCTACGACGCGTTGCTCAAAACCTTGGATGAAACAACAAAGCTTGACGGTGATGATTCGCACGACGTCGGTACGTCCATTGCTCATGCAGTCGTCTCGGCGTTGTCTTTCCTCTTGCCCGTATGCGAGGAAATATGTGTCAAAAGTGTATGCGACATGCTGGACGTCATTCGCCCATCCGCGCGCTCTGAACACGGTCCGTTGTTTGCCCGGGAAAAGTTTATGCGAAGACACGGCATTGAAAGTGAGCATCTGACGTGCGCAGAGTTGTCAGTCGCGCTACCATCGACGCGAACTTGGATTGCAAACGTCTTATCTCAACGAGTGAATCATATGGATGCAGAGTTGACGCCAATTCTCAGCGCGCTCGCAAACTCCGTCAAACTTCGAAGCGGATTTGAACACACGTCGTCGACACCGTCGACGACGACAAAAGTGATTCCCACGCGCGTGTGCTCGATGGATGGCGTTGTTCGACTCGCTTTCGTGGCAACAATTACCGCGCGTGGAATGAATTCTTGGCCCGAGACGCTCTTGTTTGATCAGCAACGACTGTTTGAGTTGCAAAATGACTTTCAGTTGCTTCACGTGCTTGCGGCGTGCGCGGTGCTATGCAAGCAGCTCGATCCGGGAGTAAAGGATATCGAAACGCTCATCACTCGGTGTTCTGCGCATCTTCGCCACGAGCAAGGACGCTTATCTGACGTTGCCAAAGAAATCAAACTCATCAGTCCGTCCACCATTGTCGACACTGAAGACACCATCACGACGATGTTGCGGCGACTGACTGAGTGTGGAGACGCCGACGACCGCACGGCTTCGGCTTCCGAATTGTCATCAGTGAACTCCATGTCCACCATAATTTTCGATAGCTTGCGCGCTGCGCTTTCTATTCGATTATTACTCGGCTTTGACGACGATAAAGTCACTCGTCTCGTGCACACCAAGCTCGCTAAGATTGGTTCCATTGCGCTGAAAACGCGCGTGGACGAGCTCGCGCGAAAACTATGGCACGTTTGCAACGTGAGCATGAAAATCCACGCCCCGTTTTACCACACGTTTGCACACGAACTTATCTTGCGTGATGAAGATGAAATCTAACGTTCATGCCGCATCAAAAGCTTACGTTTGTATTATTTATTACAGTGTACATCCCGCGTCGTCGAAAAAAGTAGAGCCCACCCAAACCCCTGCCTCGTGCTCATTGCACGACGCCCTAAACATGCCTCTCGGACGCACAATTTCACGAATCTTAGCCAGCGACGCGTTGCACTACGCCATCATCCCGGTGATTATCATCGTCGGCATGAATACGTCGCCGAAACCAAGCCTGTTACAGCTCTTGACGCCAATTTAAGGACGCGCGCCCGATCGCGGCGATTTCGAGGAGTTTTCGTGGAGTTTTCGTGGAGTAGTACCGTAGCATTAGCGTCATACATGATATCAACAATAAACGAGATATAGCAGTATTACAAATGTCGTACGTGCGTGCGTACGCGCGTGCTTATTTCTTTTCGCGCAAGCGACGCTCAAAGTCTCGCGCCTCAAAATCATCCGCGCCACCCGTTTCAGAGGAGAACACGGTGTCGCTCACGACACGTTGTTGCGCCGCATTCGCCGCACCGGCGAGCTTAGCGGCGAGTCTCGGTTCGGGGCTGGCCACACGACGCGCCGCGAGTAAACGAGCGTTGTTTCGTTCATCAATGGCCTTATTCTTCGACTGGTTACGCAAATAGCGCAAGCCAGGCACAAGAAAGAAGAGGACGCCGTACGCTTGCAACCACGGAAGCAAGCCAGCAAAAGAACGCGCAAGGGCGACGTAATCGGGCGCACGGTACATCAAGCTCGGGTCGTTGATCATGTTGGACAATACGATGACACCGACAAAGTTTGCGACGCCGAGTAAACCAGCTTGGATGCGCTGAGACGGTTCGGCGAGCGAAAACGCCCATCGCTCCTCCTGCACTAACGCTTCGCTCTCACCTCGATCTCTAAACGCCGCCGAAGCGCGACCGCCAACGGTGGTTTCCATGCTGGGAAATCGGTAAATGATCGATCCAGTTACAGAGTTCACCTCTGGTGTGCCTTGGAAGCGCGTCAACGCTGGCAACACAAACGATTCGTCTTCATAACCGGCGGCGTCTAAATACGGCGCGAGTTGCTCCGCCGTCACCACGCCCTTGTTCTTCTTAATCACTCGCCCGATGAGCTCCCATCGTCGCTTTTCAAACATCAAGTTTGGGTCACCGTCGCCGAAAACGAACGAAAACACACTCTCAAAAAAATTCATTTCTCTGTCGCGTCTTCTCGGGCGGCGATAGTAGTACGGATCCCAGTACCAAAACAAGTCAAACGGAGAAATGTAAAATCTCGGTCCCATAAACGACCCACCACCTCGTCGTTCGCCTCGATCGTCGCTGCTCTTCGCCGACAACAATGCAAAGATTGCGGTGTACACAATCATCACGCTCGCCACGAGAGATGTCCCGAACGCCACGCGAAACAAGTACGACGCCGCGCTTTTCGCCCCGCTCGCGAGCGGTTCCACGCGCATCTTAAACGACTTGGCGCTAATCGCCCCTCTCGCGGACTTTGGAAACACATATGACAAATCACCCGCAGAAGAAACCTCTAACGTCGCGCCCGTATCCACGGCTAACGCATTAAGTGCCCGTTGAGTCTCAAACACGCTCGCCCCGCTCGCGGCGGATATATCCCCCACCGTGCCTTTATACCCAACCCGCTCAATCGCTTGAAGCGTACGATCGCGTAAATCACTCGGTAAATCATCCGACTCCACTCGTCCAAACGGTGACGCATTCATCGGGCTATCTGGATCCTCCTCGGCGATATCCAACGCGTACTCATCTTCTCGTCCCTTCCACGCGCGCGTCCGCGTCCGCGTCCGCGTCGGCAAACACGTCGCCGCCCCACCGCGACGACCCACCGCGACGACACCGCGAACGACACCCACGCGCGCACGCGCACCTGTCGTCCCCATCGTTTCAACACACCTCTGCGCCCGCGCGCGCGCGACGACGACGACACCGCGCGCGCTACCCTTCGCGCTCTCGACCAGCGTCATCGTTCGTCCCCGGTGCGCGCGCGCGAACGCCCGGTGCGTCGACGACGTCGTCGACATCATCGACATCATCGACATCGTCGTCGTCGTCGTCGTCGATAGCATCGCCCACCCAGTCGTCGACGTCGGCGTCGGCGTCAGTCGCGTTTTGACGTCATCTGGTGCGTTTCAAGTCAAAAAAAAACTTTCGCGTCGTCGCCCAGACGTCGTCAAAACGCGCGCGACACGCGAGGACGAGGACGAGGTGACGGCGCAGTATGTCACGCAAAGGCGGATGGGTGGATGACGACGATTACTACGACGATTACGACGACGACGAGGATGAGTACGACGAGGATGACGAGGATGACGAGGACGAGGTTGATGGAACAAAATCGACGACGACGACGACGATGATGACGACGAAGACGTCGCGCGTGATGGGACACGCGCCGAGAGAGAAACCAATCGCGGGTGAGCGTGACGCGCGACGAGGCGTAGGAGCGACGACGCCGACGACGATGATGCGACCCGCGGCGCCGGGCGGAGCCGTCGAGGCGAAACGCGCTTTCGCGTTTGATACGTTGTCACCAGATCAGGCGGCAATGAGTGCTAGAGGTCGTAAGAGTGCGGTTAGTGGAGCGCGAGATGTGAATAATGTCGAGACGCGTGAGGGCGCGACGGCGAGCGCGGCGCTGGCGGAGGAGTTGGCGGTGAAGGTTCGCGTGGGCGGGGAGGATGCGTTGTCGACGTTTCGCTCGTACGAGGCGTCGCGAGAAGAATGTGCGGCGTATGCATCGAATTCTGGGGATGTACACGTGGTTATTCTAGGACACGTTGATGCGGGGAAATCGACGCTCAGTGGACGGCTTTTGTACGCTCTAAAAGCTATAGATGATCGAGTTGTGCACAAGAATGCGCGAGACTCCAAGGCGAGCGGCAAGGCGTCGTTCGCTTGGGCGTGGGTCATGGATAGTCGTCCAGAAGAACGTGAACGGGGTGTAACGATAGACGTGAGTGTTAAACGATGTGTCTTGGATGATGAACGACAGCTCGTGGTTTTGGACGCTCCTGGTCACCGTGACTTTGTGCCAAGCGCGATTTCAGGCGCTGCGCAAGCCGACGCGGGCGTGCTTGTCATCGATGGCGCCATTGGTGGTTTTGAAAATGGTTTCGATGCTGCGGCCGGGCATAGCGGGCAAACACGTGAGCACGCTCGGTTGGCAAAATCCCTGGGATTGAATACGCTACTCGTCGTCGTGAACAAGATGGATTGCGTGTCGTATGACAGAGAACGCTTTCAGCACATCGTCGAAGTTCTCACGCACTTCCTCGTGGACGACGTGAAATTCACCAATGAGCAATTGATATTCATACCGGTATCGGGTATAGATGGAGCGAACATCGCGCCTGATCGGAGTGATTCGCCTGAAGCGCTTACGTCTTGGTATAAAGGACCAGCGCTCATCGAAGCGCTGCGGGCGATACGACTTCCGTCGCGCGGTGAACCAAAACCTCTTCGTATGCCCATCGCGGACATTATTACCGACATACGCTCACTAGGAAGTGCAGCGTGTGGAGGGAAAATTGAGGCGGGGAGCTTGAGCAGAGGACAAAAAGTTATCATAGCTCCAGCAAACATCACGGCGACAGTCAAGTGCATTGAAATTGATGGTTTAGCAGTCGACTTTGCGCCAGTGGGAACGTCCGTTGATGTTGGTTTCAGCAACTTGGACCCGCAACATCTGCAAGTCGGTAGTGTCTTGTGCCATGAATCGCACCCTATAGCGTCAACGACAGAGATTGAAGTACGCGTGCTCACGACTGATGTTTTGCGCATTCCAATTCTTCGCGGATCCAAAGTTGTGCTGCATTCACACATGCTCGCGTGTGACGCCACGGTTGACGCTCTCGTCGCACAGGTTGACACGCTGACTGGGAATATCATCAAGGAAAATCCACGGTGTATCACGCGCGACCAAAGTGCGATTCTACGAATTAAGACGTCAAAGTCTGTGTGCGTGGAACCCACAAGCGTATCGCCGACGTTGAGTCGCGTAACGCTTCGCTCGGGTGGTAAAACAATCGCACTTGGCGCAGTGACTGCAATTTGGCGGTGAACGTACAATAAACAAATATCTAGAAGTACTACTAGCAGTATTGGGTTGCATCAAGAATGTCATAGTTTGAAATCTATGAAAACGAGCTCGTCATCTTCGCCGCTCTCCGTCACTTCCGTGACAGATAATTCGCGCATCAAAAATGCACCGTATTGGTCGCAAAGTATGGATTTGAATTTCGCACGGTTTTGTGGCGCGCGCAGTGGCGGATCTCCGAGCAAGAAACGCCCACCGCCTTGTTTGACGAGTCGCGGCACGAGCTCAGCGACTGGCCCGACGGCTGCTTCCTCGTAAAGCACGTCGCATGCAAGCAACGTGTCAAATTTCTCCTGATCTGCGCGTATGACGTTCCAATCAAACTCATCGACATGCACGCGGTCACCGAAACCATTTGCCTCGATAGATAACAGCGCGCACTCCATTGCGAGTCGTTCTCTGTCGTATAACGCCACCTTCTTTGCGCCGCACGCGCACGCCGCCAGCCCAGCGAGTCCTAATCCCGCGCCTAAATCACACACAGCCTTGTCTCGCACTAATGCCGGCGCACGTGCAATATATCGCGATACAGCACGCGCCGATGGCCACAAAACTGCCCAATAAGGATCAGCATCATTCATCATGCGCTCGACGTAGTATTCAACCACCTCGTCCTCATCCCTCGGGCGCACCACTTTCACCGTTACCTGTCGCTCATGATCGACGACGACGTCTTCGGTGACGAGAGTAAATAACTTTTCAATCGGCGTGCGATCGCTCGCGAGCGATGCCGTCATCACCGTCGACGCACCGCGTCGTCCACAACTTACCGACGGCGGCGCGCGCCTTCTCCCCAACCCCGACGACGTGCACGACCGCGCGTCGCATCGCGTCCACGTCCGCGCGCACGACGCGAGCGCGGTGACGGTCATCGAAAACCCGCCCCTGTCGCTCGCGTCCGAGGCGCGCGCGCGTGCGCGTGCGGCGAGAACGCCACCGTCATTCGTCGTTAGTCGTCGTAACTTTGTCGAAAAAATGCTGACGAGGCGCCACGCGACGTCACACACTCGCGCGCGCACGCACGACGCACGCACGAGGACTGACGACGATCGACGACGAGCATGAGCAGCACACACGCCGTGAGACATTCCACCCTCGGTTTGAACACCGCATTGATCGCGTTCGGCGTGGCCACGGGGTATTCGTTGACGCGCGTGTTACCAAACACCAAGTCGTATTCGTCGTGGCATCGCATGCAAGACCCGGGGACGAGTCCGCAGCCGACGTTTTCGAATTCGGTGTACGACACGGTGCAAAAATACGAAGGCGATCACCCTTTAACGCTTTGGGAGCAGAAGATTCGAAGCGATGAACGCACGAAGCACCACTAGGTGACATGATTGTTGTACGAATTGCTGTGTAATGACCAACTGTTTTTGTGTTTGTAACCGTCTGTGTTTATTTAATCACGAGCTTGGCGATAGGAGCTAATCCACGCGCGAGATCGTTCTCAGGAAACGCATCAAGCGAAGGGTCTTCTAAAAATCTAAACGCTCGTCGAAAATCTTCAGGTGAAGACGCGATCGGTGCTTCCCAATGCGCGGGTACGATGGAGGTGAAATCCCAGCGCGACGACACCGCGTCCACCCACGCTCGAACGCGCGGAGGATTCTGCGCGTATAATAGCGTGCGCACTACGGGTGGAACAATTAAACGTCCCGCTAATGCTTTGAAATTATTGTGCCATCCCTCGGTCCATACCACTGTGCCGGGATTAGCCGGGTCGAGCTCTTCGTGTTCTGGGAAAAAATAATTCACCAACAACGCCGTCTTCTCAAAGCCAATCTGCCGCGCTTCGGGGGTGTCCTCGGGAATCGGATCGGCAGTCGACCTCTGAGACACGACCAAGAGCTTATCCACAGAATTTGCCGCTGGTGGTTCAAGTGGCACGCGCGCTACGGCGTCAGTGACAATTAAGGTCTTCGTAGCCTTGTGGAAGAAGGCTGTCTCGTAAATTGTTTGCGATTTTCTCCCGACGTCAAACGTTCCAGCCTCAAGCGTTTCAAACGCGATTTCGTTCGTCCACGGCACAACCTTCGCGCGCGGGTCTAAGTCATTCCCTTCTAAAACGTAATCCACGTTCTTGCCAAATACTACGTCGTCTCTAATGTCCGAAAATGGGAATGAAAACTGCCCGGGCGCGGCGTACAGCGACGCGTCGCTCCATCGTTTGAGCGCATCCTTGGTGAATATCTTGTGTTCCAACGCATACGTAGGCACGACGACGTACTTCACTGCGCTCGGCGAGCTTACGCTCGCACACGATTCCACCATTTCGAAGAATTCTCGAGTGGGCGCGAGCGGAGCGTGCACCCACAATGAGCCATCATCCAATCTCGCCACGACGCATCGTATCGTCGTTTCGAGCGGCCCGAGCTCAATGTTTTGCTCCATCGCCCAAAGCTTATCCGGCACCAATTCTCGCTTCACCGTGACTTTCGTGCCTTGACCAATGAACGGTCGAAACAACGTGGGAAATGTCTGCTTGAACTCTCGTGCGGCGCTATTCGTCGCAATCGTATCCGCCCGCGCGTCTCGAGCGCGCGTCGTCAACGTCGCCGCGAGCGCCGCGCCGCTCGTCACCACCCATCGTCTCGACAACCCGCCATCAACCGCGACGGATGAAGACGAAGACGTCGTCATCGAATATTGCTCGTCTTCACGCGCATCTACTCGCACAACGCGCGTCACACCCCGTCGTCGTCGACGTTTGCGCGAAGCCAGAAAAGATGAAGCAGTCGATGCCGGTGCAGTCCATGCCGATGAAGTCGACGATGAACACCTCGTCCTCGTCCTCGTCCTCTGCACGACGCCCATCGCACGCGTCGTCATCGATGCCGCACAACACGCACGCACGCACGCACACGCACAACACGACGCGCGCGCGTGTGTGTGCGGCACACGACCGACGCCACGGACGCCTCGCACCCTCGTACGTATACGTAGTGTGCGTGCACGACATGGATCAACCCCACACACGACCACGCATGTGCGTGGTGGTCTTCATATACTGTAGTAGCATGATATACTATGTGTATATCGAGATCTATGTGGTCTCATATATCCATATAGTACATATATAGTGTATCTAGACGCTTAACTATATACCCCATCCATCTTATCTACACCCATTGGTTTTCCCGCGCGTTTCGTTTTCCGACACCGCGCAGCTGTCGATGATGAAGTGTGTCGACACAATCGTGCACGCGACGTCCGTGAGGACGGCGACGCGACGTACGCGCGAACATCCAAGCGTGCGTGGTGGATTGTTACGACATTCTCGCATCCGTATCGAGGCGAAGTAAGGCGCGATCGACACCGCGCACTCGGTGAACGACACGAGCGATCGATCGAGTCGCCATCGTGATTGCAATCCAACGTCCCCCTGCGACGTTGTGATTTCCCGATCGCGCGCGCGTGAAGGCGTTGAACGATCGAACGAGGCGAGGTAAAGAACAATAACGATACATTTGTTCTTAAGCACTCGAGGGTCATGGCGGGTAAGGCACCAAAGGAAGGACGCGGGAGCGCCAAGTCGACGCCGGTGAAGGCGAAGACGATGAAGGCGAGCGCGTCGCGGAGCGACGTCACCGCGTCGGCGCCAAACTCTCCGGGTATGCGAGGGACGCCCAAGCGTGCGACGGCTACGGCGGCTAATATGAAGATGAAGAAGATGGCAGTCAAGAACGAAGACGAGGAAGATGCGTTCGACGGGGAAGATGAAGACTTTCTCACAGATCTCCCGGGGAGCAAGGCGACGACTCCGAAAAAGACGCACAAGGCGCGAGCGCGCTCGGCGCCGACGACGCCGATGAGTCAGAGGTACGTATAGTCTTATACCGTGAAATATTGTTTGTTTTGCATTATTTCACGATTTCATGTGTGCTTGGTGGTTTTGGATAGGATTTTGTTCTTGATTGCGATATCGCGTATCTTTGCACCGCGAAAGGGCACGGGCGACGATTCTCGCCGATGATCAACTCGCGCACCCTTGACGCTTACTCGCGAGAGTTGCTTGACTTTGAACGACATAAAAGATACGAAACTAACCATTCACGTTCTTGTTGCGCTTGAAATAGATCTGGTGGTACTCCGCGTAAGCGTAAGGGGGGAGATACGGGTAGCGAAGGCGTGAGCGCCGGGAGCGGGTACTCCAAGGTGCAGCTCGCGGAGAACTTGCCAGTGATTGCGGATATCCCTGGCATGTTCACGGACCTCGTGTCTCGTGTTCCGGGTATGGAGACGTTCTTAAACACCATGACTCGCCCGCTTCGCGTGGCAACCATGTGCTCTGGTACGGAGTCTCCTCTGCTCGCGTTGGACAAGATTGCCGACGCCACCGAGTTGCTCTTCGGCAACCGCTTGAAGGTTGACCACGTGTTCTCATGCGAGATCGAGCCTTTCAAGCAAGCGTACATCGAACGTAACTTTGCTCCGCCGATCCTTTTCCGTGATATTCGCGAGTTGGGAGGCGACAAGGCGACGACTGCGTACGGCGCTGAAGTGCCGGTGCCGCACGATGTCGACATGCTCGTCGCTGGTACGTCTTGCGTTGATTACTCCAACTTGAACAACGAGCGTAAGGGCTTGGAAGCGCAAGGAGAGTCTGGTCAAACGTTCCGTGGGATGATGAACTGGATTCGCAAGAGTCAGCCGAAAATTATCATCTTGGAAAACGTATGCAACGCTCCGTGGGAAGAAGTCGCAAAGAAGTTCAACTCTGAGGGTTACCACGCGCAGTTCATGCGCGTGGATACCAAACGTTTCTACATTCCGCACACGCGCACTCGTGTTTACTTGTTCGCGTGCAAGGCTGATGATGAAACGCTCGTTGAACAATGGAAGCAACTTGTCAAGTCGCTCGAGCGCCCGGCTTCGGCGACGCTTGAAGCGTTCCTCTTTGATAGCGACGATCCTCGCGTCCACGAAGGTCGACGCATGTTGGCGCGTCCTGGTGAAGATTCGACTCGTGCGAACACTGACTGGGGACGATGCGAATCTCGTCACCAACGCGCTCGTTTGGAAGAAGGCTTGGGCCAACGACGACCGTTTACGCACTGGGATGGCGGCTGCACTCTGCCAGACTTTGCGTGGAACGACTGGGGTAAGGCGCAGACGGATCGCGTGCTCGACTTGATGGATATTGATTACTTGCGTCTCGCAATGAACAACATTGATTCCATGCACAAGACTTTGGTTTGGAACCTTTCTCAAAACGTTGATCGTACGACTGGGAGCGTCGCGCCTGGTATCTGCCCGTGCTTGACGCCTTCAATGGTGCCCTTCGTCACCAACCGTGGAGGCCCGTTGGTTGGTATCGAAGCTTTGAGTTTGCAAGGTATTCCCGTCGATGATTTGTTGTTGACTCGTGAGACCGAGAACCAAATGAGTGATTTGGCTGGTAACGCGATGACAACGACTGTTGTTGGCGCCTGTATGTTGGCTGCCATGACGCTCATGACAACCGAGTTGGCTGAATCCAAACCGAAGACGGCTCGCCGTGCGTTGGTTCTTGAAGAACATTCTTCAGACAGTGCCGCCACCACGATGCAGGCAAAGGGGTTGACTGTCGTGCAAGCGGCGGCTGCGGCGAAAGCTGAAATTGTTGGTCAAGACAAGTTGGTCAAGCGCCCGCTCGATCTCGGTATGAAGCCCATTGCGATGAAGGAACTTCTTGACAAGGCGAGCAGATCTGCTCGTCTGTGCGTGTGTGAAGGTGAAACTGGAACAACTCCGAGTGATGAGTTGGTCCTTTGCGGTGACTGCGCGCATACTTGTTGTGTCAAGTGCTGCGGTCGCCCAGAGCACAACTACGCCAAGCACGTCGTCAAGCGCATGTTGCCGGAAGACTTCAAGGAGCAGCTCAAGAACTCTCTCCCGATGCACATGAAACTTGACATGTCCAAAGAAATTTTCAAGTTCACCAAACCTTCGAGTGTGATTAACGAAGACTGGACTGTGTGGATGGAAGCGATGAAGACAATCAGCAATGCTGATTTGTTGTTCCGTGGCATGAAGCGCACCAACGTGTGGCGTGTCTTCTATGCTTGCGCTTCGGAAGATCAAGTTCGATTCGAATTGCGTATCTCTGGTAAGACTGCTGAATGGCTCGTGCACGTCGACCCGTCTATCAAGAAGGGTATGCCGCACGAAATGTTCCTTCGCCCCTTGATGCGCATGCAGCTCGACGCCACGGCAAAAAGCGTCTTGGATGGTTCTTGGGAAGTCTTTACGCCTGAGCGAGCAAGCTTTGACATCACTGTGCGTGGCCAGGGTGAACTTGATGACTCTTGGCAAATCAAGCTCGGTATGCAAACGGAAAGCACGAGAGAAGGCGTGACAACCCCGCATACTTGGGCGCAAAAGCGCTGGACTCAGTATAAGATTGAAGTCAACGCGAAGGATGCAAAGCAACTCGACCGCGACGTCAGTGGTACGTATCAATTGTATGACAAGTGTGACGCCGCCCAAAGCTCTCTGCACAAGCGCTTAGGTGGTGAAACGAACGGTCGTGACATGTACTTCTTCTTGGATCCTCGCCGTAACCAGCGTGGCGACTGCGATTACTTTGTGTTTGCCGATAACCACCGTCGTTTGATGTATGGCGAAGATCGCGTTTCAACTGCGGATGTGGGTGAAGAAGTTCAAACGGAACGATTGGACGATTTCGGTAATGTGATGGCTTATGAAACGAAGATTGTGCCGTGGCGCCCGAGCGAGCGCGTTGAGCAAACGTTGAAGTGCTTGACCTTCGGTACTTGGACTCCAGTCACCAACAAGGTTGCGCTCACTCCCGCTGCGGCTCAAGGCGCGGTCGTGTTGACGCCTCCGTTGAACGCAGTGCCTTCTCAAGGCAAGGACACTTGCGCTAAAGCTGTGGCTATTATGCGATGTACTGTTCCTTTGGCTGACGTCGACGCCGCTTTCTGGCCTCAAAATGACTACACGACGTTGCGTTTGGACAAGTCTCACGCCACCTTTCAACGACTTGAATGGTTCACGTCGCGCATGGATTTGCCGAAGGTTGTCGAAGATTGGAACAAGATGAGTGAAAAAGATCACGGCGTAACGTGCGCGGACTTCGCGTGCCCTCGTTGCGCTCCTGCTCCGCCGACGCTTCAATGGAGTCGTCAGGTGGGATCCCAAAAGATCCAAGCTCGCGAAGATCCTCAGCAAGCGGCAAAGTATGAGCAAGCGCTCAAGTGCCGTCCGGCACCCTTCGTCGTGCAGTGGACCAGAGAGAAGATGCTCGGTAACTTGATGATTGCCGCTAACCCTGCTACTCTTGTGCACCGAGCACTGTCGCTCGTTGCCCCGGCGGGCGTGCGAGGTATCAAGTGCGACGCTCCTGAGTTGTCATGGAGAATTGTGCGCCACGACGACCGCCCAGTTGACACGTCTGGTGAGTTTGAGTTGAAGTCTAACCGACATGACAAGCAAGTCGCACAGCCGCCAAACTGGAGCAAAAAGTACCCGCTTCGCCCAGAACAGTTGCGCTCTCTTGGATGGATGGTTGCTCAAGAAACGACAACCGCGCCGTTTGTTGAAGAGGAAGTCTGTGAAAATGTCCTTCCGGCTCTCGGTCTTCGCATGGATGGTATGGCGCAAGTTTCTAAGGTAATTCGCGGTGGTATTGTTGCCGATCAAGTTGGCTACGGGAAAACTGCCATTTCTATCGGTGTCATCTTGGCCAACCAGCTCAAGTTTCCGACGCCGCAACAGGCCAAGGTTGCTGCGCCTGTCGCCGCGATTCCCACCAAGGCGACGCTCGTCATTGCTCCTTCGCAGTTGCTCCGACAGTGGCCGAGAGAGGTTGAAAAGTTCAGCGCTCGCGGTGCTTTGAAGACTGTTGTCCTCAAAACCATGTCTGATATTGCATCGTTGACCGCTCGCGACGTCATGGAGGCCGATGTCGTGATCGTCGCGACGACGTTGTTCCGTTCTTCTCTCTACTTTGAGCGCCTCGCGCAACTTGCGGGCCGACCGTCGTTACCTGATCCGAAGTCTACCAGCCAAGGCCGTCACTTCGCGAGCGTGTACAAGGACACTGTGTCTAGTCTCGAAGAACAAGTTAAGCGTTTGACGAACAAGGATATGGGTATCGCTGAAGTTGCCAAGCACGTTCGACGCGGAAACGCCAAGCTCGGCGATGTCGCCGTCGCCGCCGCTCCGAAGCGTTTGAAGGGTGCGAAGCTCATCGAAGCCACGGTTAAGGCGGGTGGTGAAGGTTTCCAGTTCATCGAAGCCATGCACAACGAAAAGCAAGGTGCTCTTGACAAAGAGAATGATCAAAAGACCATCAATGCCAAGTCCGCGAGCGTGCCGGTGACGCCCACGAAGCCCAAGGCAACGCCAACGAAGAAGACGCCAACGAAGAAGACGCCGACGAAGAAGACGCCGACGAAGAAGACGCCGATTAATTCTCCGAGTGGTCGCACGTCTGCTCGCAACACCCCGCGTAAGTCTTACGCTGAAGACAGCGACTTTGAAACTGACGATGACATCTCTGACTGGGACGAGGAAGACGACGCCAGCGTGAGCGAAGATTTCGTTCGTGAAAAGGCGACGCCGAAGCGTAAGCGAGTGGTGAAGCGCACGGAAAGTGGTGAAATTGATGGTGATAAGGATCACTGGGGTTTGGAGAGCGCACAAGCGCAGTACGACTGGCGTGATATTAAGTCTGTCCCCGTCGAACTCTTCCACTGGCGCCGCGTCATCGTCGATGAATTCACGTACTTGAAGCCTTCCGACAAGTGCGTTGTCATGGGCCTTCAGGCTGAATCCCGTTGGTGCTTGTCCGGTACGCCGCCTGTTGGTGAGTTTGCTGACATCAAGGGCACGGCTGCTTTGCTCGGGATCAACCTTGGCACTGACGAGACGCCGCGTTTCAGCAAGTCTGAGATCACCAAGGTGGAAACTTTCCAGTTCTTCAAAGAAAAGCCGACGGGTCAGTGGCACAAACGCCGCTGGGAAGTCGCGCAAGGCTTTTTGAACCGCTTCGTTCGCCAAAACATTGCTGAAATCGATGAAATCAAGTTCAAGGAGGATGTTATGGATGTTCAGCTGCGACCAGCGGAGCGCGCCATCTACCTCGAGCTTGATCACTACTTGCAATCGATGGACATGAAGGCGAAGAAGAAGAAGCGCGGTGGTGCTGAAGGCGACCGTGACGCTCGTCTTGCTGCTGTTCTCGGCAACTCGTCTTCTGCCGAAGAAGCACTTCTCAAGCGCGTGTCTCACTTTGAATTGGATGATGAAGCCGGCACCGCGCTTCGCACTTGCCAAGACATCGTCAACGTTCGTACGAGCCAGCGTGAAGAGTGCTTGAACGAACTCGCGTTGGCCGTCTTGAAGGCTCGTGCTATGGCTGCTTACGTGTCTCAAATGGACGGATTCGACAAGGAAGAATTCCAAAATTCGCCCTTCGTTCGCTGGGAGCAAGGTGTCGTCGCGGATGGTATCGGTGATCCGACAGCGAATGAACTTCTCCGTTCCATTCTCGAAGAACAAACTGTTGCCAAGGCTAACAAAGCCAGCCACTTGTTCCAACAACGTCCGCCTGTCGGCAGTCGTGTGGCTATCCAATGCTCCGACTCCAAGAAGTGGATTGAAGGTGAAATTCGCGGCTACAGTGGTCAGTTCAAGCAAAAGGCGATGATGTACTATGACGACGGCGAACGCAAGGAGGAAGATTTGACAAAGGTTCAATGGAAGGAGATCAAGGATGCGAACGCCACACCGAGCTCCACCATGAACACCGCAAAGTCAGCCATGTCTAAGAAGGACAAGAACAGCTCTGTTGATGACAAACTCTGGGAATTGCGTGAACACACGCATGGTTTGCGCAAGTTGCAAAAGGAGCTTGTCGGACGCGTTCGCTCGTTGCGTTTCTTCATGTCTGTTCGTGACTTGCAACAAGCCAAGGTTGATGAGGCCATCACTTGCCAAGTGTGCGAGCAAACCAAGACAGGTGCCAAGTCAAAGTGCACGAAGAAGCAAGCTGGTGTTTTGTCCACTTGTGGTCACATTGGTTGCTTGGATTGCTTGAAGTCGAATGCCGAGAACCAAGAGTGCGGTGTGATTGGCTGCGACTGCGCCACTCGCGACGCCTCTGTGGTTACCGCTGAGTCTCTTGGTACTGAAGTCGTCACCGCCAAGGGTAAGGCTAGCAAGCAATCCGATGGCGGTATTGGTGTGCACGGCTCGAAGATCATCGATCTCGTCGCGCACATCAAGTCTCTCCCCACCGACGAACGCATTTTGGTCTTTGTTCAGTTCCCTGATTTGATGCAGCAAGTCAGCGCGGCTTTGAACGATGCCAACATTAAAACGCTCAAGTTGAAGGGCTCTGTGCACCAGCAAACTGCCGCGCTTGACGAATTCCAAAAGGAAGACCTCAAGACTGGCGATGCTCGCGTGCTCTTGCTTCTCAGCCGCGACGAGTCTGCGTCTGGGGCCAACTTGACGACGGCGAACCACGCCATCTTCGTCCACCCTCTTCTCACGACGACCGCCTATGAATACATCGCGAGCGAAACGCAAGCGATTGGGCGCATCCGTCGTTATGGTCAACAACGTGAAGTGCGTATCTGGCGCTTCATCGTTCGCGACTCAATCGACGCCGACATTTTAACTATGCGCGCGGCGGCGTTGATGCAAAAGTAAGCGACGGTTTCCACGTCCTCTTTTGCGATAATGAACTAATATGAATGAAACATTCACTAGGAACACGTTTTTATGCTGAAACCTGTAATATGGTTTGTATTAATGAGCTATACACTTTTACTATCTTGTTCTGACAAACCATGCGGTTTTCTTCGCGTTGGTTGTCTCTCGTCGCATCGCCGCATACGACGGTAAATTTTCACTCTCGCGCTCCTCGCCATCGCCATTCAACTGGTTTTCTCTAATTTTCGCCAGGCGCATTCGTTCGCGTTGTCCTGGATATCGAAGCAGCTTTTCTTGTTGTTCTCGTTTTTCGCTATCGAGCTTGAGCTTGGCTACTATCGAGCGTAATCGTTCTATCTCGGCGACTTTTTGTTCGAGTTTTTCGGTTAGACGGGCGCGCGCGCTTCGTTCCTGCCTCAACCTCTGCCTCAACTCTTCAACCTCCCGCGCGTGGCTAAAATGCGCATCATCATCTTCGTCATCAATGTCATTGTGCGGAGCGACACGATTATTTTTCGTCGTCGTCTTCGTCGTCATTGTTGTTTCCTTCAAAGATTCCCGCTCGCGCGCCGCAGCAGCGCGCCTTCGCGCCCAAAACAGCGCCATGTCCAAATCAAACGCCACCGCGCGCGCACCACGTCCATCCCCATCCACCGTCGTCGTCGTCGTCGCTCTCGTCCTCGCCTTCGTCCTCAGTTCATCCTCGTCGTCTTCATCGCTCCCATCGTTTCCGCACACTTCAACCTCGTCAACGGCGTCGTCAAACTGCGCATATCTCTCGCGCCGCACCTCACTCGCGTGTGCGCTCGTCCTCGCCCGTCGTCGCGCATCGACCTCGTCCTGCGTGCACGCATACTTTGCAAACCTCGCCTCGGCGTCGACGTCCGACACCCACGGCGGTCGCGCGCCCATCACGGCGACGACGACGCGCTGTCGCGCCCAGCCGTTGGCCTCGGTCTGTCGCGCAGAAAATTGAAAAAAAAATGGGTGCGCGTCGCCGGTGACGTTAGGGTCTAGACTTTCATACTGTTTACCCATACATATATATACCTGGCTTTTGTCTGCCATGATTGGTGTTGGCCAAGGCGCGATTGCGCGCGCGTCACACGTCGTCGTGCGCGCGTCGCGTGGCGTCGCGCGAGAGATGTTATCCCAGCGCGATGCGTCGTGGAAGGCTGTCGTGCCCGAACACGGCGCCACGGCGGGGGAACGCGAACCCGGGGATGACCCGGACGCGCTGACGCGCGCGTTAGATGATGGTGGATTCTTAGGACGACGTCGCGCGCGCGCCGAGACCGCGGCGAACGAGGGCGAGGAAGCGGGTGTGAGTGATGAATACGTGACGGATATCGAAGATATCGATGACGACGACGACGGCGATAAATATTATGACGACTACGACGACTACGACGAGGACAATGGCGTTGGGCGCGCGGGAGACGCGAGCGCGGATGAGAGCGACGGCGAAGGATTGGGCGACGCCGAGCTCGGAAGATCGCGTGGGAATCGTCAAGATGTTAGCACAGCACCGTTATTGCGAAACATGGGCGCGACAACGTCATCATCGGCGCGGTGTCAAAAGAGTAGTGGAACGAGTCGACAAAGTCGACGTTTAGGTGGGGCGGGACGAGGCAAGAAGTCGACGGTGATTGCGCTGCGGCGTAAAGCTGAACGTCGCGCGTACAAACCAGTGACGTTTCCCTTGCTTATTCGATTGTTTGGTTTATACGTGACGTTTATGATATTGAATTTCGCATTCATCATCGTCACCGCACTAGGGGCGTTGATCAATCCGTTCCAAGAGGCAGTAATTGAGCTGAATGCGTTGGAAAATGTCGTTTGGTTATTTATTAGTTGCGCGAGCTTTGTAGCTATACCCTCGTGCGTGGCGCACGTTAGCGGATATCTCACCTGGCCACCCGTGTGGCTTGAGCAATTTCCTGAGCGTGGTAAATTGCTCGAGGAGCTTGGAGGGAAGATTTACTTTCGCTTCCACGTCGCACGAGACACCAAGCCAGTCGCTGTGAAGCGGGCAGTGGACGTAGCGGTAGATATTCTATCACGCTCCATACCTAGCCCGCTATGGGAAGTTGAAGTAGTCACTATGAAAGAATTAGGTGTGTCCGCTACCGGGGTGAGTGAGTTGGTGGTGCCGGTTGATATGTACAACAGCGTGAATAGCTCGAGCACTTTGCTCGAATACGCTACGCGAGCTAGCACGGCGAGCTGGGGAGATTGGGTAGTGCACATGGGGTCCGACGCACTATTGAACGTGCGCGCGGTTGACGCAGTGTTAGCACACTGCGCCCGCGAGACTCGTTTGGCTGCGTTGTCGGGACGGGGCGAAACTCATGTGCGTCGGCTCGCTCAAGGAGCAGTCCTCCCCGGCATCACGCGCACGGCTAATTCCTTTGTTGATGGCGTTGAGAATGTATTCCAGTGGATTCCTGCCATGGCGGAATGTATTCGCGCGGGAGAGTCGTATGGAGCGTTGCGTGTGATGTATGCGCGTCATTCGCGGGTTGTCGCTCCAATTCCGAACACATACTTGGTCGTTCCCAACGAGCTCGAACTTGCCGTCGGTTTTGGGAACATGGACGTACACGATGGGTTTGAACTCACGTCTTTTGCGCTTCGATGTTCAAACAATGGAGTCAAATTTTCATGGCTCGATGCGGGCGTACACGTGCCCATTGTGGCAAACATTTGGAAATTATTCAAAGTTCGGGCGAGGGATCATCACAGTGCGTTGGTGTTGATGCGCGACGAAGCCGCGCTTGATCACACGCATCGGGCCTCACTATCGCTCGCATGCGTGAGCGCTGGGTTTTCGACGATTGCGCCAGTCCTCACAGCGTTTTCTCCTTGGTTTTTGCATCGAAGCGGAGTGGACACTTTTGCTGTTTCGTGCGTCGTGGGCTTTATCACGGCATGCGTCACGTTCAAATACGCCATCGGCTTTTACAAGAGTGCTTCCGCTATTGACCTCGCGAGAGGCTCTCCGGGATTGATTTTGTACAGCATATTGTTCGTCATGACGATTGTACTCACGCCGGTGTTTTGCGTCTTTGAATTCATCGCTCTGTGTACTTCAATTTTCTACAGCCCCAATTATTTTGGAGCTGAAAAGCACTCGATGCGAGCTCCCGTCGTCAAAATCCTTTCAAACGACGACGACGACGATTGGCCAGAAAGAGGTAGAGTTCGTGAAGTACTCTTAGAGGACAAAGGTGCGTCATCATCTTCATCACCAGTAGAGGCGCCTGGATCGAGACACTGGCGTCGCGGTTCAGCCGGCAAGGATAATTAAACGTTGCTTATTGAAGTGTAACAAACAGATCTTATTAGAGGAGTATTTTACGTTTTCTTACAACATTATTATTTTCACAACAACAACAACACAATCACAAAGATTACAACAACGTGTCGTGAGCGCGAGCGGGCATAGCAGGTTATGACGCGTATGTCAAAGCAGAGAAGATGGACATCGGTGACATGCCGACTTGATCCATCGTCGCACGCTTTTCCTTGACGTAGTCCGTGAGATTCAACTGACTCATCGATACGCCTATACTGCTCACGGGAGACGACGTATCAGCACGAAGCATACCACCCATGACTCGAGCTGCGGGAGTTATGGCAGTGGAAGACGAGTCCTCCATTATTTGAGCCAGCGCAGACTCCTTCACCAAAGCGCTAGTGTCCACGACTTCGTACATGTAGTCGCCATAAAGCATGAGTGCAGCATCATGGCGAGCACGACTTCGATCGCCACAAGCGTCATGCGCGCAAGCAACTCGGAAACCAGCATTAAATGCACCGAAGATTGAGTGTTGCACGCACACTGACGTAATCAACCCGGCGACGACGATGGTGTGCACTCCAGCGGCTTTCAACTCAGGCGCCAATTCAGGGGCGTGTATGAATGCACCAAAAGTGTCTTTATTCACGATAATTTCGCCCTCTATCGGAGTAGCAAAATCTTCTACGACGTCTGGATCAATCTCATACGCCCGACGTCCAGGATTCAAACGCTTGAATTGCTGAAGCCATGGGCAGGCGTCTTGAGAATACGAAGCTTTGACGTGAATGACGCGCGCGTCATTTTCTCGCGCACATTTGAGAAGCTTACTGACGTTGACCGGCAAATCGGGAAACGCTCTTTTGATTTCGGGCGCAAGCGACCAATACACGGGCTGCAAGTCAATCAACATCAAAGCCACACCCTTCCCAAACCGTATCGGGCCGTGCTCGTGTTCGGCGCGCAAGTGGCCCAAATCAGCCTCTGACGCATACGATCGCGCCATACCAAGCGGACGATTTCCACTGTTTTTATTAGCAACGGGAATGCGTCGTCGCGCACTGGATAAACCTAGTCTTGAAATCGGCGGCTTACCAGCGGTCCTCGTCGGCGAATGTGCAAGGCTTGGCACCTTTTCGTCTACGTCGCCCATGGCGAACGACCGGGAAAATAATGTCGCGCGATTGAGTTCCGCCGCACTCATCACGCGCTTCACCATGTGAGGTACTGTTTGCGAGTGTTCTTCACGCTCGAACATGATCGCCGCTCGGTTATCTTCGGGCGTTCCCACAAGCGAGCCTTCGCGCGGCGTCATCTCTTTGACTCGTTCGTCGTCTTCGTCGGTGCCCAACGACCGCGAGAACATCGTAGCCCGGTTGAGTTCTGCCGCGCTCATCTCCCGACGCATCATAGGTATATTTTGATAATGATGTTCCCTACGCGCGTCGCACATCATCGCCGATCGGTTGTCTTCGGGCGTTCCAGACCCTAAAAACTCGTCGTCACCGTCATCCACATCGGTCGACGCCAGAGGCACCATCGCGCGCGCGGGCACCGATCGCGCGCCGTCGTCGTCGGCGTCGTCGTCGCCGACGATGACGCGACGCGATGATACATTGTTCGTGTTCGTCGTCGTCGCGTCGTCGTCTCGGAGTAGTCGAGATAACATGTCGTCGTCGTCGTCGTCGTCGTCGTCGTCGTCGTGTGACGTTCGCGTCGTTTCGTGCACCTCGCTCTCGTTCGCGACGTTTCGCGATCTCGCCCGAGGGGGCGCTGAAAAGGCGAGGCGCAGGCGGGCTGAACTGTGGCGACGGCCACCTTTGCGCGGCGACGGGATGCGCGCACAGCAGAGATCTGCTAGTACTAAGACGATGACTTACAGTATGTCGCTATGACTATGACTACGGGCATCACCCAAGGAGTACACCACCTGATTCGCGCCTTCCATGTCGAGGTGCGCGACGCGCGCGCGCGTTTTAAGCACCAAGTACTCGACGAGCTGTAACCGTTCCGTGACTAAGTCGCCCTTGGCATCTCTACGATGCGGAAACAGTTCGGGAAATACACAACACGGTACAATGGCGAACGGTTTGTTGTATTCCATCGCGAAATCCACGATAGCTTCGGTAGCCTCATCAGGGTGCATACCAATCACAACCGAACACTCGGCAAATGCGTTGAAATTTTCAGGTGTAAATTCCTGGCGAACTTGTTCGCACAACGGAGGAGTCTCGCTCGAAACCTTGAACTTTTTCAAATACTTGTGTTGCGACTTGTTCAGTTTACGCTCTCGCGGCTCTACAAGAGTAGATTTGATATTACGTTTGGTGTGCAACTCAAACGAAACATCGCCGCGTCCACCCGCCACATCGAGTACACCGTCGCCTCGACGGAGGACGTCTTTGCCAAACGTCGAGCACAGAAATTCAGCGAATATTTGCGCCCGCATGGATTTGCTCGCCACGGTTTCGCCATGAGGATCACCATATGTCGATATCGCGATTTGTCTCCTATTTGCCTTGCGTGCAACAATCCAGTTCGCTCGGGCTTGACGGTCGTGCGCGTACGCGCACGCGTCCCCTTTGGCGCAGACGCCGTTATTCATGAAAAATTTACACGGCGATGGCGTTACCATGCTAGGCGCCGCTGCTCCTCCTGCGCGTACGTGCTCGGCACGGTTGAAACATTTCCCGGGATTCTTTGTGTTCCAGCATTCCACTACTCGCACGGCGTGCGTCATTTGTACGCTCCATTCGCCGTGCGCGTTGTCATCCTCTTTCCGACGGCTGAGCGAGCCTAGCACTTCCACGACGTTCCCGAGTTTCAGCATGGTCTTTTGCGCCCGCGCGAGCGCGGCATCGTCGGGGAATGTACCTATGCCTGATTTCGCCACCGCTTCGATCAGGTCTATGGTCGATAGATCCGTCGTCGCCGTCGCTTGTGCAACGCTCGTGCTCGAATCGGCGTCGCAGTTTCGACACGGAAATACGCCGTGAAGTGTCGTCCCGTTCTCATCCTTGGCTAATTCACACGCGATATCGTAAAACGCCAATCTTTTCGACACCCGCCGTCGCCCTACGATCCGACCGACGACGCGCACATCCGTCGTCGTCACCGTCATCGTCGGCGTCGGCGTGCGTCAAGGTGTGTGAAGGCGTCACTCGCGCGCGTGCAGGCAGCCAGCGACAAAAGCAACACGACGAAGATACATGGATAACATACTGAACACCTATGCATCGTCTTCAGAAGATAACGACCACGGCGATGAGGCGTTTGTCGGGCCGTCGCGCCCGCCGCCGACGGAAGCTTTCATACAACAAGGAGAGACCGTAACAAATCACGAGATTGATGATGTCGAGGACGTCGCTGGGCCCTCGCGTCCACCGACTGGAGATGAAGCACGTGATGCCGACATTGCCGACGACGATGTTCGCATCGCGTGGTTGCGCAGTTTGTGTGAAGAGCCGCCACGAGAGGTACAGGAGAAAGATTCGACGTGTAGCGCACCAGAACGCTACGCGGCACGCATTGAACTTCCGCCTGTGGCCACAGAGAGCGCAAACGCGAATGCGTCGCAAGAGAAAGTGATTGAAATCTTGCTTGATGCGCGTAGGCTAAAAGTCACGCCAGGTGATGTGATTTTCGCCTCTTCAGCGTTTACAAACCCAGATTTCTTGCAGAGGTGCGCCTTGGACATTGGCTCTCCGCAGGCGCGCGGTACAGGCGTGCGAATGCCTTTGATTAGTGCCAAACACGCGCTCGACTCGAGTGATTATTACCAAGCACTCGCAGCACAGCAACGTAAGGCGACAGAGAAGCACTTGGCTGCGAGGAATGGGATTTCGTTCACATCGGCTGCTACTCAGGCTCCAGTAGAAAAACACGTTTTGTCTTCGGCGTCGACTGTTGATGCCGGGCAAAAGGCTGCGGCTGCGGCTGCAATCGCAAAAGCTCGCGTTGAAGCGCGCATAGCTTTGCAGAAAGCGGGAAAGTTGCACTAAGTGATAAGGAGAGGGCTTTAGAATTAGATTAGCTCGGTTAACGCCGCTTTGAATATGCGCTGTACGAGGACGTATTATCGGACGCTGTCGAGCAAGCGCGGTCGCAAACGTGGCGCGCAGAGCGATGTATAGGGCGCAGGTAGTAGAGGTAGGCGAAAAGCCGTGTAATTTTGTAGTGATAGTGTACTTTTTCTTTTTCATTACAACATGCTCGTGGAAGTGTCTAAAAGTGCAAAAGAGAATAGTGTCACAGTAGTTGAGGAGCGTGTGAACCGAAACTCTTGAATCGCAATTTGACGATGGCTTGTTCAGGATCGAAGCGGTAGCGATTAATGCGTTTTTGAGCCTTTTCTCTCGCTTTCTCGCGCTCGGCGCGTAGTCTTGCGCGCTCTTTGCGGCGAGCCTCGCGTGCTTCGAGCTTCAATCGTTTTTGTTCGATGGCTTCTTCCAGCTCTTCTGCAGTCATTCTCGACTTTTCTTTCTTTTTCTCAGCCGGCTTTCCTTCTTTACCTTTCTCCTTATTCGGCATTGGGCGTTTGAAGCGCGTGGGCGTCGGCTCTGGAACCACCGCTTTCTTTTCTTTGGCGGCTTCAGCGACTGGGTTTTTGGACCTCATTGACCTTGACGTCATGCTATGCATCGCGCTGTACGCACGTGAAAACATGCCTGGCCCATCGTCGGAATCAGAATCCACCTCCTTTGCCTTGGCTTGATTGTCTTCCAGAAATCCCAAAAATATCAGGATTCGCTCAATCAGCGTATACTCGACAAACTCGTGCGCGTCCTCCTCGGAAAGCTCAGATTCGCTTTCTTCGTCTTCGTCTTCGTCGTCATCGTCAAGCATATCATCTTCGTCGTCTTCTGTATCAGTGTCGTCCAAGTCTTCCGCATACTTGTTAGAGCTGATTAGAACGGCGTTCTCTTTCACATTCACAGCAGTTGCTTTTTTCGGTTTTGCCTCCACCACTTTCGTTTCTTTAGTGAATGTCGGCTCCCGTTTCAATAGGTCAGCAATCTCACCAACACCAGCAGTATGTGAGCGCTTGAGTACTTCCGGGGTATGTCCTTTTGTTTTCAGCACGGTGCTCTCTCTCTCCAGAACGCTATGAACATATTCTGAGTCGTCGGCCTTCTCTGCGTCGGCAAGCGGTTCGTCGCGCCCCTTGAATGTCGCCTGTTGTCCAACTTGAATTTTTGACGACTTTTGGCGTCCGAGTAAAGAGAGTTTTTTCAAAGAACCTAAAACTGATAAGGCTGGCTTTTCACGACCAGTTTCAACGGTCTCGTTTGCAAATGATCTACCCAATTCTTTGCTCATCTTTGAGGGCATGAGCTCAGTTTCTGAATCAGTCGAAGCAACGTCGTCGCCTTCCTCGTCGACGGCGGCGCCAAAGTCATCCTCGCTGTCTTCATCTTCTGATGGCTCCAACTCTTTGAAAACTGTCAAATACTTTGTCCGATAAATATACTTGTTCGATGCAACTTGCAGAACTTTTCCTGGAAGAGCATTATCCGTGGGTATCTCTGGAGCGATGAAACCTTCGAGAATGAGTTTCGTCCAATCTGCACTAGATGCCACCAAAGCTGCGGCTTCTTCTTCTTTTTTCTTTGCTTCGCGCTCATCATCAGATTCTGTGTTCTCTTTTTTATTCTTCAGTTTTGCGAGTTCCTTTTGCTTCGCTTGCTCTTGTGCGTCAATACTCGTGTCAATGGACTCTAGAATGCGTGCGTACCACGCTGGCTTGTTTGCGTCTTTTTTCGCGTCGTCATCGCCATTCATATTTATATTTAAATCTGAAGCCCCAATGTGGACTGATGAACTTCGTCCTTTATCTTTATCACGCAATTGTTTTGGAATTTCTCTCGCGCTCGCGCGACTGCCGTACGCACCAACCGGTCGAACTTTGTCTGCGCCGCTGAATAAAGTATAACCTTGCTTGTGCCCAAACTGTTCCAAATACGATGGTGCGCCACGCGCGGTTTTAGTGTGCTCGAGAAAAGCAAACATGAGCTCTTTACGCTTCATCGCGCGCACGTGCTTCCGATAAATTTGTTCAGTGATTCTAATAGTATCTCCTAATACTGCACCATTTACGCCATCCAAATCAAGTCCAGTCTCTGCACACGACTCAAAACTGAACAGCTGAATAAAGCCGACGATACCAGTGCCAGAACTCACAAGTTTGCACCCTTGTTGACTTTGCGACGCCATTTTGAGCAAATTTTGTACTTGCACTTGAGAATACAGAAAAGTATCTTCATCAATTTTGAATTCATCGCTGAAACGTGCAATCTTTGCAACGCGATACGCCGTTTTCCTCGCGTCGTTTGTTACAATCATGTAGTGTGTCCTGGTTTCAAATAATTGAAAGCCATTCGCCTCGCGCAGTTCCTTGATTCTTCTTTTCGATCGTTCGATGTGAGGATTGGGAATGACCAACGGCGGCCCACCAGGTTGACGAATCGTGCGCGATACATTCGCTAAATCCCAGTCTGAATCATCCGTGTCGCCACCGTATCGGATGTGCGAGTCGGGATTGGACATTGAAGAAAACTGGCCACGAAAAACATCCAACTTTTTCTTTTTCTTCGACTCTTGTAACTCTCGCTCTTGTTCCTGAATGAATATTTCACGCAAGCGCCGCGTCGCCTCTTCTACGTGCGCTTCGCTGTGTGAAGTACCAAACCGTCCCATTTTTGCAGGCGCGAAAGGAAAATGGACTTGACAGTACGATGCGTACTGCACTCGATCTTTAGGTCCCAACGTAGTCGTTGGCAGCCCATTACACGTGCACACAGGAAACTGCGATAAACCGTTGGTTTTCGTAAAAAGCGACGTTCTCAGACGCATGTCTGCGGCATCCGCGGCGTCGTCGGCGGCGTCTGAAGCAATCGACGCTCTGTCTACTTGGTCTTCTAATTTCTCAGCTGCGGCTTCTAAAAGTGCTTGCGAGGCGTTGTGCTTAGCCCTAAGTTCCTCAGTGCGTGACTTCCGCGCCGCTAGTTCGCCTTTGATGCAGCGAAATCGAGTCTTTGACTTGGGCGACATCGGAGGCGTCAGACTTCGACCCCCATCGCCGTGTTCTCCTCCTCGCACAAGGCCAAACTCTTCGTCGCTATCTGTTGGGGTGAAGTACTCTATGTCGTCATCTGTAACGTGCCGAATGTGGTCCTGCCGTGTCAATATCCCTCGTAGTGAAAGACCCGGTGGTTGCTTCGTTTTCCCTTTCGCTTCATCTTCTTCGTTCCACTCCGCGGTATCTTTTCCGTTTTCTTGCTCAGACGAGCTCGAGCCGCTTGAACTTGACGATGACGAGCTCGTCGATCTACTACTACTACTACTACTACTAGAAGATGACGACGATGACGATGACGTTGACAAAGATCGTGACGATGGCGTGGCCTTCACGTCGTCTGGCGCATCCAAGTTATATCTCGGTTTATATGGGTTTAACACCGCGGCGAAACCAGAAATCGCACTCTCGTCATCCTCGTGTTCGTCATCCTCACCGCTGTCACCTTGTCTTTTCCAACCCGCGATGGCTAAATCCTTCTCAACTTTCACCTCATCGTCTCTTTTCACATGAAACGCACGCGATGGTTGTTGCGTCAAGCCACCAACGTCCGCACCATCATTCGTGCTCGCCTCCTCGCCAACACCTTTGTCTTGGTTTAGGTCGCCCACGTCCGTCGCGGGAATGGCGTTATCGCCGTCGATGACGACGTCACGTCTATCATCTGTCACCTTGACGTCGGCGTTGCCAGGTTCTACCGAGGTCGCCATCCTCCTCGCCGCGGACTGCCGTCGTTAGTTTCTGGCTGGATTGTCGCCCCTCGAACACCACTGCGACAGGGCAGCGCACGATGTCGATGATGGGTGCACGTGGGCGAACACATCGTGCACGCGCGAGAGACGCCACACCTAGACTCGCGGCGTGAGGAGGTAGACCGCCGCGCATATCGTCAAACACCTGTCGCGCATCTTACCGATGATGCGCGGCGGCAACGACGGTGGCGACGACGACGACGACGGCGACGGCGACGATGCTCGAGCCAAGTCGTTACGTTTCAAACTCGAACTGATTTCTGCTCGAGCATTGCGCGCGCTCGAAGAGAAGGATGCTACGATTGTCAACTTACGTGCGGCGTTAGCAAAGTATGAGAATGTATCACACCTGTCTTCTGAGCGTGAGAATGACTCGCGTGGTGGCGGATGGTCGTCCAAAGCGTGGCGACAGTCAACAAGCGACAAGGAGAACCACGCCGTCGCAGTCCACTCTGAACGCAGCAGCAGACAACACAAAGCGCTCGAAAAGAGTCTGGAAGAGGAACGAGCACGAGTGATTGACTTGCGTCGACAGCTACGTGAGGCAAATCTTCACGCGAGTAAATTAGAAGAGTCGCATGAAGCAGCGAGAAGGTTTGCGTTGGAGAACGAACATCACGCCGAGCGCTTGGGCGACGCCGTTAAACGTGTCTCAAGCGCGAGAGAAAATTTCTTAGAGCTGCGCGAATCGGCAACCATTGCTCTCCAACGTGATTTGTCTGCGCAAGTCTCCAAACTCACTGCGCAGTCGCACCGCTTTCAAGAAGAGTGTGAGCACTGGAAATCGAAGGTGTTTGCTTTAGAGGAGGCGTTAGAAATTACAAAACATCACGTCGATGCTCTCGACGCGGATGATGATGCCGCAGAAAGCTCTTCGGTACAGAATGAATTGAAGCGATTAAGGGTTAAACTCATAGAAACCCAGCTCGCGTTACAAGAGGCGTTAGATGATCGCGCATCAAAACGACTTGATGGCGGCACTGAGGCAAAGGCGCTGTCACGCGCGGGTGATTTTGACGCCGTCATTCGAGCAGTTAACGCACAACAAGAAGACATTCGAATAGTCACTACGATAGAATCGAGGCTGAAGTCACTGCAGCTTGAGGTGAAGGAACTCAGAACGACGAACCGTGCGCAGGTCAATGATCTTGAGCGGTTAGAAAATTCACTACGCGAGCAACTTACATTGAATCGAGCCACTCTGGACGCTTCTGAAATTGCCGCCGACGCGGCTTCGAGAGAAAAGGCACGTTTGCAGAGTTTGCTCCGAGATCGCGAAGACGACATTCTGATTCTTCGCGACACCGTCGCCGCCCTCGAAAGCGACAGAGCGCCAAAGGATGAAGAATGGCGGCAGCGTGAGATTGGCAAGACGCGCGAAAAATGCTATGCGCTCGAAAGTGAAAACACCCGGCTCGAAAGTCAATGTGAAATTCTCACTGGTGAAGCTCTGCGATTGCGTCATGACCTGAGCGTTGAAACGGGACGTGCAGAAATGTTCGAACATATTAGTAACGCGTCAAAAGTTCGCGAAGAAATCTTAACTTCACAACTGGATATTAAAAGTGAAGAGTGCTGCTCTTATATGGAAGCTGAGTTGGCGTTACTCTATCGATTGGAAGAAGTAGAACATTCGCGCGCAGAGATCCAAGTCAAATTAGCTGCATGCGAAAAGTCACTCCTTTTACAAGCCAAGCGCTTTGATGACGCTACGTCTCAAAAACTGGACGTCTTGAAACAGTCTATCATACAGAGCGTAAGCAATTCGTCGGCGCACGTTGATAGATCAGCGAGTTTCTGTCACAGTATTCGCTCGTGTTTACAAAATGGCGACGGCGCCAATGAACAAGTCATAGAAGCGGTGTTAGCGGCGCAGCGCACAATCGTTCGTCTTGAATGTGATGCGTTGAGCTACGAATCTGCATTTTCTTTAGCCATGAGGTACATCGGCAAGACGGAGCACCGTGCGAGCTCCATAAAAACTGCGTTTGATCACGTGTGTGCGATCCTGGCACTGTCTCAGACCTCACATGCGTCGCTCAAGTCAATAGCATTAGCATCACTTGAAGCGAGGTTGACGGCGACGAGAGCTAGAAATACCAAACTGGTTGAACTATTATTGCGGGGCGAGTTACGAAGCTCTGGCGCACTCGATGCGCGCGACGTTGACGACGAATTATTTGAACGGGATGAGGAAATTCGAGCCGCGCGGGCGCGCATAGAAGAACTCGAAGTCATGTCCAGTGAACTCATCGGCGCTCGAGAAGCGGCGGCGAGTGCGATGCAATCGATGTCAGTCGCTCGCGACAAGGCTAAAAAGGAATTGCTCGATGAACAGGATCGCGCGCGTGAACTTGGCGACACGATTTCACTCTTGAAGTCGGAAATCATTGGATTGAAAGAACAATCTGAGATGGAACGCAATGACGTCAAAGCGTTACGCCGCGCACTCGTGGTGAGCGAAGCAGAGGCAAACGCACGATTCGAAATCGCAGAAGACAATGTTTTCAAGTTACAGCAACGCTACGATGATGTCGTTGAACAACTTGGTGTTGAACGCGAGCAATTACGAATGATGAGTGAAAAGCTTGTTGTTCATGGCGAAGAAGAATCGATGGAAATCAGGCATCAAGAAACGGCATTCGAGGATGCGCGAGTCGCAGCCGTCGTCGCCGCCGCTGCGCGTCAAGATGCTGAAGCAAGTAAGCTTGAGATTGAGAGACTACAAAAAGAACTCGCGCACCGTGAAGATCACTCATTCGTTCAAAGTGAATTAGAAAAATTGAGTGCGAGCATAGAGAACCGTTTTTCAGCGCATGCTTTGAAGTTGGATGAGATTGCACAGATGTACGACGTCAACGCGTGTACTGCACAAGCTTTTACAGATGTGATGACGGCGCGACTGTTAAATCTTGAAGCTGAAATTGCTGAGCAAAGGAAGCGTGAAGAAGAGTGGCTTTCGAGTTCTGTACCTAGTGCAGATGAGAAGAAAGCGCACGTCGAGCGGTGTCAGCGATATCGCGATATAATGCGCAGAATGCAAGACGAGCACGTCGCCGAGCGCGATCGGCTCCTTATGAGAATCAAGGAAGCGGAATTCAATATTGCAGAGCTTTCAAAAGTTTACGAGAATAGCAGGCTCGGGTTGACACATGTGTCACCACCTGCGCCTGTACCGCAAGAGCACTCCGAAAAGCATGAGATTCAAGGCGAAGAACCATCCCACGGCGGCAATCTGCGTGAACTAGAAGACGCCAAGGCTCAACTGGTTGCGGAAAAAGCGCGCAGGCGTCGGGAAATCGCGCGTCATGAAGACGAGCTAGAAAAACTCAGAGAATCCGTCGCGGCGTACGCCATTCCCGCTTTGGCTCTTGCTGATGCAGTGCGCCTGCTATCTGTGCTCTTTGTACGAGTCAGTGCAGCCGCCATAGCGCATGAGACGCGTTCATCATCATCAGAGTCGTTTACGCAAAATGCGCACTCGCGAAACACCACAACTGATGTGGCAAATATCGTCGGCCTGTCAGTCGATGATTTAAACACAGTGTTTGAAGTAGAGAATGTGCAGCGTGACGAAGGAGGATCATCCAGCGCTGAAGACGTGGTAACGGCTTTGAGCATGAAACCTTCGCCATCGAATGTGCATGCGGCGATTGCTTGGTGCGAGCGGCGAGTCGACAGCTTGAGTGCGACACTCAAGTCTGCAGAAATGTGGCGTGGCGACGCGCTCGAAGCTGTCGTCGCGCTAGTTCAGAGTCAATCGATTTTCACGGAATCGATTTTACGTCGGCACGAGGCGGTGGCTCGATGGCTAGAAGAGCTCGATTTATTATTGTAATATGTATGTACGTTTCGCGTGACATCGCGCTCGGGGACGATTCCCGTGGCGCAGCAATCGGTGCACGTAGTTTTGAATAGAATCCTACCGGGGTACCGCCCTCTGTATCATTCAAATGCAACTTTCCCACTTTCTGCAAAGCTATGCGCGCTTCGACGCGAGCTTTTGCTATTGAGTTCCCATAGGATGGATAACGCAGAAGGTGAAACACACGCCAGTGATTCCCTGCTGTAATTCGTTCCGTCTTTGCGCCCGCACTCGCGCGCCTCGCGTTCAATGTTCGCATGGAAACCTTCGTTTTAATCGACCCGTTGTTACCCACGGGCTCGTTCGCGCACTCGCTCGGGCTCGAGCCCGCGCGAATCGCGCGCGCGGTCGAGACACTGGATGAGACGTCTCACGAAGCCTCGCGCGCGGTAGAGACGTTCGCGCGCGAGTGCGCGCAGAGCGCGATCGACGCTCAACTCCCGTTCGCACTCGCTGCGCACGCGTTCGCGTTGCGAGCGAACGCAAAACACGCGCGCGAGGGAGACGACGACGACGCGACGACGCGCGCGTGGCGTGCGGCGAATGCCGAGTGCGGTGCGCTGTGCGCATCGAACGCCGTGCAACGACGCGCGAGCGCGAGTACGGGCGCAGCTCTATTACGAGCGTCGATCGTAGCGTTCGGCGAGGAGCGAAGTTGGTACTTGAGGGTGATTAAAAGAACGCTGCGACGACCGCCGCCGCTCGGCTTGGGCGAGGCGCACCACGCGTGCGTCTTCGGCGCTGTGAGCGCGATCGCGAATTTAGAAGCCGACGCGTGCGCGCGGGCGTACGTTTACTGCATCATGCGCGACGTGTGCTCGGCGGCGACGCGATTGAACGCGAGTGGGCCTTTGGAAACCGTGGCGGTGTTGCGCCGTTGTGTCGAAGACGCCGAGGCTGCGTGCGCCGTCGCTGTCGCCGATTTCAACGCCTCCACCGCGCGCGCGTTGACGACGACAACCGATAGGGACGAAGTCGAGGACGACGACGCGTGTACCATCATGAATCATCTTCGTCGCGCGCCCGCGACATCGTCGCCGATTTACGACGTCGTTCAGGGCGCGCACGACCGCGCGCGCGCGCGCCTGTTCAACTCGTAACCATATGTGGAAATAGTCATAGAATACACACAGAAACGACCACGTACGATACACCACCACCTCAGGGAACCGTCCCATCACAACCAAGGGTAAGGGCGACCGACCGATGGCGCGACGTTTCGCACCTTGACAGCGCATCATCGATTCGAAACGACACTCGGAAAGGTATGAAAGGTCGCCGAAGGTATTGACGTCGCGATGGCGCCGCGTCGCCATCTCGCGACTCTCGTCTAGCTCAATCGGTGCGTGTGAGCGCGCGGTGTTGTCGTTGTGCGTTATCGAGCGCGCGGTGTTGTCGCTGTACGGTACCGAGCGCGCGTCGGAACCGGGTGACAGCGGCTGACTGCATCGAAAAAGAGGGCGACGCCTCGGACGCGAAGCGGGGACTGACGACGACGCGTTTGGTTCGTTTGACGTAGACTTTGACGTGCGCGCTGGCGCTGAACATCAAATAAAATGTCTTGCGCACAATATGAATCTCTCGTGAACGGTGTGTGCACCCGCGACACGAGCTTCTTCGGCGGTAACGCCGTGCTCCCCGAAGGCGCGGGCTACGGCATCGTCATCGGTTTCGGTTTGTTCTTTTCTTTCGCCACGGCGATCATCATGGGCCTCGATCAGCGTTATGGTGGGACGAACATTTCTTCTGAATATTTCAACACCGCTGGTCGTAACGTGAAGACTGGTTTGACGGCGTCCGTCATTGTGTCCCAATGGACATGGGCGGCGACGCTGTTGCAGTCATCCAACGTCGCGTACCAATACGGTGTCTCCGGTCCGTTCTGGTACGCGTCTGGTGCGACGATTCAAGTGCTACTCTTCGGTATGCTCGCCATCCAAGTGAAGCGATATGCGCCGAACGCACACACTATTTGTGAAATCATCGACGCACGCTGGGGCTCCAACGTGCAAAAGGTCTTCATTTTCTTCTGCTTCTTGACCAACGTCATCGTGTCTTCAATGCTTGTGCTCGGTGGTGCCGCTACGGTGAATGCGCTTACTGGCATGAACACCACCGTTGCTGGTTTCTTGATTCCGATTGGTGTTATCGCGTACACCATGGCTGGTGGCTTGAAGGCGACCTTTTTGGCATCGTACATCCACACCGCCATCATCTTCGGTATTCTCATCACCTTCATCTACGTTGTGTACGCCGCCGACACTACTCACGGTCTCGGTTCCCCGAGCAAAGTGTATGACCTCCTCACGGCCGTCGCTGCGCGCGATGTGACTAGCGCTGAGTGCGTCGCGCGCTTGGGCGCCTCCCAAAACTGCGGTCCGGTCGCCAAGAACCAAAAGGGCTCGTACTTGACCATGCTCTCTGAAGGTGGTGTCATCTTCGGTATCATCAACATTGTTGGTAACTTCGGTACCGTTTTCGTCGACCAATCCTACTGGCAATCCGCCATCGCGGCTAAGCCGAGCTCCTCCACCAAGGGTTACCTCCTCGGCGGTCTCGTGTGGTTCACCATCCCCTTCGCCCTTGCCACCGCCATGGGTCTCGCCACCGTCGCCCTCGACTTGCCGGTCACCGCCGACGAAGCTGGCAGAGGTCTCGTGCCACCCGCTATCGCTTCCCACTTGATGGGTAAAGGTGGTGCTGCCGCGATCACCATTATGCTCTTCATGGCCATCGTATCCACTGGCTCCGCCGAGCAAATCGCCGTCTCCTCCTTGTTCTCGTACGATGTGTACCGCAAGTACATCAAGCCGAACGCCACGGGTGAGGACATCCTTCGTGTGTCTCGTTACGGCGTCGTCGCTTTCGGTCTTTTCATGGGCGTCCTCTCCTTGATCCTCGAAAAACTTGAATTGTCCCTCGGTTTCGTGTACCTTATGATGGGTATCTTCATCGGCTCCGCTGTCATGCCGATCTCCTTTGTTTTGACTTGGGACAAGGCGAACGCCAAGGGTGCCGTCGTCGGTGCCATCGCCGGCCAAGTTCTCGGTTTAATCACCTGGATCGTCACCGCTCAAGGCTTGTACGACGACGTCACCATCGACACGCTCGGTATGAACTACCCGATGCTCGCCGGTAACATTGTCGCCATTTGCTCCTCGGGCATTATCCACGCGATCATGTCCTTCCAAGATCCGCAAAACTTTGACTTCAGCACATTGAATGACCGCATTCAACTCATCGATGACAAGCTTCCGGAATTCGATCAAGATGAAGATTCCAACCCGAAGCAGCTTGAGGCCGCGCTTTCGTGGATTAAGAAGTGGGGCATCGGCTTCACCGTCATCATGATTGTCCTCTGGCCTGTCTTCTCGCTCCCGGCGGGCTGTGGCACCTCCGCGGGCTGCGGTGTCTTCAACAAGGGTTACTTCAACCTTTGGGTCGGTATCGCCCTTGCCTGGGGTACCGTCGCCACCACGGTGATCATCTTCTTGCCGGTGTACGAATCTTGGGATTCCATCTCCGTCGTCTTGAAGGGTATGTTCACCAACGACGATGTGCACATGCGCATGGACGTCATCGAAGGCAAGATCGACGCGCTTCTCGCGCCGGGCTCCTCGAAGTCCACCGAGAAGTTGTCTCAACAACCGGGTTACCGTGCGAAACTCATCGCCGGCCATTTGTAAGTTCTGACCAATCGATGTGCGATAAGTCGCGGCGACCGCCCTGAGCGAAGCGCGCACACATTCACTTACTGTACCGGTACATGATCAAAATATTTATTTTTGTTTGGCCATAACGCACGATGTTCGTTTGTCGTGGCTATGGGTTGCATAACCGTGTTGAATTCACTTTTGTAATTATTCACAGTCTAACTTCCCCTTCTTTCTACAGTATGTTCACATTATGAAGTATCTTCTCGCGAGAGGCAGCTCTTGCGCAGGCAGGCTTTTTAACACGACACCGTCTGCTCGAACCTCGTATGTTTCCGGATCGACTTCAATTTTTGGACACGCATTGTTCCAAACCATATCGTCTTTGCTCAAGCCTCTGCATTTCAAAACCGGCTCGACGCGTTTATTAAGACCATACTCGGTGCCAACATCCGCTGCGGCGGCGGCGGCGCTCACGAACGCTATGCAAGTCTTCCCTGGCTTCAGCGCACCGAACATTCCCCGCATGATGACAGGTTCAGGGGTAGGAATACTTGCATTCGGGTCACCCATTTGTGCCCAAGCGATCTGTCCGCCTTTAATGACCATTTCTGGCTTAGCACCGAAGAACGCCGGTTTCCAAATGACGATATCGGCGAATTTGCCCACTTCCAAGCTCCCAACCTTGTGCGACATCCCATGAGCTATGGCAGGGTTTATGGTATATTTTGCCACATATCGTTTCACTCGGGCGTTGTCTGCACCGGAATGCTTGTCTTCTTCCAGAGAACCGCGCTGTTCTTTATTAGAGTGCGCGGTTTGCCACGTGCGGCGAATGACTTCTCCGACCCGTCCCATGGCTTGCGAGTCGCTCGCCATGATACTTAGCGCACCCATATCGTGGAGAACATCTTCGGCCGCGATAGTTTCCGCACGAATGCGTGATTCGGCGAACGCTACGTCTTCCGGGATCTCAGGATCGAGATGATGGCACACCATGAGCATATCCAGATGCTCGTCCACAGTATTTTTTGTGAACGGCCGCGTCGGGTTCGTAGACGAAGGAAGGACCATTTTTTCACCACAAACCTTGATAATATCCGGCGCGTGGCCTCCACCGGCACCCTCGGAGTGATATGTGTGAATAGTGCGGCCCTTGAATGCCTCGATGGATTTTTCGACGCAGCATGATTCGTTGAGTGTATCGGTGTGAATTGTGACGGCGACGTCGTACTCCTCTGCAATGGTCAGGCAGTTGTCGATTGCCGCCGGTGTCGTGCCCCAATCCTCGTGTAATTTCATACCAACGGCGCCTGCTTTAATGATTTCATGCAAGCCTTCGGGCGACGCCGTGTTACCCTTGCCAGTGAACGCAAAATTGAGTGGCAGCGTGTCCGTCGTCTCGAGCATGAATCGCATGTGCGCGGCGGAGGGCGTACACGTGGTCGCGCATGTTCCAGATGCCGGTCCCGTACCGCCACCAAGGAGGGTTGTGATGCCACTCGCGATAGCTTCAGTGCACAGTTGCGGACAGATGTAGTGAATGTGCGTGTCCAGCGCACCGGCAGTGACGATGCACCCTTCTGCGGCGATAGCTTCGGTGTTCACGCCGACAACCATTCCAGGCGTCACGTCGGCGACGTCTGGATTCCCACCATGGCCTATGCCGACAATGTGCCCATCTTTTATGCCAATGTCAGCTTTATAGATACCACTATGATCGACTATCAGTGCGTTCGTGATGATGGTGTCGAGCGAATCAGCGTCGCCGACGCCGCCCTGCTGAGACATCCCCTCGCGAAGTGTCTTACCGCCACCGAATTTAGATTCTTCACCTTTCATCGTCAAGTCACGCTCAGGAGTGATGTAAAGATTCGTGTCTGCTAATCGCACGCGATCACCAACGGTGGGTCCGTACATGTGCGCGTATTTGTGTCTCGGAATCATCAACGGTTCGCCTTCGCCCAAATCGTCGGCTTCTGTGTGCCCGAATCCACCATCAACCACCCGCTTCATCACTTCCTCCAATCTATCCACGGTCGCGGGCCCGTTCAATAGGTTGTTCCCACCCCGAACGACCCTGTTACCTGCGATATCGACCACAGACACAGTTTTCGACTCACCAGGCTCAAATCGCACCGCCGTACCGCTCGGAATGGCTAAACGCGCTCCGTACGCTCGCTGGCGATCAAACGTCAGAAACCGATTCGTCTCGATGAGATGAAAGTGGCTTCCCACTTGAATCGGTCGATCACACGTATTCGTTATCTTCAGCTTTCGCTTCGGTCTTCCCTCCAGGAGCTCTAAAGAATCCTTCGACGTACATATCTCCCCCGGCGCCGGCGTCTTTTCCTTCGCCGCCGGCGGAAACGCCCGAGCGTCCGGTTTCTGTAAAAACGATCCCAGCAGCGCAAGGTCGAGATCGACATCATCCGCACATATCGCATCGTGAATCGTGATCAACTTCGTCCCATCGGCGAACGTCGTCTCTATCTGCACGTCGCCCACGAGTTCCGGGACGCCGTCGAGGACGTGTCGTCGTCCCAATATGCGCTTACCCATATCTTGCACCTCCGCCAAAGTCAGCGCTTGACGCACGCCGTCCTTCTCGAAATGAGGGTCTCGCGCCAGCTCAACGCACTGCATCGCGAGTAGCGCCACGGCCTCGGGGTGGTTTAGACGCAATCCGCGCGCGAGTCTCCGCTGCGCCAGCTGCCCCGCGGCGACGAGCACGTTGAGTTTATCGACCTCGCACGGCGTGAGACGCATGGTTCGTTTCGAACGTCGCGTGCGTCGATTCGTGTCGCGTCGCGTGCGGGTTCTCGACGCGCGCCGAGTCGCGTCGCGCGCGCGGGCGAGTGCCGCGCGCGACGCGAGGTAAAAAAGTGCACTTTTCGCGACCTTTCGGGACTAGGGGTGGGGGAAATTGTAGAGGGACGACCAGGAGAAACGACCGGATCGCGACTTTTTTCACGCGACTATGATGACGGATTTTATTTTCGCGACTCTAGATAAACTTTTTTCGGACACATGGGYTGTATATTGCATGAGTTGTTGTCTATTACAACTTCATCGCGACTCCGCCGCCGCGCACACGAATCGGCGATTGAACTTTGCATCATTTGTGTCACTTCGCGACGCCTCACGCACGTCTAAGCGGGAATCAGCGGCTCCGCGCCGGCACGATACGAGCATTTTATATGTTTCAAACAATCAGTTATTTACTTATCAGAGTTACGCATCAGCGAGTGCAGAGGGTTTGCGCGTGACGCAGCCTCTGGCGAGTMCGTGAGCGTGTGCTGCGTAGCGCGTTGGAAGAGAACCGACCCTAAGCGGCGAGAGCATAAGATCAAGTCGCCATAAATCGGTTGCCGTTTCAGTGTCATCTACTTCACACCAAGTCTTCGCGGAAAATAACATCAACTGCGGGTCTGAAACCAAAGCACATTGTAATGTGTGTAATCATAAAGTCTCCAAGCAACACGCGCACGCACGCGTGCTATCACGATTATATCTAAACACACGATTTAGGCCACGATTCGAAGTCAAATTCATGATTTGTCATTTTGATTGCATAACCAGTCCGAGTCGTCCGCCCTGGAGAGAAGAATGCAGTTGAAGTGTCGCTGACGCTACGCACGCTGTTGCGTCGAAAGCACACGTGCAGCGGTCAAAGTTGACCAAACGCGCGCAAATTCTTCTCAACTTCGACTCTTCATGCAAAGACAACATCTGATAGTCACGTTTGAGCAACGCTGAAGCTCATCCCCGATGCACGCGCTGCGTTTGATGCGCATGTGTCGCTATTTCAGCGCGTGAGTCATCGTCTCTTCGCGAAGCGACTCGCACGCCACGCGCGCGTCGACGGATTAAATGGCCCGCGCGTCGCATGTCAGCCAACTATGACTACGTGTTTCACCGTTTTTCACCGTTTGCATACGACCATACGTCGTGCGGTACGTGCGCGAGCGCAGAATGGCGTCGTGACGCGCATCCGTCGCGCGCGCAGGCTGGCGCCCTTGGGCGTAGAGCGTCGTATGGGTAAACAGTACAACTCGATATCGAGTCGCGATGGGAATTTTCATCGCGACTCCGAGTCGCGATGAAAATTTCATAGTCGCGATTTCTGGTCGTTTCTCCTGGACGTCCCTCTTGTACCCGCAAGATGCAAGTGCAAAAGTGCAGGTGCACATTGCGGTAGTTTTGGGGCGTCTCGCGCGAGTCCCCCACCCCTATTCGGGACATCGCGACGTACAACGCCGCCGCGACGTCGACGCCCCGCGCGCGCTACGCGAGCTTTTAAGCGCATTCGTGCGACACGCTCGACCGATGTCGAGCGACGCGCACGCGCACGCGCACGCGCACGGGCACGGGCACGGGAGCGATGACGTGGAGTTCGGTGCGCTGCACGCGCACGACGGCTTGAAGCCGCACCGACACGAGAAACTGTACGGTCCCGGATCGTTCGCGAAGCGCCGAAAGGGCGCGATCGTTCGCGCGCAAACGTTTGCCGAGCGTGCGTATACGGTAGGGATCGGTGGACCGGTGGGGACGGGGAAGACGGCGCTGACGCTGGCGCTATGTCGAGCGCTGCGGGACGCGTACGACGTCACGGCGGTGACGAATGACATCTTCACCAAGGAGGATGGAGAGTTTTTGATCGCGAACGATGCGTTGGAGGATGCGAATCGCATTCGAGCGGTAGAGACTGGAGGGTGCCCGCACGCGGCGATACGGGAGGATATATCGAGTAATCTGAACGCCGTCGAAGAGCTCACGGCGGCGTATCCGAATTGCGACATTTGTTTAATGGAGAGCGGCGGCGATAATTTAGCGGCGAATTACTCGCGCGAGCTCGCAGACTACATCGTGTACGTCATCGATGTATGCGGTGGCGATAAGATTCCGCGCAAAGGTGGACCTGGGGTGACGCAGGCGGATTTATTAGTCGTCAACAAGTGCGAGCTCGCCGACGCCGTTGGCGCGTCCCTAGAAGTCATGGAGCGCGACGCCAAGATCCAGCGCGAGGATGGGCCGGTGGTCATGGCGCAGGTCAAGAAAGGCGTTGGCGTGCGAGAGATCGCGCAGCACATTCTCGACGATTGGGCCGCGCAGACCGGGCGCGAGAAGAAACCAATCTAATTTTTAATACACGCCTCTGTCATCCCGACACTTTTTGAGCTCTTCCTCACTCTTCGTCGTCGCGCGCGCGTGCGCGTCGCCGTCGAACGAGTCGCCGTCGGACGAGTCGCCGTCGAACGTACGCTGCGTTGCGCGTCCCTCCGCTCGCGCACAACGCACGAGACGGCGCAGATGCGTCGCGCGTTCGCCGGCGACCCTTCAGCGCAACGCGCGTGTGCCATCGCCGCGCTCGACGTCACGCGCGCCAACGGCTCGTCCACCGTGACGCGATGCTACGCGGAGTATCCGATGAAGTATCTCACACCCAAGCGCGGGATCGACGGCGATTGCGATTGCGCGTGGGCGTACGCGGTGAACATGGGTGGCGGATTGGTGAGCGGCGACGCCAGCGGGACGACGATTCGCGTGGATGACGGTTGCGCGTTGGTGTTGGCGACGCAAGGCACACAAAAGGTGTATAAACATAATAAACGACGATGGGACGAGTGTGAGAAGGCGGACGAGGGCGTAGGGCGATCGGGTGTCGGGGAGACGACGTCGGCGCTGTACGCAAGCGTTGGCGACGGCGGTTTGTTAGCGTTGCTCCCAGACCCGACGCAACTATTTTCCGGCGCGGTTTTTAGACAGACGCAAACGATCGATATCCACGAAAATGGATCGTGCGTGAGCGTGGATTGGATCACGGCGGGTAGAGTCGGGTATGGGAACGAGAGATGGGCGTTCGAGAGGGCGGATGTGCGCACGCGTGTGATGGCCAACGACGACCCCGTCGTCATCGAAGCCACGCGTTTAGAGGCGTCTTCGCGAGATTCTCTGAACGCCAACGTCTCGCTCGCGCTACGAATGGGTGCAGTGAACGTGTTTGCGTCGCTCATCATCGTTGGTTCGCGCGTGCAAGACCTCGCAAAGTCGTGCGGCGATTGGGCCTGCGCTTCGGCGACGCGCCACATGGCCCAAGGCAGCGCGTCCTGGGTGCGTGCTTCACCCGATGCCCTCACCCAAACCGACCCACGCTCGACATTATTCGTTACCGCGAGCGATTTACCCCTCCCATATCCCGGCGTCGTGCTCCGTTTCTTCGCCGCGGATTCCGAATCCGTACTCGACGTTCTCCGCAAGCTCCTCGCCCCGCTCGCCTCCCAACTCGGCGCCCCACCGTACGACGAGCGCGGAGGTTCGTGATCAAATTACAAATCATGAATGCAAACTGGACTTGTTTTATGTTTAATGACTTGGCGCTCGGAGATGCCAAGGGCGACTTAGTCACGGAACGGTTACAGCTCGTCGAGTTACAGCTCGTTGTGTTCGTTGCTCAGTTCGTGCGGCTCGCGTCCGAACCCACCGTCCGCGAGCATTTGGAGCGCGTTATTCCTGGCACCGTTCCAATCGCGACCGATGGTGGTGTCACACATGTGGCAGACAAATTGTTTCACATGACCAAGCGCTTCGTCGAGTCAACGGTGGACGCGTTCGCACACCTAAAACATAACGAGATTCAGTACAATTCCTCTGGAAACGCGACGTATTCGTAATATAGAACATTTGTAACAGAGATCGTTTCGCATGACGAACGAGTACTCTCAGGTCTGGCGCGGGTGGCGTACGCGCCTTGCGTACGTTTTTTAGGGGTTTGGGTCGGTGATACACTTCTGGTTCTGGTGGCGTCAAAAGCCCTAAAAATAAGAGCGGGTTTAGGGTTTAGGGTTTAGGGTTTAGGGTTTAGGGTTTAGGGTTTAGGGTTTAGGGTTTAGGG